>VZSZ01006564.1:333780-379253 GCA_013398815.1 Ibidorhyncha struthersii
AGGAGTTAAGGGATACCGGGGTTGCTGCAGATGGAGGTTTCCTTCCCATACAGGTAGGGATCGGGAGTGATGGAGGTTTATATATATAACCCTTCATCGGTGTGGAGCCGGGACGAGGCCTGGCCATTCGTCTAAACCCACAAAGCGGGAAAGTATGATTAGGTGAACAACCCCTTTCTTCAACGGCAAAATTCCCATCGGTCATAAAGCAAAGAACATCTAACGGAGGAGGTAGCATGAGGGAAGCTCCTGTGTCCTCTGAGATATCACTACAGGTGTTTTGGTTGTAATTTCTAGAGAAAGAACAGATGTAGGGCAATGCTGATCTTAGGCTTTTCAGGGGGTGTTTGCAGGGCTGGAAGGGAGCAAGCTGTCAAGCAGAGGCTGTTCAACCATGCTGCCCTTCTGCCAGGCTCACCAAGCAGGCAGGGGAAAATCTAATTAACTCAAGAGAAAGGCGCTAATATCTATCATGCAAACAATACTAAGTAACTAATCTCTCCATATTGGTCTGTACCGAGGAGCCTCTAAACGCCCTGCATTGCGTGATGGAGCGTGGATGAAGGGGGAGAGAGGGTGGTATGGAAAGAGGCAAAGTGATGGTGTGAGACAGTAAAAAAAGAAGTTATACAAATTTGTTTGTCAAGACGAGATCCAAAGAGCTCTGTCAGTGAGTGGGAAAATTGAGCCAGACCTCTGAGGTCAAAAGTTGTGGGCAGGGGGAAAGTGGGAAGCTCCAGGGTCCGACAGGCTGCCAGCAGGAAAGGTGGAGTTAGCAAGGCAAGGAGAGGTGAGAAAGACTAATTCGTTGCACTTCAGCTTCTTAGTCTCAGTGCACAGGACTACAGAGTGGGATACTTGCTGAAGCCCTTCCTGGGGAAACGTAGTACAAAAAGTAAATCTATTAACTTCTGTGTGCGTCACAACTACAAAGAAGCCTCTCAATCTGTCCCCAGGTCTATTCTGCTCCAAAAGGGATAAGCAACCAAAGCTGGTTGATCAATCACCTTATGGAGCAAGCACTGTTTACATTTTTATCTTTCTCTAAACTGCCTGTTTGTTGATCCTAGCTTTTTCCGCTTGTAACACATTTGTCACATTGTCGAGTATTTCTGATCTCCGGACTAATCACCTGCGTACCTACATAAACACGGTTTTAACACATGAACACATAAATTGTTTGTGAACATTTTGCTAAAGCCCAGTCTTCGCATCTGAGATAGGAGGACCCAGACCAAGCTCTGTGCTCACTAATAGCCAGCAGCCGGTCATGCTGGTCTCCTTCCTGAAGTTGTATTTTCCTTGTGCATCATGACCCAAGCTGGCTGCAGCTCCTACCTCCATGCGTACTAGTATCTGCTAATTTATTTTGAGGTGGCAAGATCAGGACTTCAGGTTCAGGTCCACAAAAATGGGTTGCCTGCCTTGCCCTGGTCCGGAGGTTATGACCTCTGCAGATGCAGCATCCTGGCTAACGTATCTGCTCCTACGTTTCTAGGTATGACCATGTGTACCAAAGTGACTTGTACCAGCTTCAACCTGGGCGCAGAACGTGTTAGCTGAGCTGTCTGGGTTGTGATCCCTGCTGCACTGGGCTGCTGCAGCTGAAGCAGGGGCAGGTACCAAGCTCCAGCAACAAGGACTCCTCCAGCTTTTGCTGCTTGAGCTCCTCGGAGAGTGAACCAGTGCCTGCAGGCACCTCAGTGCCTCTGTGGGCCGTGTTCAGAAAGCCTGCTTCCTGCACAAATCAACCTTCCTTAACAAAGACAGGAGTTGCAGCTGTGTATTAGTGCTGTGGGTGCGTGTTACTTCTGAAAGAATAGGGCACGTAGAAGGCAGAAAGGGTCCTCAGGCATCTGGAAACCCTTGAAAATCCAACTAGTTAGACTACATCAGAACTGAACAGGGTGGAGTTGTTATTCTGTTGGGGTAGGGGTATTATTTTCTTAACCTGCACAGTCAAACTTGGGGCAAACTGTGAAATATTGACAAAAGATGTCTCTTACTGGTGAAAAACAGTCATCTTTTTGTATGCATGTATGAGCCTTTTCATATTAATTTCCGCTGCATTGGGAAGATTACTGTTTTCTGTGTCAGTGGAGAGCATTTGCCCGGTCCTCAGAAGTCTTGTCATAGGTTTGTAAACTCTTTGCAGTAATTTCAAATAGGAAATCCCAGCTGGGATGTGGGTAAATGCTCCTGGTGAAGTCAAATAACAGATATCTTACAGTAAATCCAAGGAAACATATCTGAGGACCCTCCTTGATCCAGAAATGAAAGTTTAACTTTAGATGAAAGGGAAGAACCAAATGCTTTTGCTGCAGTGTGTTGAGCACATCAAAATAAATACTTGGTTTTCCCATCTTTTTCAAATCAAAGTCTTCATTCTCAGCTTCTCAGTTTCCTCAGCTGGATGGACTGATGCTGTGTGTCCAGATTGCTGCTCCTCCTTTTCGGGTGTGACAGCGGTGTGTCTTGTAATTTGGAATGGGCAGGTAAACCAGTTTGTCCTTCCACATGTGAAATCCATTATTCTACAAAATTTTGGATTGAATACTAGTTCCAGGCTTACTTGTCCCAGAAAGAAATTCAGCCGTCTTTCCTGATGGTCACCGAGTTGGTGAAAAATGACAACACAGTGTTACTCAAACAGTGTAAGAAAACAGTCTCCTTCCAGGCAGCTTCAGCGCGTTTCAGACTGCATCCACATTACAAACATCAGCTACTGCCGTGTTTTGGCTCGCAGAACCTTCTCCTCCCAGAGAGATTGCTGGTATAAATGCCAGTGGGTTCACTATTGAGCGATTTGTTGTCTGTTAATTCTTTTACTCTCTTACAGCCTACAGTACTGCTTGGCAAAAGTTATTTCCAGAGGTAAACCACCTTTAGAAGAAATCCTTTCCCTATTCAACACTGGTCCAATGGGTCCATTTATTCTCCCAAATAGTAGCTTGTAACCCTGCTACAGTCGTCTGTAATCATTTTTCCTCGGTCCAGTGGCCACCTCTTTCTGTTTTTCAAAAGATACTTCTCTTGCCAAATCATGTTCCAACAGCCCCATGAATCTGTATGTTTATAGCACCCTTTGAGGTAATTAGTACCTCGTAATGTTTAGACTCATCAAGTTTTGTCTGAGCTTCAGCCCCCAGAGCTGTCTATGTATCTGTGCCCCCGTTCCTCAGGAAAAGGATGCTTTACATAAATCACTTTTACGTAACACAGTCGCTGCGTGAAACGTGACATGAAACAAACGTTGCACAAAACGACACAGCAGGCTCGAGGAGTTTTGCATCTTGCTCCTTTCCCATTTTTGCTGTCTCTGGCAGGTGGCCGTCATGGCAGGCAGTCCTGTTTAGCCCCGTGCCCCTCTGAGCCGGGGTCTGCAGACCCTCCAGGAGTTGCTTTGGCATAAATTCACCGTTCTTGAAGCTTGAAAGCAGGACAAATACTCAGGGAGAGCTGGATGTGCCACCCCAGCGTAAGCTGAGGGATTCACAGAGGTGGTGTAGCTGGTTCAGGCAGTGGACTGGAAGCCAAAAGGCTTGAGGCTCTTTTCCCAGTTCTGCCATAGAGTGTAGTCTCTGGTAAGATGTTCTGGCACCCTGTTAATACCTTCTTTCTCCTCTTCTCCTTGGAAATATCAACTGCAGAGTCCCTTTGCATCAGGATTGATTCCTGGCTTACTTTTTTTTCAGTGCTGTTAAAAACCGTTGCCTCTCTCCCTGGCCTGTACATTAGATAGATACATGTAAAGTGATTCCCAGTACAAACCTTGAAGAATTACAACAATAAAGAATAAGGAGCTGGAGAGACTTGGTCCTAAGAAACACAAATTACGCTTCATGGGTGTCTGCATTTGCATCAGAGCGCATCAGTGAGCTCTTGGGGACAGCTTCCTTTGGTTTTCCTGAAAAATTTTTGTTTCAGACAGATCTGTGTTTCAGGGGTTTTGGTCTGACCCTGCCAAACACTCCAAAAAGCCCTTCCCTTTTTCATCAGAACAAAAATCTACGTTAAAAGAATCCCAAATGTAGAGATATTGAAACCAGGTACAAACTGTCCGCCTTGCGTCTCCCTCTCATTTCCACGCACTGAGTTCATTTCTCTGCTGAGGGAATGAATCTGTCTTGAAGCATCAGCAGATACCAAAAAGTAAAACCATCCACTGAGTTTCAACTGGGCTCATGTCAAAATTGTGTGAAATTATAAGTCTTGCTGGGCTTCCGAGTGAAGCTATAATAATTGCTCCAAATTGTGCTCAGGGTATTAGAGATTTGCCGGAAGATTCATGGCCTAGAAGGAGTCTTTTACAGTAAATCTGGTCCCACATCTGGTTTGACATTGCAGTCTGAAAATGGGTACGATTTAAAGAGTTTTGTGTCTTGCCAGGAAGGCTGTAGCACAAAGCACTTGATATGTTTTTTCTCCCAGTGGAAACAGAGCAGCCCAGACTTCTGCTGGTTTGGATGCCGACTAAAGTGGTGGCTCTGAGAGAAAAGATAACAGTGGCTTCTGGGTGTTTTTTACAAAACTGCAAATACATGTCCAAGGGGCGGGTTCTGGGCATGGTCTAAGCAGTTGTGTTGAATGGCAGGCTGCTGGGTTACGAAGGGGTAAGCGGAGTCCGTTCTGATGCATCTTGGTGCGAGGCTGAATTAAACACAGCAGCAGTTTGCAGGAAAACAGCGCGAAAGGCGCAGAGCGGTCTCAGCTCGACGGTGCTGCTGCTCTGCTTGGGAAGTGAGACGGGGCTGGGACTGGCGGGGAGAGCCTGTATAGCACAAGCCAAGCCATTGCAACCGGCCGGAGAGATCCATTTCGGTTATGCTCAGGGTCCTGATACACCTCCTACCTCTGGACTGCTTGCAGTCAAAAGAAATAATACAAATAAGTTCCTGTAAAACGGGAGGTGGGGATCAGCTTCGTAATTTATAGTCAGCTGCACTTTAAATTCCTTTTTTACTGCTTTCTAACTGAAAGCTTCTGAGGCACGACTTTCAGGGCAGATAGATCATTGCACTAAAATTTCCCTGGGATATTTTGTTTATCTGTGCTAAGGTTAGATTGCTCAACACGCACTTAAGCAAATAACATAAAACCCGAGGACTATATTTAGCTACTGCAAAATGTTTTCCCTAAAATAATGAAGTACGTAACCGGCATTGCTTGAGAAAGAGTTTATTATATTGTTTCGGTATTTCTTAGTGTAGTAGGAAGAGGGGCAGAGCAGTAGAGAATATCTGGGAGTGAAGCACTTGTCCTTTCTCTTGGTAATAGGAAAAGCAGCCAAGGCCGGCCCTGAGGCAGTAGCAAACCTGCCCCCAGGGGTGACTGAGCACAGAGGCTGACGTCTGTACCTTGTTCTGACAAGACAGGGGTGAGCAGGGTGGGTGGGAGCCTTGGTTTTCGGGGAAGCATCAGACTATCATGAACCTGGAAGAGAAAATGGGAAAAATGTAGCTGTGGCACGCATTAAGGTCTGTGGGTTGTTGACAACCGGGAGGCGCTCACAGGAAAAGATTTGTTTTAGGTGGACTACCCTGCATCCCTTCAGAGCTGCATTTCTGGGCCAAGGCTGGCGAAGGGGGCCAGGGGAGCTCTTCTAAGAAGGAATCGGTGTGGCGCCCTGAATGGGACTTGTGCAATCGTCACGCTTGATTTTCCTCACAGGGAAAGGAACGATGCGAGTACACTAGTTGTGTACTAGTTGATCACAAGATCACCCTGAGTCACTAGCATGACCTGCCCTTAAGGAGGGGGAAATGTGATCTCAACATGAATTGCCAGGAGGGGCATAGAAATATCAGGGCTCCTTTTTAAACAGCAAGGAGATGTTATCTATGTGACATCTATGTGTCATCTACAAGTCTAGTCACCTACTTCCAAGAAAATCAGTTCATACTGGGACAGATGAAGAGACAGGTCGTAAGGTTCATTAAGTAAATGGTTAGGGGTTGGGTTTTTTTTTGTTAGGGAACTGTATTAAAAAGCCTGCTGGTTTATTTAGCTTAGCAAAACAAAAGCTTCAAGGGGATACAACTGCTGTCTATAGATACTTCAGCAAATACCCACCAGAAAAAGAAGACAGCTGTTTAAGCTAAAGGAGAGCCCTGACACAAGAACAAATGAACCTCAAGTCCTCATGGCAGCGCTGGAAGGAGACCTCTACCCTTGGGAGAAGGGAGTATTAGTGTGACAAGAACACACCTCCTTGAAGATGCAGATGGAAAGGCAGCGTATGACCTGGGACAGGGAGGTCCTTTCCAATCTTCTGTCCCCATTTGCAGTAGGGTTTACAATATCTGGTGGTGAGAACAGGAGCTTTTTAGTTGATGGGCAGTTTAACATGGGAAGTATTTAAGATCTTCCCTCACGTTTCCAGTGCCTTTTGCTGGCACAGTTTTGTGCCCCTGTGCAAAGAGCTGTAGAGTGCTATTGTTCTGGCTTACCTTTGCTTTGGGTTTATTTGGACAAGGGTAAAAGTTTACATCGAGACTGAGCTATTGATTCATATGGAGCCCAGCTGTGAAGAAATGGAGAACTTTTGTGAAAGGCTGAAGTATGTGCGAGGGCACTTGCAGCAGTTCTGTGGGTTGCGTGTCTTGTTAGTCTTTGCTGTTTATTACCCCGTCGTTTAAAATTAATGGGAGTTGTATGTATCTTGTAAATGAACATATAGGATCATTTCCAAAGTCTCTATCCATTTATTTCTCTCCTAAGTAGAAACTAATGAGATCTGTAGAAACTGTTCATTGTAAATAAACTTCTTGACAAATATTTGAATGTTTTTGTTTTATAAGTTAGTTGTAAATATTTTTGTCATCATTCAATTGTTACCAGAAATAACTCAGTCCTGGAATTCACTCCCTGATAATATGTTACATCTTCCTGGAATAACTACATTCCAGAGGTCACATTCTGCAAATAGCTTTCCTAACTTAAATTACTAGCCAAATAGTCTGAAGGGCCCTATATGACTGCTATTGTGAAATCCAGCTTTCCTGGTAGCCATCTGCATTTAATCACTTTCAGGGAAAAAAGTTACGTGCAGTGCTTTTGGACCCATGCTTTTCTTTTGAGAGTGCATACCTGCAAGTATCTTCATTATTCAAATTTATGTTTGTGTAAAGGATGTTCGTACCTCCTGTTCCCAAAAAACACAGTGGGGTACTGCTAATAATGACTATTCTTCAGTGTCAAGTTATACTTTGGCAATAGCTTCAATATTATCACTGTGGTGCTATAAAGAAATAAGGAATACGCGTTTGGGCTTTGTTTAGAACAGAGCACTGCAGTTTTCATGTATGTTCTCATTTCTGTAATTTAAGAACTTCCAGGGTGGGTAAAAGTTAGAAAGCAACTGAAAGTCTGGAAACAGCACAGGTAACAAAAGGAACAGTTATTCCTTAACTCAAACGAAAGTTATTACTATCCTTAGGGCAGGACTCAGTTGGCAGGGAGAAGGATGAGTGGTAAAAAGAGGTAGATGGGGAGCACAGATGGAGTGATATTCTTCAGGAGACATCATCTGAACTTAAGAGAACCATTTCTCCTCATCTCTTCAGCATAAAAGATATTCGACTTGCTAAAAGAAAACCTTACAGAACTAAGGACCAAACCCCCTTTCTCAGTTATGCCACCTAATTCCTGCAGCTCTGTGAAGTCAGTGAGGAAACTGGAAGGCAGAAAGGCAGGGCTTGGGCACAGGGGCGCATGCGGAGCATCGAGCAGAGCAGGGCATCACTAGTGGAAAAATACAGGAAATTCTTCCTGCAGTCTCCAGAGAAAAGGCTTATTTCAAGATCAGAAGAAAGCAATTATCTCTATTTTCTTCCTGGTAAAAAACACCCCAATTCCACAATATCTTTGTTTTTTCTTCAAAGTATAATTTATCATGAACATACAAACAGAAAAAAAGGCTGATTCTGAACAGCCTGCATAACTTTTTTGTTTCCCTGCTAACAGTAAAACAGTGGTATGATCCTGCCCATTTGATGAGAAAATAGGAAGGTGGAGGGTCCCCCTAGAACAGACACTACTTCTTTTTTTTATCATTTTGCATGGAAAACACTAATTTGGGCAGCGTATCAAAACCTGCAGTATTTTGGCTGAACTTTTTTGAGTTTGGGAGCATACAGGATTTTTTCCCCAAATGGTAACATTTTACTCCCTACTAAATGTACATGATGGATAATTTCATTTAGCAAAAACCTTGATTTTTCCATAGGAAACCATTCGCAGTGGAAAAAAGTTTTGTTTCAGCTCAAAGAACAGGCCATGGGCTGCATAGCAGGAGAACTGGGTACCTAACGCAGCCTCAGTCCCAGTGGCAGGGCTTATGGGGGGATATGTTTTCCTCGTAAGCTTTTATAACCTCAGCAGTGTTTCTAACAGCAAGCCAAGTAGCTACCAGGACTCAAACAGCTCTCTGGTGACCATCATGTTCCTGAGGCTCTGCTTGGCTGCGGCACGGCTTTATATAGCAATTTATTCCTTAAGAGCTACGGGGGTCGACCACATGGAACAGCATCCTCGGAGCCGGCACTGCACTGGCTCTGAGCCTGTGAGGCCCCCTGATTTCTCCTGCTACATCCTGAGGTTGCTCTGTTTGGAAAGCCCAGGCCTGCACCGCTGAGCTCGGTGGGATCAGTTACAGGGCAAGCAGCTTCGTGGGGCTGCTCAGGAAACAGTCTCTGAACCGGCCAGGCTCAGCTTTTCTAGCAGAGGAGCAGTGAGGGACTGGTGCTGGACTGTGCCCCCTGGGAAGGTGTGATGGACCGGGACATAAGGAGATGCTTCTTGGTTGTAAGCTGAGGTTTATACCGACCAGCAGTATTGCGGGGCAATACACATCAGGCTCTCGGTACGCCCTGGGGGGCAGTCAGGAGTTAAACCTTCAAGTGGTGGGTGTCATCAGGATCCCATGTAGAGGGGTCTCGGGCATTTGTCTCCATGTGATGGGGGGCAGTTGGCTGAAACACCAAGCCACGGCTTGGTGTGAGGAAAGGTTTTCTGCTCAGTGAGCCAGCACGCGTCTGACGATCGGGCATCACGCTTTCCCCTCCCGTAATCACTGCGCAGATGGACATCACTGCTAAACCTGCTGAGGCCCTGGACTGCCCGACACCATGGCTTGTTGTTGCAAGACTATGTGGAGCAGTCACTCATCAGTACCTACTTGATCCCCACCAGAGAGGGACGCACAGTGATATTTGGATGTGATGGGTGGGCCAGGTCCTGCTGAGTCAACCAGAACCTGCAGTACAGGGTTTATGCTGATTTTGTGCTCTTAGGGTGGTTTTGTACTGATGGCAAGGTCTGCTCTGGCATTAACCTTGGCAATGCAAGGGTAACCATCAACAATTTTTAACCAACTTGAGACAGCAGAATGAATTTGTATCAGATCAGCTTTTTTATCCCATGGCCACGCAGTTTCACATACGGGACTAGCAGTACCTGAATGTACTGCTTCTCCTAAACAATGCCCTGCCTGAATAAAAGCAGCTCTGCTGATCATGTGCGCTTGCAGAAAGGATAGGGAGGAGGAGGGAGAGAAACAGGCTGAATTTGCCTGCCAGGACTAAGGACCACGCATGACTCGCACGCAGCGGTCCTTGGAGAGAGTTAAGCCTGGAGCTCAGCCCTGGCTCTCCCTACAGGGCTCTGCTTTGCTTGCAGAGGAGCCAGTAACCCATGGATGGAAATGTGTCTGTAAAGGATGAGAGAAGGCAGAGGGAGCTTTTATTTAAGGAACCCTTCCAGAAAAAGCTGCCCATGAGATTATTCTTTTGCTGTTCAATAATATACGTTGCAAGAGAGAAGGGAGTACGATATTCTCTAGATTAGGGAAGAGGGCTTTCTGTGTTTTGAACTGATTCAGAGAGGCCCCTCACAAAGACTTCAGAACAAAACTAAAAATAGCTTACTCCATTAATACCAAGGAAACACTTTTTTTGCCAAGAAACTGCAATCCTATTTTTTATGCCCATTGATTTTAGAAAGCAGACTTTTAAGTCCCTTTGTGTTGGGCCTCTTTCTGAGTAAAAAGCATTAGGAAGATCAATGTTGCTTTGTACTTTGTTTGAAGAGCTATCAAATAGCAGCAGTATCAGATAATGTGGATGATCATCTTATAGCTCTCTACAGTTTTATGCATTTTAATTACTCATACAGAAAGAGTTCTGTGGGACATCTGAGGTTTAGAAACAGACACTAATTAAACAAGCAAAGTGTGCTGAGCTCTCTGTTTCTCTGAACTGTATCAATAACAGAATTCTCTAACAGGTCAACACAAACTTCCTCCTCCCCCTCTCATCTGAGCTGTGGGTACTCAACAGTGTAATGTTTTCATAATCATCTGATTTACGTAACAGCAGATAAACTCAAAACGCAGAAAGAAACTGGACCATGAAATCCACAGTGGCTGTTCCAGTAGCTTTCCAGAGTCCCTGACAAACCTCACGTCAAATCCCCAGCTGCAGCTTTACATGAAGAAAGCCCATTTTTCCCTGTGGATCAGTGTCGTTATGAAAAACAGCTATTAAATCACAGGTAGAAAGAGTGATCTGTTCAGGGCAGCATAGAAACACATCCAAGCTTGGCCTGGTCCCGCTTCCTCTTCCTTCCAGTAGGTAGGAGCTGGGAGGAGCATTAGTGCAAGCTGATCGTACCTTAGAGACTTGAGAGGTCATTGACTGCTTGCCTAAAGTCATCAGGGAGCCCAACATTTGACGCTGGAGGGGTGGAAAAGGGACACTAAATCGTGATCAAGAATATGCCCAGATTGGAGGAATATGGGTGAAGGGTTGGCAATTTCTTCCAACCACCTCGCTCTTCTGTCAAAATGATGATATTTTAGCTCCTGTCTGGACTGTTGGCTCTGGGCTGGTGAACAGGGTTGGTTTTATTGGCCATTTTCAGTTAAATTGTTAGCTGCACACTGATCGTAGAGACCCAAGTGCTAAATACAGTTGCTGAACCCTCAGCATCCCTTGTCTTATTCATTCCCTTCCTTAATAAAGCCGAGTCCTTGGGGCCAGTTGCACGCTATTGCAGTGGGCATTTAACAATACTTGATGTGACACAGAATGCCACAATATTTCCAGCAAGAGAGCTCTCTGAGGCCGGCGGCTTCCAGTGTGCATGTATGTGCCTGTATTTGTGTGCGTGCTGGCTATACTGTTTTCTGAAGCAGGGAGATAAGAATAGGATTATCCCGTATCTGCCAACTACAGGCTTCTCAGACCTTTCTCTGAAGCATCTGGTGCTGGCTAGCATCAGAGACAGGATATTGACCCTTGTGTCTAAGCAAGTCTGGCAATTCCCATATTTCCAGGCACAGGACAGAAACAGACTGTTTTCTAGTAGAGGGTGGCTCATATTTCTTGCCAATGCTGACAGTCAAATGCAGCTTTCACATTCCGTCTTACTCCTAATACGCAACCTCAGGCTGAAGGTCAAAGGGTAGATCCTGGATGTTCCCATGCAAGGAAAATCAATTTAGATTCACAAAAGACAGAGCAGTCAGTGCAGAAGGTCACTGCACGGTCTCAGTTGCTTTTGGGGTTTAGAAATTTGAACAGGGAGGAAGGAGGGGGATGAACAAGGAGGAACTGATGGAGCAGGATTGCTTGCTGACTGGTAGAACAAGAGCATGAGAAGAGGCATAGGCAGAAGGGACATCCGCAGTAGAGATTGACCCATCCCACTATGCCAGGACTGTGACTATCCAAAAATCTCACCCGTAGTTGTACTTTGGCCTCAGTTCATGCCATTGTGAAGCGGAGTGTGTGTAAAAAGAGACTTTTTACTTTATGGAGAAGTTTGACACCAGATAGTTTGCTTTGAATCAAGCAAGGGACGCAGACAAACAGAGAATGACCCGATTCCTTGCACAAAGATGAATAGAGATGCTTTTGAGCTTAAAACACTGCTGTCCCGGTGTAGCAGGAAAATCTGCTTGGCCTGTAACAGACAATTTGACCCCAATAGGTAATTAGAGATGAGAAACACTCTCCAAGGGATTTGGGGAGGATTCTTTGCCTTATAAAGATGCTCATTTCCACCAAAAAGACATTAACAAGAGTCAGTGCTTTTCAGAGGGGCCAGGGCAAAAGACTTTGAATGAAAGGCAATGGGGAAAGCAACTCTCAGGGCAATGAGGTGGTGCAGGTCTCCCCCCAGCACACAGTGTGTGGAGGATGTGTCGGTCCTGTCCACCTCCACGCACCGCTTGCCTTTCTGCTTTCAGGCTGGTGAGTACATCGAGTGGAGTTGCACTCCATACATCTCACCAGGACATGCTTGTAGCTTGTATTAGGGATGTTGGCAAACTCAAGCTACTCTTCCCTGAGAAGCTAATGTTGTCTTTTGGTAAAAAAGCACCCAACGACTGAATTCCCCCTTCCGCCTCATTACGTTTTTGAGCACTGCTCAGTGCTAACACCATGCACGGCTTCAAATTTAAGCACCAAGGTCCCTACAGACATAGACTGTTTCGCAGCTCTCCTGTATAGAGCAGAGCACAATACCTCCCCAAGGGCCAGAGCAGTGCTGCTCTTTTCATCTGGAGACAGATTCCTGCTGCAGAGTCTAATGCCCCATTGAATTCAGTGGGGTTGCATCAGAAGTAGAATATGAATCAGGATCTCAGTTTGTCGTTTGGTGTTTAGTTCATATTTGGTGTTGCTATAAATAGGTCATTTGGCTGCGATTCTTGTTTCCAGATTTATTTTTTTTTTTTAACCCCAGCTATGCTTTTTTAGACCAAGAGTGTGTGACGAGTCTCAAAATGTCAGACTTGGAATTGGAAAGGGCAGATAACTGCGGCATGGCTCACTCCTGTCGCAGGCTGCTCGCTGCCTTCCCACTGTGGGCAGAAAAGGGCCAAATGATCAGTCTTGGCACAGTCACTGAGGGTTGTTTTGAGTTCCTAGGAATTTAACCCTATGGCTTTGACCTTTGACAAGAACACTTAATTATTTCCAGCTCTCCAGCCAGGTCATAAACTGGTCCTTTAAAAAAAGTTTCCTGCTCTCCATAAAAGAGAGCTCTTGGCTCTTGTCATAGCGGAGTTTACATTCTTTGAATGGAGGGGCTTCTTGAATCAGCAGGGTACTGGTGCTGGGTTAAAGAGTTCAGCATTTGATTTTGGTTTTACCAGTAGATGAGTCTATGTTCTAAAATGTCATCCTGTGTCCAGATTTTGTATCTCCCAAATTTTTCCTTTTGTTTTTTTTTTTTTGTTTCCCCAGATTCTGGAATTCAATATCATTCCATTATAAAACCAGGATTTGTCTGCAAAATCAGAATAAAAAGTATTCTACCCTTTTCTTATCTGCAGTGCCACTTGAAGAATAATGCATATTTTATTAATCCAAATACCCGGCAGTGCCTGTCTTGTGCTCCTCAACCTTGAGTTTCAGTAACAGCTTATGAGTGTATCTCTTCCCCTGGCTGACGTATTAAGCTGCATATGGCACACTTGCTGTATAAGGCAACGGAATTTTTTCTTTTTACCTTTTCCTGTAATGCTCTCTACGCATTCCCGTTTGTCAGGGGGGTGTTTTTCCTTCAGTCAAAAAACAATAAATGCAAAACATTAGTTATGTCAGACTACCCAATAAATTGGAAGGCAAGACCCCCGCTGCCGCTCGTCATGCCTTAATGAAGAAGTATTTCATCCCACGCTTTCTCTGATTTAGGTAAACACACAGACCCAAACAACCACAACACGCCAGGGAGTAAAGAGGCTCTGCCTGGCAGCCTTGCAAGGCTCCTGCTTTTCAGCAGCCCCAAAACAGGCTGGTGGGGTGCGCGCTGACCTCCTTGCACACGTCACTCCCGGTAATGAGCTATTGAAGCCTCACTTAAATGACAGTGAGGTTTAACGGAGAGTGTAATTCTGCCTTCCCATTTAACAGCTTTACCAGTAAGTTGCTGCTTTTTCCTTACATGGGGATGTGGTTGGTGGGGACATTCTTTTAAAATGAAAAGGCGGTTCTCAGTACCAAAACCCACTTGCCCACATTTCTAGCGTGATGCACTGTAAGGCAGCAAAACAGAGCTGAAAACCAAACTTTTACTGAAACACCTATTTTTAGACTGATTTCCCAGCTTTTACAGCCCCGGGCTCTGCCTGTGGGATCTGGGGCCGAGCCCGGTGCCCCCCCTCTGAGGGCACAGTAGCTAGAGCTGGCCTTCAGCAGGCGGCTCAGGTCCAAATCTGCGTTTGCATCAGCCCAGATGTGCAGCCTGGGGTTGGACCGGGGTGAGGAATCGCTTGTAACGCCTGCACCCCAGGAAGCTTTGGCCAAGCCTGAGCTGCAACCAGAAACCCCCCTGGTGCCCCCAAGCCTTCCCCTCTGGGTTTGGGGTCGTTGAGACCGTGACCGGCTGCAGGACCATCGTGCGGGTGAAGCGTGTGAGAAGTTGGAGAGGACAGAAATGAACAGCACCTTTCCTTGCCTCATTGCGGGGAGGGGAAGGCGGAGGAATGGAAATGTGTGCATTAAAGATCACCAGCAGTAGCAGTGATTGCGTTTCTTGGTCTGCGGAGCGTGAATGAGTTTAGAGAAAGACGTTATTAAACTTGTCTCGGAGAACAGAAAGCAGCTTTAAGCATCTTTCCTGCTCAGAGGTGGTGCCCCATGCTTCGCAGAAAGCTGGATTCCTGAGCGTGACCTGGGAAATTTCAGCCCTTCCCCTGCTTCTGGGGGGCTGCCAGCTTCCACCTTAGTTATACGTGGGAGCACAGCCATTGCCAGGCAAAGGGAAAAAAAATAGTAATTAAAAAAAAAGGCAGAAAGCTTTACAGGCCACAAGCCCTCAGGAAAAGGGCTGCATTTAAAGATAAATTCATTTAGCTCTAAATACAAGTGGCATGTTTGTAAAATGGTGCAGAATCTCAGCTGCTGAAAACAAAACAGTGATTAGCGGCAGTGCTGGAGTCTGCATGTTGAAGGGTTTGTCTTTTTTTATACTTTTGTCCCTTCACAGTCTCCTGCCGGTACACAATGTCCTGAAAATGCCTTCTGCCCCCTTACCCTCTCCAACAGCATTTTGCAGCAAATGAAATGCCTTTTTGTCTGTCTTTTCTTCAGTTCAAGCCTGCAAATTATTGACTTTTTAAATTGCAATTCCGTGCTGCCTGAACCGCATTCTCACCCAGAGGTTGCTTTATACCACACCGGTAATGCCAAACTGCTGAACTGCCAGTGTTGTATAAAAGAGACCTGGACTTTAAAAAAACATCTTTTCATATCTCTAGCATATTTTCCATATTCTGCAGAAGTACCGAGTACTTCTGTTTTCTCAAAAGAAAAAAAATTAAGCAAACTCACCCATTTAATATTCCTATTCCCCATATATACCATATGGTATTTTAAATACCATCTTTCAGGGCCCTTCTTTTTTAAAAATAAAGAGATTTTATGGCATAAATATTTTCCCCATGAGGTTAGGAAACCAATGTGTCAGACACTATATTTTTTTAACAGTTATGGTATATTAGATCATGGTCTTTTGTGGTTAGGTATGACATCAGGCCACCACAAAGCCATACGAAGAGAATCAGATGGAGGAAAACATGTCAACTTAATAGCTTTCAACATTCAGGGGAGTTTTAAAAAGCCAAAACATGGGTACGTGGAAAAATCTGTTGTTATTCTGACAAAGCTAACCTGAGGTGACTTGCAAACATGAGTACTTATAAGAAGTTTAGAGGAAGAGATGAGGTGAAAAGCATCACTATTGGGATGCTGCAACTTCAGCAAAAAAATCAGCAAGGCAAACAGGCCAGCCACTGCCCCCGCTTGCTCTCCAGTAAATCCCTGATAATTTGCCTGCAATCTAAAGCTCTTGGTACTGGTTTTCCTAAATGAGAATGGCAGCTCAAACTGCTAACAGACCCAGCTTGTGTTCTGGTGCATCTGGCCTGCCACTTTGGTGATGTTTTTATTTATCCATTCCACTGATCTGTGTTTTTTTTTTTTCTTTGTGCAGCACTGGCATTTCTTAGACCTTTCAGCCACTGTCATGAGGAAACACACAAGAAAAACAACTTTTCTCAGAAGACAGATCTGCGAGAGCAAGTGCCAAAATGTGAGCACAGTGATGCCTCAGGCTGGCTGCAGGTCATTTAGGTGGAGGGGGAGCTTGGGACCCAGCCCTGGGTGGATATAACCTGCCTTGTGGGATTTCCCGCTTTGGGCTGGGGTGTGGAACTGCCCTGACTTGTCACGGGTGCAGAGGGATTAGTTCCTGCCTTGTGCTGCCCTCATCCTCCTGCAGCTCACGCCATCACTGCTCTCCCACCCAGAGCAGCTGGGGAGCCTGGTTTTGCTCTCCTGCTACCTCTGCAGCTGCAGGCAGTGATGGCCGCGGAGCACGAAGTGTAGCTTGGGAGGAAAGCAGATCTCGGCAAGGTCTGCCCTTGCGGCAGGCAAGCAACCATCTAGAGAGATTTGCAATCAGCTGCTGAGAAGTCATTGCCTCCACGCAGCTCCAATCCCAAGGTTGTAGAAGGTGGGTTTTGTCTGGGTTTTTTTTAGAGCAAATGTCCCCAACTTTATCTGGGAAATTGCTATTTCTGTTTCTGACCCATACGAGTCTACCTGGAAGGTTTTCTCCTCTTTTTAACGCTACTGATTGGGCCAGTGAAAAATATTTCTTCTACCTGTAACCTTTATCTTGGCTCGGACTTACTCCATCACTTTCCCAGCAGAGAGCAAGGGGCTGTCCCCGCTGCTGCCCTTGTATGTTGGAGGATAGACGCAACACGTGAGACATCCTGTATCTCTGACAAGCCTCCGAGAACCTGAGAGTTATAAGCAGTCTCATATTGATGTACATACATATGTGTACACATATATCTGTGCATACGTAAAAGGAGCTATCTCAAATGGCAAAGGCAATCTTTATATTGGCATTTCTCAGCTTTCTAAGCTAATTAATGTCCTAATAGCATACATTTGCAGTTGAGCATGTAATAAAATGCTTTCAGATGCTGACACCACCAGTTGTTTTATGTCATTCAGATTACAGATTTATTGATACAACAGATGCAGGCTTTCTCCTCAAAACAAAAAGGGTAAGAGAGACTTAGGATTCAGATGTATTTTATACACTGATGTTATGAACCTCTGCTACTCCTGCTCCATCCTCTGTTGTCACCGCTGCCCCTGTCCCTGCCACAGCAGAGGGGCAATGTCAGACACAGCAATAGGAGCTATTTCACCCCCAGCAGCAGGGGATGCAGTTGGTACCAAGTTTCTCTAATTTCCCTTTTTGAGGAGGGACACGTCTTCTACACCAGTGTGTCTTAGGCACTGGAAAATACATTATTTGCTGGGACTGTTCGTAAATGCAGGACTCTCCTGGGAGATAATCTGTTGATATTAATTTCCATTATAGCATATATTGATTTGATGGCTATAGTCGGTCAAGTCTGCAATATTTTTTAACTGAAAAAGTGTCCTATGACTCTTTTATTATTTTTTGCCCTTGTAATTTTTATATAGCTATTACGACCTATTCTTAATGTGGCTTTCCTTTGCAACATGCAGCTGAGATATATAAACAAAAATTATATAGAAATAATTTCACGTGATCCATCAGGTCATGGAAACTTAACCACTCTGCCTTGTACTTTGAATACTGACTATTCATGGCAATGCAATTGCAAAGGATCTACAGCTTGGGGATTCCTGTCAGAAATTTTTAGGGAAATCATTCTAAATAAAGAAGTCACTCAGATTTAATTTCTTTTTCAGCTATTTACAGACAATCTATAAACTCAGTGAGAGAATAAATTTCTGGACTGCATTGCATGAAATTGTAGCAATTACACAAAATCACAGAATGGGCAGGGTTGGAAGGGACCTCTGGAGATCTAGTCCAATGCCCCTCCCAGAGCAGGGTCACCTACAGGAGATTGCACAGGATGGCAGACAAGTAGATTTTGAATGTCTCCAGAGAAGGAGACTCCACAACCTCTCTGGGCAGCCTGTTCCAGTGCTCTGCCACTCTCAAAGTAAAGAAGTTCCTCCTCAGGTTTAGACAGAACTTCCTATGTTCAAGTTTGTGCCCGTTACCTCTTGTTCTATCTCTGGACTGAAAAGACCCAAGTCCCTCAGCCTTTCCTCATAAGACAGATGCTCGAGTCCCCTAATCATCTTTGTAGCCCTTTGCTGGACCCTCTCCAGCAGTTCCCCTATCCTTCTTGAAGTGGGGATCCCAGAACTGGACGCAATACTCCAGACGCGGCCTCACCAGGGCAGAGTAGAGGGGGAAGATGACCTCCTTACTGGCCACACTCTTCTTGATCCATCCCAGCATGCCATTGGCCTTCTTGGCCAATTATTAAGTTGAATCTAAGTAAAGTGGACTGGATTTTGACTTCCCCCTCCTGTCATTGTCCTTGCTAAATGACTTGTACAAAAGAACCGACAGCAAATTTCACACATAGTGTTTCTCAGCAGCCCTTGCACAGGGAGGTGGAGAGAAGATAATTCTGATAACATTTAAAGTTATTCTTTTTTTAGATTCCAACATGTTCATAACAGTGCAGGAAAGGAAATTAGTTCTTCTGACTTGGCACGTGGCACAAACCCCCAAGGGCCAATTCATTTGCTTTGCTCAGAGTGAGCCACTGCTCTACGCTTTTGATTTCGTACACAGCTTGAGACTAGCTTTTATCCTTTTTCACTTGTTTTAATGTGCTTGGGGATTTTTTTTTTTTTTTTTTGGTTGGCTGGTTTTGTTTTGGATGGGGCTTTGGAGGACTTTTGTGGTGAAAATCTCTGACCTAGGTCTAAACCCCTGCTTTGCTCCCTGTCCTCGCAGCCTGCAGGGGATCAGCGGAACCCAACCTGCCCTGCTGCTCTCCTGAGTGAATGGACACAGAGGGGAACTGGGGCTGTAGGAGAGATGAGACTCGAAAAAAGCAGAGGGATCCCGTTTTCTTTACAAAATGACGGAGAAATACAGCAGGCCGAGCTCCCAGGCACGTCCTTGGGTGCTGCACCAAACACTGGCCTCCAGTAGCTTGCCTCTAGGTTTTTAAGGTACTTTCCTGAGAGGGGCTGGGGGCTTCGTAAGCACCTCAAAGCCACGTCGCGCTGCACCCTTGTCCTGCGTTAGCCTCATCCGTAACAGCCTCTAGCTTGCGGAGAGGTGGGGGGAGCCCCGTCAGAAACGCATGTCTCGTTAGACCCTCCAACAAGGGCAAGATACACAGCCTGTGCCTAGCGTTGCGCTGCGTTGGGCATGCCTGTGCTTCTAAGCCTTTAAGGACAGGGAAACAGAAAACTGGGTTATTGCAAAACATGGTTATTAATGGTTGACAGGTATTTATCAGAGAGCAATAAGGAACTTCCTGACTTTTCAGGGAAACGTTTAGCGTGCCTTTTCTAAACCACCGAATAACGATTATGCCCATGATTTTCAAAGAAAAACCCTCGGCTGTGCACGACAAAGAGAGACGTGGTTTCCACAGGCTGGCAGCGCCGCACAGCTCTCCTTCCAGCTGTGGGGAATTAGTGCAGGGAGCAGCAAAGCAAAGCAGCTTTGTATGTTATCTGCAGATGTTGTTGCGAATAGTACTGCCCTGGGATGGCCTAAATGAAGAATTTGCCCCAGTCACAGCAGAACCGTTGGAAATTAGCAGAGTGGTAAGGTTTCTTGTCAATCTAGTAGCAAAATCTTTCCCCCCCCTGCATTCTGTGACAAAGATGGAGGATAAATATTCCAGGCTTGGAATTGTATAAAAGGAGCCCTTAGAAGTTTTGTAGTCCCTGGTTTTGGGCCCTTAGCAAGGGATTGCTTCAAGCTGTAGAAAAGGAGTTTAATCATTCCCTAGTTAACCTCTTTTCTTTGTCCAGAGTCTTCTCATGTCTCCAGCTGCTGCATTCATGTGCTTCCTCAGCTGGAAGGGAGCCAGGCACAGGGCAAGCAAATCTCCGAGCTCAGAGACTCCCTCTCTTACAGTGTTTGGAGAGCAGGGTGAAAGCATTAAGGAAAAGCAGTGGTGGGTCTTCCCTGGGCTCTTTTGCACCCTTTTTGGTATGCTCTTACCCCAAAAGCTGATGAGTGCTAGCATAAGGATTTCCATGCTGGTGTTTTTCCATTCCTAGAGGAAGGTTAAAGTTTCTGCTTCTGACTGGTGTAGTTCATCACAATTGTCAATAAAAGCAATGGGTGAAGTCCTTGAACTCTACGTTGGCAGAGGTCCGAATCCTGTGTCTACTTATATTGGTGTGCTACGATATATTATAAACCTCTGATCATAAACAGAGGCTAGATAAATACTGCTGAGACAATGTGTAATGGCCAGGGGTTAAAAAAAACCCACACAGTTGTTTGTTGCTAGGATGGTGCTTGTCTTTTAGAGGAGGAAGCGGTGTCTTTTTTCTGATGCTGACAACTTTCCCTGGCAGAACAGCCAGCCTTTCTAAGAGCAGAAATGTGACCGTCACTGTCTAAAACCTGTGTCTCTTCTACTTTGTATATTAAATGGTGTATAAAAGACCACTCATTCGTATACTGGACAAATATGCTAACCCCTTTGAAGCTTGTCAAAGGATGGATTTTACTTGTTATTTTTCAGGCAGTTCTTGGCGAGTTCTAGGCACACAAAACATACGGAGGCCACAAGACCTTTCCTCCCTTCCCTCTCTTGTGAGGAATGGACTTGATGTTGTAGAAGAGCACGTGTTTCACACTGTAAGCAAGCTGTGGTGTTGTTCACACCAGCATGGTTTAGAAAAGCAAGTTTCATTCGCTCTTTTTGATGGCTTTTATTCAGAGGGAGTCTTGGACTTCAATTTTCCATTTTAAAAAACCCTGTTTCTCTTACTTTTTGTAATGGAAGGAATCACAAAATGTACCTAATGATGGACTAGACGTTGTGGATACTGCTTCTCAGGAAACTCAAAGTAAAACCATTCATAAGGCTGACGGCCAAGTCAGAAGCTCTGCTGGAGGCAGGACAGTGGGCTTTTTCCATTTGTATTATCAGTGCTTAATGGGCAGTTTGTCTAATGTGGTAACAATCTGGACTGGAAGAGATGGAAACAGTAAACTAAAATAGGCAACTCTGGGCATCACCTGAAGTAACATCTGTTGCAGTACCAATGAAGCTCCTGGGAAAGACTTATTTAAAGGAACATGGAGAAATGGAGTATCTTGTTCCTGTACTACAATCCTCCACCATCACTACCATGAGCTTCTGTAATATGTACTCAGTGAAACAAAGCAGTCACTGTTAAAATTTTGCTGGCAGAGCTCATGGAGTTACTTTAATTACTCTGTGTTCCTGCTCTCAGCAGCTGAGGAGGACAAATACAGTAGACCCATCCTTCACCTCTTCACCTCTCTTCTTCACCTCTCAAGCATTTTGTCTTATTGCACTTTTCTCCATTTTCCTTGGTGACAGTGGTCTTGGAGGAGTCTGCCCCAGAGAAGAGGTCTGAGTGAGAGAAGTCACTGTTATGATGCATTGCATGGGGGATTCTCTGAAGCCAAGGTTGTGATAATTTTCCCTGTCCCTGCTCCTGCTTTCTCCCCCGTAGCTCTGCTGTACATTATACTTCCATTGCCCTGTAAGCTCGCATACCAGCCTTTCGCTGAGGAATGGTAACAGACGGACCCTTCCGGTGTCTCCTCCAGCTTCTGCAAGGTCTCTGTGTCCTATGACAATTCTGATGTGGCATTCAGCAGTAGGATCATATGAACTTGTTTACTGCCTGTGTTCATAATTCTGATTAGAGGCAGGATGGGGCCATTTAAACATTGATGATAGAGAGCAGCTGGAATGTATCAAGCTCTGCCTAGGGGTGGATGAAGAAAGTGTTGAGAGCTTATGGGTAAGAATTAAGGGGCAGGCTAATATGGGTGACACTGTTGTGGGTGTTTACTACAGACCACCGGATCAGGAAGAGGAAGTCGATGAGGCCTTCTACAGACAGCCGGAAATAGCCTCAACAGGCCCTGGTTCGCATGAGGAACTTCAACCACTCTGATATTTGCTAGAAAGGCAACACAGCCAGACACACAGAGTCCAGGAGGTTTCTGATGACAACTTTTTGACACAGGTGGTGGAGGAGCCAATGAGGTGTGTGAGGTGTGTGCTGCTGGACCCTGAGCTAAGAAACAAAGAAGGACTAGTTGGGCATGTGAAGGTTGGGGGTAGCCTTGGCTGCAGTGACCATGAGATGATGGAGTTCAGGATCCTGTGTGGAAGAAGCAGGGCAAAAAGTAGAGTTACAACCCTGGACTTCAGGTGAGCTGACTTTGCCCTCTTCTACTTGGAGGAATTCCACAGGTTAAGGCTCTAGAAGGTAGGGTGGTCCAAGAGAGATTGCTGATGGAACCGGCAGATGTTATTGCTAAGCCATTCTTCATCATCTTTGAAAGGTCATGGAAAACAGGAGAGGTGGCTGAGGACTGGAGGAAAGCCAGTGTTACCCCAGTCTTCAAAAAGGGCAAGAAGGAGGACCCAGGAAACTACAGGCCAGTCAGCCTCACCTCCATCCCTGGAAAGGTGATGGAACAGCTCATTCTGGCTGTCATCTCTAAGCATGTGGAGCAAAAGAAGGTTATTGGGAGGGATCAGCATGGATTCACCAGGAGGAAATCATGCTTGACCAACCTGATTGATAGCCTTCTATGATGACATGACTGGCCAGGTAGGTGAGGGGAGAGCAGTGGGTGTTGTTTACCTCAACTTCAGCAAGGCTTTTGACAATGACTCCCATAACCTTCTCATAGGTAAGCTTAGGAACTGTGGATTAGATGAGTGGGCAGTGAGGTGGATTGAGAACTGGCTGAATGGCAGAACTCAGAGCTGTGATCAGCAGTGCAGAGTCTAGTTGGAGGCCTGTAACTAACAGTGCGCCCCAGCGGTCAGTACTGGGTCCAGTCTTGTTCAATGTATTCATCAATGACCTGAATGAGGGGACAGAGTGTACCCTCAGCAAGTCCGCTCATGACACAAAACTGGGAGGAGTGGCTGACGCACCAGAAGGCTGTGCTGCCATTCAGCGAGACCTGGACAGGCTGGAGAGTTGGGCGGTGAGGAACCTTATGAAATTCAACAAGGGCAAGCGTAGGGTCCTGCACCGAGGGAGGAATAACCTCATGGACTAGTACAGGTTAGGGGCTGACCTGCTGGAAAGCAGGTCTGCAGAGGGACCTGGGAGTCCTGGTGGACAACAAGTTGACCATGAGCCAGCAATGTGCCCTTGTGGCCAAGAAGGCCAATGTTATCCTGAGGTGCATTAAAAACAGTGTGGCCAGCATGTCAAGGGAGATTATCCTTCCCCTCTACTCTGCCCTAGTAAGGCCGCACCTGGAGTATTGTGTCCAGTTTTGGGCTCCCCAATTCAAGAAAGACAAGGAACTACTGGAAAGGGTCCAGCAGAGGGCTACGGAGATGATCAAGAGACTGGAGCATCTTTCTTATGAGGAAAGGCTGAGAGACCTAGGCCTGTTTAGCCTGGAGAAGAGAAGACTGAGGGGGGATCTCATCAATGGTTATAAATATCTGAAGGGTGGGTGTCAAGAGGACGGGGCCAGACTCTTTTCATTGGTGCCCAGCAACAGGTCAAGGGGCAACGGGCACAAACTGTAACACAGGAAATTCTGTCTGGACATAAGGAAAAACTTCTTTACTTTGAGGGTGACAGAACACTGGAACAGGCTTCCCAGAGAGATGGTGGAGTCTCCTTCTCTGGAGACATTCAAAACCCGCCTGGATGCCATCCTGTGTAACTTGCTCTAGGTGAACCTGCCTTGGCCTAGATGATCTCCAGAGGTCCTTTCCAACCCCTACTATTCTGTGATTCTGTGATTAACTGTTGGCTACCTGCCTGATGGACATAAGGACTAATTACAGTGGGTGCGATTGGTTTTGGTTTAAACAAACAGATTACAAAGTTTTTTTAATATATATTTGACAAGGGAAGAAAATCTTTAAAATTTGAATAATTAAATTAATTAAGTTCAAAGCATATTAAATTCAAAGCATAAATCTGAAGTTGAAACAACCTCCTTCCCTCTCGACCCCAATAAAAGAGCATATCTGGATTTTTGGAGTGGAAGGTTACTGGTGGGTGACAAAGGAGACCTTTGTTCTGCTCTTGCTCACACTTCTTGCTTTCAGGCTGACCTTCTTCAGGCCAGCCTCCCTCACCCTGCTTAAAAAGGGAGTGTAATGTTATCGACCTATTTGGCAAAGGGCTTTGAAATCTATCTGTGAAAAAGTGCTGGGGGTGAGTTGCCTATGCAAACTTTGGATGTTTCACGTTGGTACGCTACCTCAGCTTGGAAAATATTACTTGCTAAATTTGGACAGGTTTTAGTGTTTGTGATTCATTCACGGGAAATTCCTGACTTCTTTGAGCTCTTCCCTTATTTGTAGGTATTTGCTGACTAGTTTACTAAATGGGCTGTTCTGAGGCTGTTTGCTACACTTGACATCACTTATCCCTCCGTGTGACTCAGTCAGGCACGGGCCGGGTCTTACACTAGTCTGTGGCTGTTAAGGTAGACGGAAGCAAAAACACACAGCCTTGAACACAACCTACAGCTTGGTGTGGTGAGGTGGGGTAGGGTGGGATGGGGTGGGGTGGGTAGGATGGCAGCACTTAGTCCCCCCCTGGCCTGGACCCTGTGGATGTGTGACTCAGGGCTGGCTGAGCCGGCAGCTGTAGGACTTCTGGCAGGTTAGAGGCGTGATAACAGCTGAGGACAAAGAGGAGTCATTATCTGGTATGCACACAGAAGTACTCTCGGAGCAGACAGGGTATTTGGCACGTAAAATCATGAGCTAAGCACTACATGCAAAAGGTAACCGTAATAGTAGACTGAGTTTTTTGTTCATGGTTACTTCCTTGATAAAAAAATCTGCAAACTGCGACAGCTCTTTCCTTTAGCTCCTATCTTATGAATATTCCTATCCCATATTCTGAAAAAAAGTTTCTCATTATTTTGAAGTCTCCTGCAGGGAACGAAGATGCAGTTACAACCTGCTCATGCTTTCTCATAAATTGATTTAAAACCTTGTTACGTGGATATGCTGTGATCTCAACTGATACTCAGACTGATGTATTCCATGGAGACACACAGCTGACCCTTAACAGGAGATTAGTGATTCAGTAAGATGTCTTTTTATTACTGTTGTTGTTTTCTCACTAATGAAACAGGCTTGTGCTGTGTGCTATCAATTACATTACAAATCATGTAATGTGATGACTTGGTACTTTTTTTGTTTTAAGAAAATGTAGCTCTAAGCTTTATTCAGTCTGGTTATTTCATGGCTTCAGTATTTGTTGTCCAAGTCCCTAGTTACTGCAGCTGTAGATAAAGACTTGAAAATCCGAATCTCTTAAAGCTCAGGAACATGACAGAAAATAGCCCCCACAAGGTCACACACAGTTTGTTTCTGTGGGAGAGGAGAAGGTGAGGAGATAAAAAAGGTGGCATGGGATACGTGCAGGTAACACTGCTGGCCCTGTGTGGCTCTTGGGGCTCTTTGGAAAGTTTTCTCTGTTTGGCCCCCGAGTCTGAATTCCACCAGCCTTGTTTAGTCTTTCTGGGCTCCCTTAAAGGTCAGCTGAGAGAAAACATGAATTGGCTCTTTCAGAGGGAGCTGCCGCTTCTCTCTCTCTCCATTTGGCAATGCACGGAAAGTATCTAAAGCATGGTGGTGTGAGAGAAATTAGCTGCTTCTGCTTTCTGCCTTCCCCTGTAGTAAATTTTGTGCCCTGAATGAATGAGCCAGACTTAGTACCAATTTTATTCCCAACAGTACTTGATATGCAACCTAAAAAAACCTCAAACCCCACACATATCCCTCGTAGCCCACAGCTTTTTCTGGAGCTGATGAAAAACAGAGCTGATGTCATGGGCTATTTTTATACGGTGATGTCTAAAATACTTGATTTTTGTAATTGTGAACGACTGCACTATACTTGTAAGTAAATTATTTCAATTTTATTGTTTCCATTTATGTAAATTGACAAATATCAGAGCCGAACTCAGACGGAACAAGTTTTTTCTTTTTTTTTACTTCTCAAATTACTTTCAAGTCCTCAAGCCCCACTTTCACTCCTGTCCTCTTCCCCCAAGTCTCCTCCAACAGCAAACAGCAAGGTAACACCTGCCAGGAATGGGCTGAGCCCTCAAGACAGTGGCCTTTGGTCTCAAAATAAAAGCGGGTAAGTAATTGCACACTTACAGCTCCGGCCCTGAGTGGTGAGTGCTGCAGCAGAGGTGGCATGTTCATTTGCAGTCCCTGGAGGCAGATGCCATGGTCCCATCAGCCCCGCATCCTCATGCTGTCCTAGCAGCTGTGATAAGCCACCAAAGCATCACAGAGAAGTTCCTGAGATGGTGGAAAAGACAGAGAGAACGCAAATGTCCCACTGCAATGTACAATGAATAGTTGCCATTAGCCATGTCAGACATAGGCTGGGTGTTTTTCCATTTTCTGGTTTTCTTCTCCTTCGACGCTGCTGAACTGTTTGGGCAGCCAGTCTGTTCCCTGTCAACTCCCACTTTTACTTTTGTCCTTAAAAGTAATATGCTTTAAGTATATACTATACACAATAAGTGTATATACACAGTAAGTGCTTGCATTTATTTATTTTCTTTTTTTTTTTTTTTTTAGTATCAAAGAGTAGCCCAGCGTGCAGAGTCTTTCCCGCTGGGTTTACATTTCTGCCAGCAAAGTCCCTGCCCCTGTCATGCACTTGACCCCCTCTTGCTGCTCACTAACAACCCAGGTGGGCACAGCACAGCCTTCGTCTCAGAGTTAAAGTGTGTTCTTTGGCAATTCAAGCCATTGCTAATCTGCAAAATTGAAAAATAGAAGTTCACTAAATGGAGCACAGGGTGCTACTGAATGCAGAGCTATTTTAAAAAAGAAAGTGTTTAATGAAAGCAGTACAGGTTCTCTCCATCTTTGCTTTCTAAAAATCAAAACAAAGAAATTAAAATGTTTGGGGTTTTACTCAGGCCCTACTTCAGCATTATCTGCCTTATGTGAGGGAAACAGGTGTGATTATGGTGGTAGACAAAGCGCTCTTTTCCAAAAGGATTCAGGTACCTGATGTCAGTTTGAGATGCTTCTGTCTAAATGCAGATCCTCAAAACCTCTTTGCCCTCCTAGTGGACCAGAAAACCTAACTCCAGGCCTCAGCAATTACATCAGAGCTCTGCATGAAACGGCGGTGGCTGGTTTTTATCCACTCATTTTTGAAAGGGGAGTTAAAAACATTCATAACACTTTACTGCCCAAGGACATTTGAATCTGTGTATCTCACTTGCACGGAGAATGTCCTCAGCAGCTAACTAGAGAGTACCCTGAAGTGGTGCTCTATTTGTTGCAACTCTTCCTGGCTTAATGTAATTACATGTACAATTATGAAGGTACACACACACACAAAAGACTGACTTTGCCTGTGTGGTGGTTAAATACTCATTGTAGGCCCCAGTTCTTACTCCAAGGATGTTAAGGTTTATTTATATATTTACTTATGTAAGTCTAGTATTCAGTGAATTGTTTAGTTCAGAAAGGAACAAAGCTTACTGAATCTTCATAAAAGCTTCTATTAATTCAGATCCAACATTTGGGTCCGTTATACAAACACAAACACACGGACTCTAAAGGCCAGACTCCACGTTATTTCACTGAGCAAAACGCTTTGCAGGCAGCCGTGTTCCACGGCAGAGCAAGTGCTGGCAGTAAGCACCCACCTGCGTAATAGAAAGGAAATACTGTTGTTGCCTGCCCATAAGCAGGTGCGGCATCAGACCGGGATGTTTTCATAAACACAGTATCATACTGCTCTCTTACATCTGTGTCATTTAAAGAAAAATAAAAGGGTAATCTTCTCATTGCCATCTTCTCTGCTTCCAGCTTTCTGAATTATTTTCACTGATTTCATGGCAGGAGATGCTGGTCCTGTGTTGCAATATGTAGCCCAGGCTGGAATAGTAATTGCATCTTGCATACTCAAGGTAGAAAACATACTCCATTAATTTCCTGCCACCTAAAGGGTCACGTTAATCAACTTTTTATCAGTATCTTCATGAAAGCATTCTCAAATTGGTATTATATAATATACACTTTTCCACCGTTTTTTTCAGTATCATTTTGTCTGACCACTATTACAACATCTGCCTGTGGAGTGCAAGTAATTACCCCAAACCTGCAGCATGCTTACTGATCTGTGGAAAAGTAGTCACCAAAAGCAGCTGCTGAAACCCTTGGCCACCAAGACGAGCATGCTGAACTTGCTTAAGACAGCACTGGGGAGACTGCCTCCATCCCCCGGCTGCTGTGGGCCAGGGAAGGCAGAATCCAATCTGTGAGAAATGGAAACAACCTCAGAGGGTTTAGACAGTTTTGCCCACCGAGGCTGAAGGAAGAAAGAGATCAACCAGTGACTGTCAAAGAGCAGACCCACCTGCATCATCAGGGGCTGCAGACCCAAGGTTTATGTGATCTACACAATCTGGCAAGCGTACTACAGTAACTGGCAAAACACTATTCAGAAGCAGCAGTCTGAAGTTGCAGCTTTTTGATCTTGACCACATCTTGGTCCCTCAAAAGGTGGCTTTTGCACTTCCAGTTGGACCCGCTATGAAAACACAGTCCATCGGACAGGTTGCTGTAACCCGAAGAGCCAGGACAAGCATAGGGTAAGTTGCGCAATTTCAGCCCAGTGTGATTTCACTATGGATTTACCAAGACAGTTACTTCCCTCTCAGGAGTTTGTCCTTTTGGATGGCCAAACGCACCCTCAAAACCTCTGTCCTTCATGAGCACCTTGCAACTGACATCTGCCTCCTCTGTATCTGTTGTTTAGATGGAGCTGAGCATAAACCCGCATGATGTGGCTGCCCTTTTTTCTCTCTCCCTTCAATATTCAGCAGCTGTTTTTATAAAGAACCAACCTTTGCTTTTTCCAAGTCTAGCCTTTTTGGAGAAGTGCCCTCTCCTCAGAGCCATGCCACCTTCCTCAGAGTGTTTATGTCCTCTCCCCAGGAGAGGATTACAAATTATGGCATGACTGCATTTTTTAAAACACACAACCTCTTATTAGACAGTGTTTTTAAGGAAAACAGCAGGTGAGCTTGTTAACTCCATCTGCCACTCTTCTCATGGAGTATATGTTTTTTAAACAAACTTTAATATCCTCTACCAAATTAAAGAAGTGTTGTTTTCAACAGGAATATCCTGACTATAATAATGATATACGTGTGCCCTTTTTTAAAAAGAAAAAACACAATAACTACCATCTGCCGCTTTCTTAGTAAACATTGTGATATTATGTCATGAACTCAGTTACGCAGATCACTGGGGTGTGGACAACCGGTTGCTGCTTTTTAAAAATAAGTGTTGAAATAAAGCTTTGCTTTAGGTGCAGCAAATCCATTACTGAATGTTCGTCAAAGAGAAGGGGCTCATTTCAGCCAGCTGTGCATGTTCCCTTACGTCAGCGGGGAAACTGCCTGGGCACAACTAGCTTGTTTCTTATTGACTCGTGTAATTATAGGCAGGGTTAACAAATGGCACCAGTTACTGCATTCTGCTGTCTGTCTCTGGCCAAGCCTGTTGAGAAATCATATTTTTCACCAGATCCGCTTTTTGGCCAAATGTTCTCCGTGGAAGGGGATGCACGTGTCAGGCTCGGTTTTAGAAATAGATTCATTTATTTAGAAAAATGCCAGCCTGAAGGGCTGAGGTGCTGCTAGTTCAGGGGAGAAAGAGGAGGCAGAAGAGAGTTTTGTTCACATGAGGAGAAGGTTTGGTGACCCTCTTGAAATCTGAGGTTGGAAGCCGTGGGGGAAGATCAGAAGGAAAGTAGGACTCAGAATTGGTGGAAAAGTGCTTAAATTCACTAAGCAAAGGTGTTGGACAGAGATAGAGAGAGCATGTGAGAAGAAAGGCAGAAAAATGGCAAAAAGATTTAACGAGCATTTAAGGACTAGAGTGGAGGTCCCTCCTTCCTCTCCCCCAGCTCCTAAGAAATCACAATTTATTCCTGAAAGAAATGGTGGGATCTAGAAAGTTAAGAACTTCAAGGTTAAGAGATGTTTGTTTTAATTTGAGCCTTTTTAGATATAAACAATTATAAACAGTTCCTAATTGTACACTAGGTGTGATCGTGCAGAGCAACATCTGCTAGTTGAATGAGGAAAGCATCTTTTAGGAAGGGAAACAAGTTACGAGTCTAGAGGCAATCTATATTGCAAATCTAAGAGGACAGTAATGGCTATGATTCCTAATTTATTGCTCACAGGGCATTGAGTCACCTTCTCTGGAAAACCTACAGAAATCTGCTGTGTTACACCAGGTATTATTCAGAAACAAATTTCACCCTTTTTCAAATTATTACTGGCATCAGTTTCAGCCCGACACCTCAGGAATTTTGGCTTATTTTACATTCACAGAACGTATGGGTCAGACTCCCATCATCCTGCTTCAGTATTAGTTATAAATTGATGTTAAGTTGATACACCTGAACTGACTCCTGGGAGTTTTTAATACCTTCTTTCTCTCTTTTCACTTTGGCCTGTCTTCTTTCCCCTCCCTACCCAAACTGACCTGCTGTCTCTTACCCACCTTTTGAGCAGCTGATGTGGAGGGAATGAAACCCCTCTATGATAGTAGGGGCCAAACTGCTTTGATGCACAGAGCAAAACTCCTAGTGACTTTAACGGAAGAAGGATCAGTCCAAAACCTTTCACTCTTCTTTTGGTTTGGGGTGGGTTTTTTTTGTTGGCTTTGGGTGTCTTTTTAGCCAAAATGCAATAACATGCTGTGTAGATGTATCTATTACATTCAGCAAGAGACAAATAGAGAATTCATAAGGTTCCCATGACCCGTTTATTACTCAGGAGGTGTCTGTGTTTGATGTGGTGGGCACATTGCGCCTGATTCGTTACACCTGTTTGGTTCTCAGCTGAAATCCGCTGGTGCAAAACTGCAGCCCATTGTACTAAGCAGACTGGTGTCTTGGCAGGTTCATTCTGAGTAAATGATATGTATCCCTCTGGCTCAGTAAGACCTTGATGAACTTGTATCAAAGGATTTTCTGAACTCCTTCTAGGGGCATGATGTGAATTATATGGAGCAGGTGTGAGTGCCAGAGGAAGGGGGAGGTTGGTGTCACACTTCACAGCTGAAAGCCACCCACCATCAAGGCTGCTTTTCATGTGCTCTGCCAATATGAACCCTACTGGAAACAGAAGGCCCTCTGAGGCTATGTGGTAAGCCTGAAGGGACAGAGCAGGCTTTTGAGGGAGGAAATCAAAAACATTGGAAAAATTCCTGCTTCAAATCAAGGTAATTTTTAATGACTTGTACGTCAAGACTAGACTGAAAAAAAAAAAAAAAAATCATGATTTACAGAAATCCTCTCCCTTGCCTTCAAAGTAAGACACTTTCCAGGTCAAATCAGTTGCATCACTCCACTGCAGAAAAACAGAAGGCGGCTTTGTAGAGAGAGCTGATTTCAGTCCTAGCATTGTGGTGCTACCGTCTGTTAGGAGGGAGTATGTGGTTTTGTGTCAGATTGTGCCATGTTACAGGCAGTGAGAGAGAGTCCTTTGGGGTGGCAAACAATTGTCTTGACTGGGAAACGGGACCATGCTGTGTAACCTCTTTTCCCCTCCAGGAAACAGCAATGCTTGGATTTGACCCTTTTTGTGCTATAGGTGTTGGATTAGACCTACCCAACACCTGGACTCTTTCCTCCTGGAGATACAATGTTTGATGATGCCCGAAGGCTACAGGTAGAATGCCTTAAAAGGGAGAGCCTGTGGCTTTTGCTTCCAGCAAAATTCCTGAGCCACTCCAGCTGACAGAGCTTTTGTAGGTGTGGGGAAAGAAGCATGTAAGGGTTGATGAAACTTTCTTTCAACAAAGTGATTTTGGATGGCTTCTAGCAGTTAGGGAACGCTTGTATTGTACACATCCAATAATATCAACTGGCAAGTTATTATTGTCACTGTGTTTCCTGAGGCGCCGATTATTTTTTAATTATTGTTCTTCTGATAATGCCTCTGTGCATCCAGCATTAGATGCTGCAGAAGACACCTAAGCCTACAGCAGAAATTCCAGTTCGCTTGATGGAGACTGTATCTCTGGTCCAGTGCAGGATAAACCTGAATCATGAAGTAACAGAGCTTTGGGTATCGGCGCTCTATGAGCTGCTCTGGTTAAGTAGTTGGATTTTGTATTGATTTGTTTGTTTTTCAGACTGAGTTGGCTCTTCTGTATTGATTCTCCCTTGAGGAAAGGAAGCCCCAGGAAAATACTGCCACGGAAGGCTTCTGCGCTGTAGTCGCACTAAATTAAAATGGAGGCCCTTCACCATAAAAATGTTGTGCCTCTAGGAAAAAGCTTCACTAGTTAAATCTGACTAGTTCCAGCATGTTTTGCAAGGTGCACAGGTCTTTTCCTGAAGGGAGTTGGGAATGGGGGATGCCTACAGTGGTTCTGACATAATGTTTTGTTTTCAACAACTGGAATTGGGTTTGGGGGAAACAAACAGAAAAATAGAAGTAGTGGGAATATAATTTACTAAGAGTGGCAAAGGGAGTCTGAAAGACTGCCATATGAAGCAGACTTCCTGAAAACTAGGTAATTTCTTTGCAATGTTGGCACATATCTGAAAAAAAAATTTGTAAGCTTCCTTACATATTTCTGATTACTTAAAAAAATTGGGGAAGATGGATTACAGTGTTACCCAATATCAGCATGCTTTATGTAATTCTAAGACAGTAAAGTTACAAAATTCAGAGGCAGTTTGTTATCTTTTAGAAGATTTTAAACAGTACAATGTGTAATAACAGTTGTTACCTATAAAGGGGAGGAACATTTTCTGCCAGTTTTTAAATCAAGGGTTATGTTTGCAGAAGTGACCTTGCTTAAGGCTTTGCATATCAAAGCTGTAATCTTCTGAAGTCATGTTCTTAGTAGAGTTAGGTTCTGTTGGTGTAAACTGTGATGCCTACATGTGCAGCCTCACATGCAACGGTTAATGTTTGAACAAAGCTTCTGGCTGAATTGACACCTGTCACAATTAGCATGACATTTAAAAACACAAAATATATTTTTTCCTCCATTTCTCAAAGCCAGCATAAACCCCTCAAAACCTGATTACTTAAATAATGCAAGAGAAAACCTCAGGTAATGTATTGACATCTGCAACATCTGCAAACCACAGTTAATTAATCCTTATAATACACTTTTGAGAAAAATCTCCTTTACCATTTTGTGGTGAGAGGGGGTAAGGATAACATCAGCTCCCAGTGGGAAGAGCAGGGCTAGCCCACAATCGGGTACTGCACCTGCAGCAGGGTAGGACAAGAAGCAAATCTGGGTAAATCAAAGCTACTGTTTCACTTCTCAGTCGTCTTGATTTAGCAGCTTGCTTTACCCTTTGACCAGAGTCCATTGTGCCATACATCATTTTCTTACTTACTCTTTGCAGTTTGGGAATATGAGAAAGAGTATGCTTAGTCCCCTGATTAAAATCCTCCCAGCAGGGCAAAATTAAAAGAACACAATGTCATAATGTGCTCCGGTCAATGGACTAGCAAAACAGAAGGGGTGACAGAACAGCAGAGTTGTAGCAGTAAACTAGGTATTACTGGGCACCAGTAGTAGTCTTGAGATGGTAAGAATGATGACTAATTCTCCTGATATTTTATTACAGACTTAATGATAGGGCAGCAGAAAGGACTTTAGGCTGCTGTAAAAAAAGAGGTGAGGGCTAATGTTTTTCCAGGCTAGCATTTGCCAGCCAAATGACCTGCACAGGATTTGTAAGACCATAGGTGACTGCAAACAACACTTTGAAAGTAAATGCCTGAGGGAGGTTAGCTGTACAAAAGCAAAGACAAGAGGCTCTCCCTCATTTTTCCTTCTCCTGAGAAGAGTATGTGATGTGCCACCTCCACCGTTAAATGGCTTTGTATTTGTTTGCATAGCCCCATACCAGACTCATCTCTTCCACCAATCTCCTCCTCCTTTTGGCTGCACATTTCTACTTTGATGCCAGGAATAATAACAGAGTGAGGACTGTATCAGAGGAGAAGACTTTTCTTACCCAACCTGCTGCATTCTGAAGTTCTTCTAATCTCATGGTGGCCTGGTTACGTTCCTGCTTTCTTTTCCCTTTAAGCATTAAGTAATGTTGTCCATGATGGAAATCACAGACGTAGGTTGGTTTAACACCCCCTCGCTCTGGCCTCCACCCATGGTTTATGGCTAGTTTAGTTAGGCTGGTTTGCCTCTCTTAATATAGCAGGTGGCAGGTGCTGATGGCTTAGACTAAGGAAGTGCAATGCAGCTTTAAATACGATTTAGGTCTTCTAGGTATTCCTTAGATTAGCAAAGTGTATTCCCTCTTGCATCAACCTGAAAAATAGTTGAAAACTGTAGCTATACATATCCACCAATCAGGAGCAAAGCCTGGGAAAAATAAAACCAGGAATTTGATGCTTTTATGCTTTATCCTCAAATAAGCCTATTTTTCAGCTGGATGTTACTTAGATTCCGCCTCTGGACCAGGTATCATGGGTTTTACTTGTCCTAAATCCTGTTTTAAAAGTAGCTCCAGTGCAGTTAAGGCATTAAATGACAGTGGGCAGGTAGCAAGGCACTGCTTGGAACAAATATATATGGCAGAAGAAAGGCCTTCTGTATCAACTGCGTCAGCATGCACCTTGTTCATATTTTAACAGCAACTAAGTCAAAATTTTGGGGTGGGGGTGGGGGTGTGAATACAAGCCAGTAAACTGTCACAGAGCCTGCCTCTTCTAAACATATAATGGAGTCCCCTTCACTCTTTTGACCTCTTCTGAATTCAGCTGGATTAAAGTAGTGAACAAATATCGCATAATTGTTTGCCAGGAATATGACGGTCTGTGACAATTATAGTATAGGAGAAATGTGCCAAAATGCCCGATAAGCTCCTCGCCATCCAGCAATTATGCTGGTACAGCACAGAGCATAACTGAAATGCTGGTTAATAAAATTGTTAAGGAGTCAGTTCTAAAATTTTTTCCTGCTCTCCTGCTGTGCAGTAGGAGAGGTTCCTAACCAACAGTGGCATGGAGGGGCCTTTATGGGAACAGAGAAGAGGAAGTCTAGAGAAAAGGGTCTGGACACCTGAGCATGGAATCTTCCCTTGAACCTAAACAAAGATTATTTTTTTTCTCTTTTCTTTCCTAGAAATGTGAAAGTTTTAGGATGTAGTTACATGAAGCATTTTCTCTATTGGCAAGTCTCATCCAAGGAGACTACTGACCTCTTGCTCCTGTGACTGTGCTGCCACATGGCAGCCTCTCCGTTCTGTCAGTGCAACCATCTGGTGCTGCAAGCTGAATAGTTTCCCCTGCCAAAGGACATGGAAGGCCACTGACCACCCCCATGTGCAGCAGCAGTTGCTATGTTGAAATGCTTGACAGGCTTTTCTGGATAAAATCGTGCAAACCCAGCAGCTGATGATGCAGCGATGGGCCATTCAAAAAAGCTGAAACCGCCTCTTGGAACTTATAGCAGAAGCCATTAGGAGGCCATGGAGTTCTGATTTCTACTTACAGCCGGGTTATGAATTTTGGAAGGATCGCTCTACTTCACAAAACACATTGCAGGAGACTGTTCTGGTCTTGCCTACCGCATGTTCAGGAGTGCAAAATAGCACATTGGAATATCCAGTGTCTCCTCTTCCTGCTTTCCCAATAACATCTCTAAGAATCGTGCTTGCCCCTTCTCTTCCCCTTTTTCAAGAGGTAGAAACTCTGTTGCACTGAGTTCTGTAGATGTAAATGAAAGTTTAGACGTGTAAATATTCAGCAAATTTCAATTGCCCTGCAGGAAGAAAACCTGCCTGACTGTCCGTAATTCCAAGCTTCAGTGCACAGACCGGTCTTTTACAACTTCAATGCACTTATTGTAGTTACTGTGTTGATTAAATGACACCTATTTGCTAATAAATATTCTAATTGTTCCAAGGTATAAATTGAGGAGGAGAGAGGATTGCAGGTCATACCTGACAGAACTGTCAAAGGATATGCAAAGTCTTTGATGGCCTCTTGAATAATGTAAGGTATGCTTGCATTTTAATTAGAGTAACGGTCTACTCCTGAGCAAGACAGAAAGCAATCTGTGCCCTAAGGAAAGGTACGTGACAGAAGTCTGGGTTCTTAGAAGGCAACAGTAAGCAGTGCCAGCAATATCCGGTAGATCAAATGTTTCTAGGATCTCATGTTACTTGTCTGTGAAATCAGATTGAACCGCTGGCTCCCAAGGAACTTATAACGTGAGTAACATTCCCAGCTAAAATACTGCTTTGTAAACCAAACAGCGCCAAACGCATATTAAATCTCCTTCATCACTACTGCTAGGCATCCCAGCATGCAATTGTTAATTCCAGCTGCATTTATTACTGGGCTCTGAGGCAATGAAACATTAATTCTCCGATGTCATTTGCTATGCCAGCTGCAAAGTCAATGCAGAATTAGTCGTGTTTCTATCAATGTTTGGTTACCCTACCCAAAGTGATTTTCTTGAACTCAATACCCTCGTTGTCTTTACTAACTAAATCAAAAAGCAAAATGAAAAACATCTTTCGGGAAAAGTCTACACTGGCATATGGAGGATCTCTTCCTTCTGACTGGTAGTACAGGACACGTAAGGCAGAGCATGCACATTTCTGGACGTGCTGTACACCTCCAACTCAAGATGTAGGTATAGCATGCCTTGAAATTTGACCTTTGCTTCAAATCCATTTGTGGTTGAGTTAGCAGAGGAGTCAAAATGAGTTGCAGCTGGATAACACGAAGACTACAGTAGAGAGATTAAATAGTTGCGCCCAGTGGTATAGTATGAGAAACAGAAAGGAATTCAGAGTAAATTCAGGAGATTGTCATTAAAATGTCAGAAGTTAGAGGTTATAGGCACTAACTAGAAAATAAACTCTTGTTAGGCTTGTAGAATTATTATGTTAGTGATATGAAGACATGTTTTGGACTACGGACAATGTATTAATGCTAATAATTATGTTAATTGTGGAAAGAGCTCATTATTCACAGCTGATGCACATCTGGCATCATCCAAAAGGTAGCTTTGTAACTTGCCACAGAGATCTGCATGATCCTGAGCTTATTGAAACCAAGACTGATTGATGTAAAACCCAGCAGGCTCTGTCTGCAACAGGAAGATGTGGAATCAATATGATAAATGGAGCAATTTCAGAAATGCACTCTTTTTTTTTTTTTTTCTTTTTTCTGTTTTTGTGAAGGGTAATACTTCAGCCTTACATGGAGAACCTGACTAAAGCCTAGGCAATACTTACGTACTATCTAAGCCTGAGTGCTTTGGAACCATTATCAGAGGAGTGTGTTTTTGTACTACTCACTCTGGTGCTAAATTTCACCCTTTGGGTTTATATTATCATACTTCGTGTTGCAAAAACCTGGTGAAAACTGAGTCTGAATATGACTACACTCTACCAGTATGCCTCCCTGAAGCCGACCTCTTTGCATTTGTTATCTGGTTACATTTAAAGCTGCTGACACTTTTATGTAAAATTTAGTCCTATCTATCTGAAAGAGAAAACCAAATCTCCCTGTGTTCTGCGGAAAACAAACACAGCTCCTGTGACTTATTTGCCCAGGTGGCCATACAACAGCCCATGATATTATGTTAGTTGTTCTTGTTGTTGAGCTTTTCCAATTAGCATCCCAGAACAAAAAGTGTATACTGAAATACCTGTTTAAGCGCTGAGGATCAGAGTCTCCTGTTTAATGCCTTGGCAGGGGAAGCTCCACTGGGCAATTTCGTATTTCACAAATAGCATCGCTATCGATACTGGAGCCTGAAACAGAGTGAAGTAATTGGGGTGTCAGAAAACTGGCCTTCCACCACACATCTTCTGTATTTCTTACTGTGTTTATGGTTCAGCCTGCGAAGATCAAAGTGGGCAGAGGTAACGGCGATGTTGCAAACTGTTGGATCAAACATCAGAATGACTTCCTGCTTAGCAAAAAGAGCATGGGGATTCACTCCCGTGGAGTGTAGAACTGAAGGGATTATCTGCTCTGCTAAATCCCGTCCCTGCAATCACCTGACCAAACCAAGTTCACCTCATGCACCAGAGCCTAAAAAACCTCTCCCAGCAGCTTGTAGCAACTGTAAAGTCTGTAGTGAAAGGTGAAATGTAACATAACATACGTCAGCTTAAGACCTGCCCCTTTCCCTCTTCCAGCCTCTCTCTTCTGTGTCTTTTAAGATCTATCTAACTTTTTTTTCTTACTGAGTCTGGATACGACTAGTTTTTGCTGCATATTGACACCAGTGCCCAAAGTACCAATAATCTGTGCTAGTCTGCTAAAAAAAATAAATGTGAAGGGCACTAAGCTTACATGTCTCTCAATAAAATTCTAATGCAAAATAATAGTCTTCATCTTCCATAAAGTACTGAACATAAACAGGGTAATATTGGCCTTGACCCAAAAGTCACAAGGTGCTTTAATTACACTGCTTAATGTTCCTGCCGAATTTTCGACATCAGACAGTTGTATGGCAGTGTTAGGTCAACCAAGCTAAGGTGGTGGTTCTAACTACAGGGTGAAAAAACCAACCATGACCTGGGTTATAAAACGTTGACATTAAAGGTCTTCTGCTTCTTGTAAAGAGCGTGGTTTTGTAATTTAAAGAAATCTGATCTTCTGAAAGTGCCCTGCTGGGCCTGCAGCTGACATCATGTTTGTCTGAGTATTAACAGATTCAACAGGACTAGTATGATTAAAGCAACTTTCAGCTCCCTGTATTTTTGGAACAGAGCTGTGGAAAAGACACTTGGAGTTAAAGATGACAGCTCCCCAGAGATCCTGACTTCACCAGCTTCATTAGAAATTAAATTACGAAACTTAAAGCTATAGCTGAAAAGGATCCAGAGTTTATTTGTGATTCCTTGGTTAACTGTGAAAAATCGGTTGTTTTTTAGCTGTGCTCATTTAGGATCAGTGTGAAAGGTATCTGCCAGGAGCAAGTTACCACAAAGTAAATTAAGATTGCATTCATAGCCTCTAATTTAACCTGCCGTAACTGGCTGTGCATGCATTCTTACCCAGCTATAAATGCATGGCAGTTACCTCTCAGCAACAAATTTATGGTGAGACAGAGTAATAAGACATTGTCCTTGCTCTGAGCTGATTAAATACAGAGAAGACTTTCAACTCTGTAACTGCACTGTTGACATTTTATCACAGCTTTCATCGAGAAGACTATCTTGGAATGTCCAGAGGGAAACAAGTGCATGTAATTACCACATATGCAAATAGAACAATTGTGTGTATCAATGAGATAATTCTTATCTACAACCGTCAGCAGGTAGGTGCCAGCTGCACTGCGTTTGTACACAGAATGTTATCTATTATGTAGACAGGTATATTTCTGCACGCAGACCTTGAGTCCTGCTTTAAAGCAATTTTCTTTTTTTTTTTTTTATTCTTTTAACAATATTATTTTTCAATTATGTTGGGGGATTTCTGAACCTTTGCCTTTCACTGCAACTGCTTATCTTCATCTGCTTGAACTCTTTATCTTGATCATCACAGCTCACATCACTACCGTTACCTTTTGTCAAGAAACCATTCTGGAAAACTACTGCGTTACCTCACAAAAAAAAAAACATTGGTTGTAATTTATCACTGTGAGGCATCCCATCTTGCCTATGTTATTCACCAATGAGATCTCAGCTCAGTCTGAAAATTTGAGTGATGTTCTAACCTTGTCCTGATCTCTTCATTTAATGGTGAATTTCTCTTCTTAGAAATCCCTTCAAAACTGTAAAACAGAAATTATAATATAATCAGCAAGCCCCTGGCTTAAAAAACAGACTGTACTTGCAGAAGTCAAAAGAGAAGTAATACAGCCAAAAAGACACTATGAGCAAATCGCCATCCACTGTAAACCTTTAGAATCAGGGTAAATTTCCAACTAAAAGATGCTTGAACTTACTCTAGACTTTAAGACCCTCTGCCCGATTTCAGATGCGGGCGGAGGGAGCGGGTTGCCTCTAAACATTTAGAAACAGAAGAGATGAAAGCGATAGGTTCAAAAAGCGTTCTGCGTGGCTATGGAGACTTGCAGGGAGGACTCTATCCAAAACTGAAGGGAAGCCGCAACGTTAGGGTACATCTTCAGCGCACACCTTAGCCTGGGCAAGCCTTGCAGTTACGGAGTTTCCCGTATGGTGCCATGCAGACTGCAAAGGAGGTTGGGTGAAGGCCGGGGCAGCCCCAAGTCTTGGGCAAGTCTCCAGAAGAGCTCTGGCAGGAGTGGCTGGTGGTGGATGGCGTTGAATCATTGCACCCTGGCGGCGCAGCTCTCTTCAGCTCGCACCGTCCGAATTTCTGAGCCGCGCCGGTTCCCTTTGGTAGCTCTGGCAGAAGGAAGGTTGCAGCCACTCGCTCCAGCTTCCTCCCCAGCCAGACAGTCTGTCTGGAAGGCTCCGTGCCAGGGTTCATGCTGGCACAGGGGTTCAGCCCTAGTTAGGAGGATTTTGTTACTCACGCATTTGTAATACTGATTATATTAGTACTTACTAGTACTGTCGCGCTTTTTTGCGGAAGCTGTGTTTGTTTGCTCCTACATGAACAGAAAGGGTATTTTTTTTTTTCATGTTATGTAGTGAGAAGTAGAAACCAACCCCTAAAACCTTTTCCCTAATGTCCTGACCCACTGTGCCGCTTTACCCACAGCGACTGACAGAAACAGAGAACTTGCACCAATGTGTGTCTCTCCACATTTTGCAAACTGACAAAGTTCCTCTTGCCGACGCAAAGTAGTACGTGTATACACACTGTAAGACCAAATTGTTAGCTAATCCTCTGTTCTGGAATCCATCTGACAAAGGGATAGGGTAGGGAGACATTTTCCTTTTGTAATCTGTTTAAGTAAACGAAATGAAATCTCCTCTTGGCCAGTTTTAAAGATCAAGTCATAAAAGCCTGGAATAGTTCTGTTGTATACATTTCCCTTGGAAAGTATCTGCTTCAGCTTTTCTCTTTGTTAATCAGGTCTGAGACCTCCATTAGAGAAGAGTTTATGCCCAGCTTTAGTTAATATTTTTCAAATGTGCTGTGTTTGTATACATTAATCACTGCTCTCTCAGCTCTCAAAGATTGTCTGAGGACAGGACAGCTAATGTCTACCTGAACCCTGTCAGATTTTTTCCCCGATGTCAGTGTAGGGACAGGAAAATTATCTGTAGAAAATAACTTATTAAATTAGTTGTGGTCCTTTCCCTTTTGTAAGACTGTTCTTGACTTTGTGGTTTGGTTGTTTTTTTTTCCTGAGTAGAGGATTTTTTTAAAAGCGGGTTTATTATTCAGTGCACATTGCAAGCAAACCTGTTTAAATTCTGATGTCTTCGGGAAGATTGTTCACCTTATGTATTCATTCCTTTTTTTAAATAATTTCTGTGATGACTGCTACCTGCATGCACTAATTCTGCTGTACTCTTTGAGTTCCTTGCCAAGCAAGCAGAAGGTGAAGAAAAGATTTGTGAGATGGTCTTTATCATCTTATCAGGACTTGAATTATTTTTAGGGCAAGACCATAGCAACTGGTGCAGTCAAAAGCTAACACTGTGTAAACTGGGAGTATTGCTATTGCGTTCTTGGCCACTTTGGGTCAGATCCTGCCTTTCCTAGCAGGGATAAGTTTCTATTACCTTCTTTTTCTTCTGCTGTTGCCACGCAAAGCAAGGACTTAGGACATACTGGTGTACAGATCTGTCTACCAATGTCTTAAAGGAACGATGCCACCTTAACGACTCGTTCCCTCTCTCTCCCACAGATAAATTCCTTTTCAGGCCACTCAGTTTACTGCTCTGGTCTCAATGCAGAGCTTTGCCAGTGCTGGCTCGGAGGGGGGTACCTGAAGAAAAAGTTCAAGACTGTCGTTTTCAGTGTCAGTGCAGCCTTAGGCATACTTAAACTGATTGTGAAACTGTGCCTCTAATGAGGGCTTTGGGCCAGGGAACCTGGACATGAATGAGTATATTTGCTTGCAAAATGCCCCCGACTTCGGGCATTTTGGTGCAAGCAGGTGCAGACTACATTCATGCAGTTCAGTCTGCGCTAATACTTGAACTGGGAGCACAGGAGAATGAAATGCAGACGGCAGAGCTCCTTTCAGACACAGCCCCATGCAAATGTGGCCACCCTGCTTCCAGACCCAGGGTGGCAAGAGAGCGTTGCGCTGAGCGACCTTCTCAGTTCAAGCCTCTATCAGCTAGGTGCTCTATACAACCAAATGCCAGACTTTCCCCCTCCTGAAAGAAGACATCTTATAGCAGATCAGACGGAGGCTGAGCCCAGACACAGTGACCATAGTGGGAAAGCACACTTGCCATCCTCACTTGACTCTTTTTTTTTTCCCCCTGTTCTTAAGAAAATTGAGTATGATGGCAGCCCACTTGGAAGGGACCAGAAGAGTGCTTCTGGACAAGGTGTTAAATACTGGCTTGATCAAGCACTTCACTTTTCCCCACTTCTGTTTTTTAAGCAGCTAGAGCTTACAAATCTGGTAAATCAAATGTTTCTCCAACCAGTGGTATTAAATTGCATGCAAAGCACTGTGGGCATGTAGCCAGAACAATAACAAAGCCACCTTGAAAGTACTTATCTTTGGCAATACTTCATACTTCTCACTGCTCTCTTTCTGAATCTTTTCAGTGTATACTAAACTGTCAGTAAATTAAACCTCGCAAGTAAGGTTATCTCTTTTTTCCCGTTGGATAAACCAAAACCCAAAGGGGTTACAAATGGAATTTGGAGACACCCTTTGTATTTTGAGTACTACCCAAGTTCTGGGACCCACTGATGACAAAAGGGCTATACACAGAGCATGATATTGTCTAACGTGAGTCTGGCCATGTGACTTACCTGTCAACATGAGGTTAGTCTAGAAAGAGACGCCGTGTCTCCTGATTCTTGGCTGTGCACCTCAGTTAGACTGCTGGGTTTTTCCTCGCTTTAGTGTTATTGAAGAGTCAGGCAGTAGTAGTATTGGAGACACTGCAAATAAGCATTCCCAAGAAGCATGTCAGGGTGTGATTGGATCACACAGGCAGAATTTTTCCAAAGTATCAAGGCCTGATCCAAAGGAAATGCAGGACTCCGCGTAATTACTGCTTTAACAGTTAACAACTACCCACAGTTTCATATGACTTCAGTTTTCTTTTCCACGCAACAGTGGGATCCCCTTGCTGTAGGCATGAGCTGATTTTTTTTTCTTTTTATCTACCCTGAGTCTTTTTGCTCAGCAACGCGAAGGTGGAAACATTTGGAAAGCATAATTGTGTGGCATATTTATATGATCGGCTCGAACTATGAACTAAGAGAGGAAATTCAAAGGGGATGTCAGGAATTCAAGGACTTGTTGAAACAGCTTGAAAATTCCAGGAATTCACATGGGAACCTCACAATGGTCTGAACTCACATAGGCTTGTGGTCGTGCCAAAAATTTCAAATTAACCAGTAAATTAAAATGAAGACAGGAGTCAGATTTTTAATTTTATGGGATTGTGGTAAGGCTGGAGGAACCAGGGGAGGTAAAAAAATTATGGCAACACAGTTGTACTTTTTAAAAAGGGGGAAGGAGAGGGCCTCAAAGATATTATCTGAAGTAGACTGTATTGATAAAATGGACAATCAGGTTACGTAAATCAGCACTGCAAACGTGTTGGGGTAATCAAGAACTGGGTAAGACTAGATAAAACTGGCCGATACTATAGAGGAGAAAAATACCTACCATGGCCCTTACTGACAGAAAGGAACTGTTTGTTCCCTAAGGCAACTGAATCTTTAGAAACACCTGTAACAGTTCTACTAAACATAATTACAGTTGTCAGGTGAAAAGAAGATCAGATAATTCCACCATTCAGAACTGAATGTGAGGTCCACTGAAATCAATTAGGTATTTCCAGGTTACTTCAATGGATGTCGGATCAGTGGGGGAAGAACCTGGTTAGGAACGGATTGTGGTGGTGCAAAGCACAGGCATGATTCATGCATGCATAGCACAGCTGCCTTGGGGGGAAAACTAGGAGTTTTGAGGAAATGCCCTGCTTTTTGATGCTGATTTGTAACCTCCTGTCTGCTAGATTGCATTGACTGAAGATCAAACAAGAGGAGAGATGGAGCTCAGTGTACCGGTGCTACAGATCATAAATACATGCACGCAGGTATTGCTTTAACTGTGCAGAGGTTGAAGTTATGGGTATTTCAACAAAATTTAGATATTTTGAAGCTGAGTTTTCCTGAATTCTGAATCATAAAAGAAATGCAAGCATGTGTTGCAAATCATATATCCCAGTGCTCAGGAATGTATATACAAGCTATGCATAAAAGCCTATATACTGTCTGGACAATAACATGCTTATGTGAGGGTTAAATAAATATTAGTTTAATCAAGGAACAGATTTCTCTACCAAACTTCCGGCAACTTCAAAACAAAGAATTTAAAAATAGGATATTTCAAACCTAATAACTTGACGATGTCCTTGCTAACTAATGACCTAAGTGTACGAGAAACCTGATGTGGCTCTCATGCATCGAGTTGTTGACATGGATCTTGAGAGTCTGGTACATTATTGAAAAATAATTGGGGAGGGGGGAAACAGCACTATTCTTAAAGAAATCAGTCTTGCAGCAAGCAAGGTTTTTGCATTTTAGCCAAGCACCCTTTCTGAACACGGCACTGAAGATAACAAAGGATCAAGGGTTGTTCCCCACTTTTACTTTATCCTTAACTCCTGAGGGAACGGTGAAGCTGTTTTCTTCCATGTTTTGAAAGACGGTTCTTTCCTCTAGCCTATTCCAAAAGTTTTCTAATGACAGTTTTCACAGGTAATTGCCTGCTTTCAACCAGCTTAAAAGGGGAAATGCAAATGATGTATTTCATGTGAACCCCGATAATGTTCTTATTCATAAGATTCCTTGAGATGTGTTCACACAGAGTCAAAAAAATCCTCTTTTAAATAGCAGCATAGTTGATATTAACAGTAGTCCTGACTTAAAACTGCTGCGTGTGTACGAGTGCACACTCGTGTGTGTGTGCGAAGAGGGTAGGAGAAAGCCTTATTTTTCTGAGTGGTTATACTGTTTAAAACAAACATGTGGTTTGGTCTTTTAAGCAGTGCAGTGTTAAATGCTAAAAAACAAATTTAGACCCCAGTTTAGGCAAGAGTTTATTTACGACAGCACTTCACAAGTCTTTTTAGAGTAGTCAGTGGGACTTTTATATGTATTTCATGACGGGTCCGTCTTTAAGGCTTTTTAAAACATGCAAACTGCTGTCTAAAAGTCAGTGTCTTTTACAGAGGGATATTCTGACGTGACTAAGCAGACTTTTTCTGTCAAAGCTTTAACTAAAAAAA
>VZSZ01006566.1:0-56266 GCA_013398815.1 Ibidorhyncha struthersii
TCCAACCCTGACTATTCTGTGATTCTGTGATTCTGTGAAGCTGGGACCGTTCATCCTGGAGAAAAGAAGGCTCAGGGGGGATCTCAGCAATTTATATTAATATCTGAAAGGAGGATTTAAAGAAGTGGGAACAAGGCTCTTTTCAGTCATGCTCAGTGACAGAAGTAGAGGTAATAGGTGCAAACTGAAACACACAAGTTTCCATCTGAACATCAGGAAACACTTTCTCACAGTGAAGGTGACCAAGCACTGGCACAGCTTGCCGAGGGAGGTTGCTGATTCACCGTCCTTGGAGGTACTCAAAAGCTGTCAGGACACAGTCCTGGGCAGCCTGCTGTAGGTTACTGTGCTTGAGCAGGCAGGGTGGACCAGCTGACCTCTGGAGTCCCTTCCAACGTCATTGAGTCTGTGATTCTGTGATTCTCCAAAATCATTGAATTCAGCAGTCTCTAAGGCAAAATATGATAGCTCTTACCAATTTGTTGTCTTGCATCTTAGAGAAAGCATCACAGAAGTTTTGAAGAGATGTATTTTTGTTCCGGGCAAGGCAGTCAAGGAATGCTTCTATGCAGCAGCAGCACTCCTCTCAGTCCAGATTTCTCTGCTGTCAAATGAATTCCTTCCATGAATACTCCCATAAAGTTTAAAGAAATTAAAACCTGAGGTAGTTAAATAACTCATAAAAAAGAAATACTCTTTTAGAATTCTTTTCACTGCTAATGGCAGAATAAAATGTGAACCTCCTGTGCCCATAAGAACTATCTGTCTTTAAGATTTTAAAAATGGAACAGGACCTTCACAATGGAACAGATCAGCATCTTTAATGAGGCAGAGATGTCCAAAACAACTAAGGATGAGTAGGAAAGTGCCAGAAGTTCTGGGATTCCCGTTCTACCACTAGTTACTTGAGATAAGGTCAGAGTAGGTAAGCTGACTAAGGAGAAGTCTCTATCCACATCCACACCTGTAAAATAGCAATAACCACAGCATGCGCTAATAGTTAGCAGAGCTGATGTTTCTGAAGTGGCTTTGTTAGTATATCTTTTAATTTGTGTTATTAGTTAGAATGGAATGACCCTCAGAAAGTGAGAGATTAATTCGGTCAAATACTGGAATAGTCCAGATTTAGCTAAATTTGAAAGGGATCTGAATCAAACATTTTAGAAACATCCTGTCTACTCAAGAGCAGCCAGACTTCAGAAGGGTATCACTAACCCACTTCTTCAGGAAAAGCATTGGTTCCAGGCCTAAAAAGCTTGAAATTCAGAGTTAGAAAAAGAAGGAAAGTTTTCTTGGTAGACAGCATTACTAAAACCTACAGGCATAGATGTCAGTCCTGTGACAGCAACAAGCTGAGGTACTGAGTGGAAAAAAGGGAGAAATTTCTCTTTCAATAAAAATTAGCCCATCTTTGTCAGAACTGACACTGATCATTAAAAGCGAAAGCTGTTGCACAATGTATTGATGGAACCACTAGGATTTGGCTTTAGAGCTAGAAGACATTTTCAGTAACTGTTTTTAGCCCCATCTGAGGCAGAAAAACACAATCTGATGAAAGTTTTTATTTGCTCAAAGTGGTAGATAAACCTTCCCACTTTAAAGTATGGTTTGAAATTAATAGTCTGTGTGCAAATAAATTCAAATCATTGATGACATACTGGTAATTCTACAAACTTCATCAACAACAGTGTCTAGTTATGGGACATTACACTGAAAGCCCAATTTGTATGTTTAAAGAGGAACATAAAGCATGGATACTGGAGGTTTTTTGCTAGACAAGATATTAATTGTCCACTATTAAAAAGAATTGCAGAAGTAGGAGGAAGGCAATCTTCTAACATTAGTACCATTTAATGGAAATGACTGTAGAAACCAGAGACCCAAAATAGATCTTTTTCTTTCTTCACAATACTTTGCTCCCTAATATTGCCATCCCTTTTTGAGAAGCTGTAACTCCACCATTACCTGAAGCTGTAAATGCATCAGTGAAGTCTCACCAGGCTCAAACCAAAATGATCGTTTGACTTACGGTGGTGTGCCAAACTGTCTGTCAGATCCCAATACCCAGCCTCACCCCAAAGCTCCCAAGGCCCACACCAGTAAATGGTCAAGATTTGTTTTGCAGCACATCCTTGTAGAAAAGGGCTAAGACACAGCAACAACATAAGTAAATGAATGATCTTCCCGGTGGTGATGGTTCATTTCCAATTGCATCCATTTCCTAGGCCAGTTACTATAAATGCTCTTTGCTGATCAGAGGCTACTTTATTTAAATATTCACAAATCAAAGGTGGCAAAATTGGAACAAAGCAATTGGAGAATAAAAGAAGAAATTGTTTCGGTTGGATACCAGGTTCTTCTGTCTATCCATTTCAGTGACGCCTGTGTACTTGCCATCTGTGAAGTCAAATGAGATTTTTGAACCTTTGGCGAAAAATTATTAAACAGAAAAAAAAGATAAATCTCAATATATGTTTCTTTATGTATACATTTAGGGGTCTGGTGGTTACATCCACTGCAACCACGTGGTCCTACCAGTCTCTAAGACACTACGTAACAACTTCCCATAAGGAATAAGTTTTTCCCCAGTCTAACCTAAAAAAACTGTGGTTTGGAATGGGCTTCTTTTTTTATTCTTTTTCATTCTTTTTTTTATTTTTAAACAGATCAATTTCTGCTGGTATAAGTCCAGCTAGCTTTATGCTCACAAGAACAGCTTATACAGGCCAAACACTTGATGTCCACACCTTCAACAGAAGCTTCCACCGGACTGAATTTTCCACCAATGAAAAATAAAGAAGACATCATAGAGCTAGATAAGACCATTATATCTTAGGATATAAAGAGGTTCTCCCTGTGGCTGTTTCAATACTTTCAAAAGTTAAATATGGCACACATATTCAGACACTGATCTTGAAAAGCCTCTGCTTAGTAGCTAGACAAGGACCAGTGGCACCTGCAAGCACATAAAACAAAGTTTATATAGAAACAATATAATAGGTACTCACCAGAACTTTCAGTCAGAAATCACATAATTATGAATGTTTTGTACACTTGATTTCTGAAAGACTGGTACAAATGAACCCAAGTAAGTACAAAAGAAAACTCCAGGTTATGAAAAAAATACAGCAAGTAGTCTCGGTTTCAGGGTAGTACCAAAATTTCCACCTCTGCTTTCTGAATGTAGCAACTGTCATACAGAATATTTTTGCAAGTTCTGAAAAGACAATCACTTCAAAACCCCAGTCCACACTGAAGCTCAGAAAGAAACACTAGAAATCTGAATTCACAAATGTATAACGAAAATGAGAACGACATAATCAATTATCACATACTTTTGTTGCAGCACACTGCAATCTGTGGCAGAAAGGATAACTCCTCATACACTGCCATGCTTATAAGCAAGCACAGTTGAACTGAATGCATTCTGGAGTATATTTAAAATTTTTTTCACATCCTTTCATGATTGCTCTAAGCAGGAAAACGCCAGGAAAAATTAAGATTATTAAGAGGAATAAGCGCTTTCACCCTGACCTAAAAAAAGGAATTAAGGTAAGGTATGATGTCCGCACCTGAGTTTAGGGCTTCAGAAACTTGTTCTGGTTGACAGACACAGTGGTCACAAATACTTTAACCTATAGTAGGATTATAAGGAAATTACCAGAGAAAAACAACTGAATTACATTCACCAGACAGAAAGTAGGTATAAGAGATCAAAGACATAATACTGTGGAACTATTAGTCAAACACTCAACATGTTCCTAACTCCAGGTCTCCCATTTGACAAGTGGCAGTCACTTAAACTGGGAAGGGAGGCAGCAACAGTTTGTCAACACAGCACAGGAAATTCCTGTCAGAATTCAAGGATGCTCCAGAAAACACCACCTCCAGGAAGCATTATTATGCACCCACTGATTTTCTTTTTCCTTTAATCTGAACCATTCTGAAGGCTAATGAGGGCTTGAATTTGCAAACCTGAGTCATGCCTCTGTCTTCACTCAAGCAATTATGTTGTCTGTCAGCCTCAGTTATACAGTTCTACGAACAGTTAACATTCAGCACAAGAGCAGAGATGCTGGATTAAAAAAAAAAACATTAAAAAACAACACAAAAGCATCTTGGCTCTCCAATAGACATTAGAAAAGCAGCAGAAGCAGAGACAGATTTCAAGTGAGCTTCCTTAGGCACAGGCAGAAGTACAAAAACATTAGTGTGCAGCAGCCAGGATAGAAGCAGAGACAGCTGCTCCAAATATACACTTTGGGCAGCGAGGCAGCAGTGGCACTGCAGAAAAAAAAAAAAAAGGAATTCACATTCTGCTGCATCTACTTCAGCTCCATCCTCTATAAATAAATCCACCCTGGTATTCCCCTGTCTCTGAGAAACAACGTGCTCGCTCTCCCTGGGGTAAGATAAGCCACAAAGCGCAGCCATAGCCTGTGCACAAATCTGTGTCTCTCACGTCTCTCTGTGACATGAAAAGGGGGTTGAGTGTCCAAAAGCTTTTGTTTTCCAGCTATACCAGTTGGTCTAAAAAAAGACATTAGTCTCTCAACAAATCAATGTATCTAAGCTCACACCCACGCACACTGCCTGTCATGAGACAGTCAAGTTAACCTACAGGCAGATCTTTACAATGGCTCGCTATTAGAGGAAAAGGTAGTCTGGCAAATATACTTTTGGGAAACTATTACCTGTGCTTTGAGGCACCTGTTAAAACTTAAGCAACTTTATTATATAAAAGTTTTTCAGAGCTTTTTCATCATTTTCAACCTATTATATTTTTATGGAATGTAGGGCACCTGTCTCTGATGAGCTATTGATAAGGCAGGAGGGCTACATAAAGGGAATGTGTCCACGATCTTTTGCAAGGACCGTCTGATCTACTTGCAAGTGTTGCCATTTAGACATATGGAAGGGACAGGGAATGTGTTTTTCCTTTCATAACTCCCACGTCATTTCCATAAAAAATGAACTGATGAATATGCTCTTAGAGTCAATGAATTTATCTTTCCAGAATTAAATCAGTACGTTTTTAAAGAAAAGTTCACCCTGTGTTCTTTCCCTGAGCATCCATATTCTGCTGCACATATAAAGAAATTAGATGGAATCAGCAATCTCTGCTGCCATCTTCTGCTGTTACTTTTTATGCAACCAGTGAACAAGGCGCAGAAATATTAAAACCCCATCCTTTCTGAAAATAAGTGTAAGAAATGAAAGGCTATAAATCAAAAATCAAAGCTGTGCCACACAATCACAGAAATTTGAGAAGAAAATGTCTGTTTGAATCACAGTACAGAATTATCCATTATGGTATATTCTCCCATCTAATTGAAGCTGTGATATCTCTCTTGACAAGTTTTATATTCTCCACAAAAGTTTCTTTCTCCTGTTATTCCCTTAGAGCCAGTGACTGCTGCCCTTTGTCACAGGGTAGAGATCCACTCTGCAAGTAATGTCATCTTATTTTAATGGGATACTAATCCACTTGATCAAGGTTCTTGAAACCATACAGATCTTGGGGCACGCTGACAATTTGCCCTCACCTCGTTGTAACAATATTTCCCCCCTTCACTAGTCATTTCCTCCCAAATCACTGCTATTCCTCCATCTTCTCAATGTTTGGTGACAGGTCAAACACCATCAGAATGGTCTGCACTGAGGGACGTAGCTTGTTTGTCTCCTACTATCCTAACCTCTGAACCTATCTTCTGAATATGGGATAATTAAACTACCTGTACCCTTTGTCCTTTAGTGACCTCTCATATTTCCTTATGAGACCATCTCTTTCAAACATCAGTCTTACTTTTTGGCTTAAAAACACCTCAATACTCTGTTGGAAGTATTAAGTCGCTTTTACTAATACCCACCAAAAAAAAGTAAGATTAATAAAGGTTTTCATAGATGAAACTTTGTCTTTTTCAAAAGCTGGCTGAAGCTTCTGTTTCACCACAGGTTAAATTTCTAGGTATTTGCATTGCGTGCTCGAGTCCTTATCCCTTTCCTCATTGTCACTCCTTTCTAAGTAATGATCTTCTGTATTCATGATCATCAACTGCTGGGTATACTCATCCAGAACATTTCTGTTGGTATATAGCCATGAGCAATTTTTCTTCATTACATTAAATCCCATTTGTTTTCTGTTTCCTTCGCATTTCAGTCATTTATTGCACTATGTCTTCTGCAATGGAATCATCAGCATATGCAAGATGATAGTTTTGCAATAACTGGTCAACTTTTCTAATAGCTTCACCAAGAAACAGGAGGAATAAAACAGTGCCCTGCCTTAATCCAATGTCAGAGTTATCAGACACATAGTTATATCTTCCTAACAGATTTATAAAGGATTCCAAATTTTTTTCTCGTGATTTTTGAGTGCAGATGGTACATCATCAATACTTTTTTAAATTTGAAAGAAAAAAATGTGGAAAAAAATAATTTTTACTACATTCCTCTTTATTCAATGGAAGAAAAATGTGGAAAAAAAAACCTATAGCCAGGGTAAAGGAACAATCAGGGATAAGATAGACATTGTCTTTTGATTTCTTTGTTAAATGCTACCCTATATATCTGTGTTACCCCTAGATTTTTAACCCTCTTCTTGATCTTCCTCTATATACAGCTGTAAATACTTACCATCAGCACTGCCATCATTTCCCATCAAGACATACAAATTTACATCTTTCCATTTTCATTTTGGTCCTTCATCAAGTACCCAGATAGACAGTATTCAAATAAGCCCTCAGCCCAGCAAGAAGTTAATATACAATTTGTTTTCTATGTCTTAGAATAAAAAACTTCATTGTTGGTACATGTACAACAGAGTTTCCATGTCAGATTTTAAGGACTTTCTAGGGACTCCCACTCTCCTCAACTCTTGCACCACAATAACCTTTCTAAAAATAATGTCCTGTTATTTTTTTTCTCTTTGCCTTTTCTGTATCCTTTCTTTCTATCAAGCTACCTGGTGTTTCATACAGAATCATTTCTCATTAAACTTTGTCAGCTGGTTGTTGTATTCTATCACTCAATCAATTTTTTTTTAGCTTTCCTGCAGAATCTGTATCTAAGAATTCACATTTAAACAACCTCTGGCACATATGCTGCAAAATGTTTGTGAACACATCTTTAGAAATACAAAGGGTAAGATTCTGTAGTATTAGTCATCAAGCATAAAGTATCCTCAAAGGATCTGCATAAAGAAACACAAGTATATAAGAAGCCACACATGACTTTTTTTATATTAGTGTTATAAGCCAAGAACCTGTTCTGCCCTCCTTCCCCTTAATGCCTCAGATTCCCTGTTAAACACTTTCATCCTTTCACTGTACATTTCCCAAATGTGGTTCATGATGGCTTCTGTGACCTGGGTAATCAAAATAGATTTAAGGTCAGGCCAGCTTTCTTTCTGTCCTCTCACAATTACTGCAGCAAGAACCTTTCCCTTCTACAACACCTGGTGCCTGAAAATGCCTTCTACTTCTTACTAGCTTATGTTCAGCATCGTTCTACTTCACTGGAGCATTCTCTGGTAAAATATGTTTGGAAATATGTATTAGTCTTTCTTGCTTAATCTCTATTCTTTTAAAAAAAAACAACTGAATTCTATTATAATGTTGCTAACTCTGAGTCTTATCTATGTAAGACATTATTCAATGGGAACGCTGTGCCTCATTTGTTGAGCTATAGTTGGACATAGTTTGAGAGACAGGCTGAAGTAATGGGAAATGTACAAATGCTTCATTTTGTGAGCAGGAAGGAAAACAGGCTATGCCACGATTCCATTTAATTTTGTTGGAATTTCTGTAAAACAGAGTGCCTATCATTTTTTCAGATGTGTTCCCAGACCATGAGACAACAGACAGCCCTGTGTCCAATGCTGTGTAGAATGCAATGTGAAAGCAAGTTAAATGAAAGTATAATGAAACAACATATGCACATTTTCTAAGCATCTGTTCAACACCACAGTTTGTTTCTTGAATAAAAGAAAAAGAAATGTAGTAGTTGGAAGTACAAGAGTATATGCAGCCTTCAGTAACCAGAGTGAACCAGAGATGAACATGGTTCATCATGGTTTCTGTGACCTAGATAATCAAATACATTGAAGGTCACTTGTGTTAACACATCTTGTAGTCATACCACCACATAAGTGAGTGCTCACTTCTCAGTAGCAAGCTAGTCCTTGCAATTGCAGTCTTGTGGAAATAAGACTTTTGATCTTGAAATATCTAAGCTAAAAATAATTTGTCATCCATTATGGCCTTCATTTCTACAGAACTTAACTGCTTGGACCTCTGCAGAAATGGACAACTAAGAACAATGATGACACTTGCAGCAAAGTAATTTTAAAAAACAGGATGATCACAATTTTCCAGTTTTCTCCTCCTATTCTTCCTAAACTCTCAAAATTTTAATAAAGAACCAAAAATCAGCATTGCCACTCTTTCTATATGACTACGTATAAGTTAAATTTTCAGAAGTGACTCCTAGTTTCAGCTATCTCAATTTGAGTTCTCAATTTTCAATTTTCTACTGCTCAGTTCTGAAGGAGTTGCACCTATACAGCTACTGTGAACTGTAGTTATTCTTCTAGTCATTTAGCTCTTGGAATACTGATTTCTGGCCATCTAAAAATGAGTAAGTAAAAATCACCCCCAAACACGTAAAAATGAAGTACTGATATTAATGAAATAGGAAATACTTTCCCGGTCTGTAATCATTCCCTTTTAATTTAGTCTACTCGCCAATTCCCAGTTGTGTGAAGAATGTGTAAAAGCGTAGTTTAAGAAGAACAACCAACTTGCATTTTATTACGAATAAGCTACACAACATGGATTTCTGAGCCATTAGATTTACTAGTTCACTTACTTCTTTCTGCTTTAGAGAACAAAACACCTGCAGTTGTTTATTAACAGCAGAATTCAAACATGTTCCTTTAGCTATCCTTAACCTTACGCTTCCTGCAAATACAGGTGCCAGGCTGTCAAACAGCACTGTTGGACTCAGATGCACACATTTCATTAAATGCTGCAATATCTCTGCATAAAGACATGTCTAAAAGCAGCTTTTCTTTTCCTCCCAATGACTGACACAATGTGTTGCTGAATTGTGCATCAGCAGCCACAGTAGTTGCCTTCCCCAGAACTGGGAAAAGAGTTACAGGATTTTTCCCTTTAATTTCTAAAGTACGAAACATTCCAGTTTCACCTTGTGTTATTATGCTTTTGTGATGAAGTCTAGATCACATTCATGCATTTGCTCCAAATGGTAGATTAGAGGAATGCATGAATATTAATTTGCAGTATGTTTTTTAGACTATGTTTACAGTAATTCTGTGATTACTCTCTGGTAATTGTGTACTAATAATGCTAGTTGTTTATATACAACTTCAAAAATAAATAAGAAGCGGATTCATTAGTAATGGACTCTCAAGAGCAATTTCATAATGAGGACAAATTTCCTCTATTTAATATGGAGAGGTTGCAAATATATTCAGATACAGACAGATGTAACATCACTAAGACAGTCAGACAGATGCAGTCAAAAACTCAGAAGCATTTTTGGCTGGATTCGCATCCACTACCTTTTAGGCATCTAGCTGAGGCACGTAAATTAAGCATCTGGTCTTGTTCCACAGTCAGCAGAGATCACTATAAGCCAATTTAGGCTACCAGATACTGGCAATGAGTATAGGTCAAGGCTTTACTGGGAGGTCTGGAACAGGGCATATCACAGTTTTCAATGCAGTTAAACACACGAAAGAATCCAAAAGAGTCTCAGGATTGGCATGAATGCCAGCCTTCAGCAGAAATTATGACAATGATAATTCTGAACACATCGCATCTTTTTGCACCACTGTCCTAGTGGGAACTATCTGACTGAAGCAACACGTAAAATTGCAGCTTGTAAACTGAGATTCATGAATGATCCCCACTAAAAAGTGGGGATGCTATTACATGACCAAGCCCATCTTGGAATGACACCTGCACTCCTTCATCTACTATTTCCTTGACACTTTTTCTTGGATATACTGCATATTCTTTGCTTTCTGCACCAACCTGATAGCTACAGAGCAGTTATTCTGCTGTGAGCAATTAAATAGCTGTCAGGGGTGGCAATACATGATGATGGATTAGGCAATCCCTATCTGTTTTTCAATTTTGGTCAGCGAAATTTGGAAAGAATTTCACCATCTTTGGCTGAAAGTCTCTCCGTTAATGCCAGTGATTAATTATTAACAAATGTGCTGTTATTATTTTAATAAGCCTCTCAATATGCTTGTTGAGCTGTGGAAAAGCTTCCACCTCTTAAAAAGTTTGCTTCAAAATGCGGTCACCCATTCTGTTTCCAGAAAGAGCCTGTATCCATCCCCTGAGCGGACCTGCCGTGCGCAGAGGTCAAGCCCCACAGCGTGTCGGTTTTATAAGAACAGCAGGAGAGGTCACAGCACAGAAAGACAACAGCCCTCCAGCTCCTGTTCAGGTATGTTCTGGAGGTCTGGACCCAAATGAAAAAACCACACGGTCCTCACCTAACCTGTTAAAAAAATTCTCCAGATGCTTATCACTCTCCCACCAAGTGAGGCCACATTTCACTGCCAAAGGGATCTCAGAGCACCATCAACAACCAAAGGCCTCCAGCCGTCACAGATGAGGCACCCTCAGACTTGCCATCCCTGAAGGGCTCAAAGCCACCACCTGGTATGCAGCAACCCTAATACACATCAGCAGGAGCCAAAATCACACAGGGCCCACAGCACTTCATGAGAAAGTGTGACACTAAGTGTTAAGCTAACCTCCATTTGGGGAGGTGGATCCTTGAGACAGTGCACCTTTTCCCCTGTCAGTGCGTACTGTCCAATGGCGGTCAGGACACCCCCGGCTAAGTGACCTGCCTGCTGCCCGAGGCCATTCCTGAGCACCTGGCCATACTCTGCTGAGGGATTTGGGGGTTCGACACGGCCTTGGCACATCCAAGGCTGCTGCCTCACGGGGGAGGGACAGGCTCACAGGGAAATTACCACAATGGACTGACTGAGCCAGCACTAGAACTAAAGTTGTTATTGGGCTGCCTGCCTGTTGTTGACTTTTCCCCTCTGTGTTTCACCAGAAGATATGAGTTGAAATAAAAATCCACCAGCAAAGAGTGGCCTTGAAATGTTTCAGGCCATCCTGACCCCCAGTAGTCTCTGAAGTCTCCAGGAGGCACCTTGGAAATGCAATTGTGTCCCCCTGGTGCATGAACGCAGTCCTGTTGAGAACATAGCTGGTTTTGAGTTACAGGTTAGCACCAGGTACCCCTGCTGCATGTAGTACTGTGGACACCATGGTGAGCAACAGAAGCTGCCTGCCAAGGGGACGTTTCCCAGGACCCCCACCCAAACCTACCTCAAACACAATGTCTCTCCTCCAAAGCACTTAGCACACATGATTACCTTCCTTATAGAGGGAATTATAGGCAGTCAATTGCTTGTTTTGTCCATTTGGTCAACGACAACACAGAGACATAAAAGATCAATGATTTTTCCAGTGTCACAGAAAAAATATTGTTATGGTGAAGATGAAAATTCCCTGGAAGGTTATTTTTGTCTTGACCCATTCCAGTTTTCACTTACCATTGCTTCATCCATAACTCCTATCATTCACTGATGTTTCTAGTCCCACTGAGTGCTCACCACACCTACCAAGTGCTTCTCCATCTTTTCAGTGATATTTTTCACTCCCCTGTTCTGTATCAGTTAATATCTAGAGTAACTCCATTGGATTCTGTGGATCTCAGAACATCTTGGTTGGAGAAATTTACCTCCTTTTAAACATTGTGTAGAAATATAGAAATATTGTGTAAGGACATGGGGACCTAACTCTGTAACAGATATGTCTGTGTGTGTCCTGGGTAAATGCACTATGCACACAGGGCTGTCATTACTACCCTTGCAATTTCATTCTCTACTTTTCCAACTCCTCTTGTGGCCTCCACCTGTAATACACAGTCATAATTTTCATAAGACTTAGCTTCCATAAACACTTTTCCATCTCCAAATTTCTTTACAGACCTTATCTGAGTCTTACCAGGCAGTTCAATGTGGCTTTTGGAGAAGATACTGTAGAGAGCCCTGAATTCTTCACTCAAAAAAAAATAATATATGGCTCTTCTACTGTTACTTTGGTATACGTCCACCTGAGCCTTCATGCTTATTTCACTGGATGCTCTCACTGCAGGACACTGTTAGGTTATTCGGACAGTGAAATGTGCATTGTGGGGTTTACCTGGCTTCTAACTATCGCAGCCTGCTGGATAATAATTTTGACCTCTTTTTCTTTCCCCTATCAACCAGCTAGAAAACTGATTTCAAACTCAAACAGGCACTAAAAATGAAAAATCAGATGTAGTTCAGCATTCATGCATAAACCAGGCATATAGAACTTAGCCAGTTTCTTGGTAAAACACCTGTGGAGCCACAGAAATCACTGCGTATTAAAAATGCCATAAAGGCCAAAGGTCAAGATTAAAAGGATAAAAGATCATGTGCACTTCCATTTAATCTGTTCTACTCAGAGAAGGAACATTAGTTTCACGTAGAAATATCTGGGCAGATGTGTTCATGTCACTGTTGTTTTAAATCACATTTGTTTTCAGATCATAGCTCTGTTAAAATCATTAATCTTATGATCTAACACGCCAACAGTTAATGTAATAATTTGTCTTGGGCTGTTTTATTATATAAGCAGCATGAGTGAAAATGTTTGAGCTTGGATTTTGGACAGAAAAATGCATGAACGAGGCTACATATACTGTGCCATTGCCTCGTCAACAGCATGCTGTCTAACCAAGTAGTTTTCCTGTCTCAAAAAAAAATGTAAGGAATCATCTAGTCCTGTGAAACAGCTGTGTTGGAAGAACAAATTAATCTTCTTAAGTAGTTTTGAAATTCTCAAATGAGAGAGTTAAGTGCTGATCCTAATTCCAGATAATGGCACAGAAAAGGATAGAGTGTCCTCTATAAAAGATACCCAGGTGGTTATGATTACTAAAATACAAAAGAATAATAATAATGAAGCAGACTCTTAATATGGACATTATAGGATCCACTAAGACCATACCACCCTATGCCAGTTCTTCCTTCCGTATATCTGCTCTGCATTCTCTGTATTTTACTATGCTCAGAGGCAATGCTAAAGACCCAACTGAGGCAAGTAGGCATGGCCTAGCAGTCAGAAAATAATCTGTAATTTAGTATTTCGTCTGGGACTTTTGACTACATTATATCCACAAGCAAACAGACCAATGTTGCAAATGTATTTCTTAGGTAGAACTGTATCAGCAAGGGACTCTTTGACTTTAAGTCAGCGTTTGAATCAGATTAAGCAGTACCACTGAACACATAAGTTTCACTATAACATGTAGTTTACTTTGTATAGATGGCAGATATATGTAACTACCAACATTTAACTACACCGTAACTTGTTCACCAACATTATTTCTAGTGCGTGTTACTGAAGAGCTACATATACTGTCCAGTAAAGGAAGTAGAAATCAAACCATGTTGCTTGCATAGCTTACTGTCATACCGATTCTAAATCCCAGGACTCACAACTGAAATCTTGTTTGTCCTGAATCACTCCTCTCGGCATCCCTGTTCCTCAAATATTTGTATTTAAAGGTTCTCAGAAAGAAACAAAAGACGTTGCAGGATGAATTAATTTACAATTGATGTATTTTTTGTTTTACATTGTTCACTGAGTCCTAGTCAAGCTTCCCATGGGAAAAAAAAAGAAAAGGTAACAAGTCACAAACAAGAACACATTTCAAGAAAAATAATGAGAATAGATTGGTCAAGTGTCTTCACTGAAGAGACGCTGAATCCTGAGACTGATATTGTTTACCCAAGATGAGAGAACTCTAAAAGGATATCACAAAATATACAAAAACGATGATTAACTATGAAAAAGGGATCTTTGTCTCAATATTCACGAACAAGGCAATCAATTAAATTGGCAAATTTAAAGGAAATCTTCTCTTCTATCCTGCATAACTAAACTGCAGACATATTTACTAATAGATCTGTATTAGAATTTGGTATGATTTAACAAAGAGATTGAACATTTGTAAAGATAATAAAAATATCCACAGACGCAAGAATAAACACTTCTAAACATTTTTTGGAAAAACTAAACACTCGGACTTTGCGGTTTAGGTCTGTATCCCTTACGACATTCAGCAACTTAAATCCCATGAAATAAATATTATTGGCAAAGCAGCAGCTTATGTTTAGAAATTGAAGTTAACTGAAATGAAGCAAACACTTTAACAGCAATGGTCCTAATCATTGCCACAACTCTGTCAGGGTTGCAGTGGATTCTCCATTGATAGAATCTTCAAAGAAGGATTGTTTTTTGAGGGTTTTTTTGTTTGCTTTTGTATTGTTGTTTTTGTCTTCCTCCTGAAGCATTCTAGTCCGTGACAGCCCCTGGACTTGAAGCAAGAGTTAAATTATGGAAATCCTCTGTATTCCACAAGAGGTCAGACTAGAAGATCACAATAGTCCCATCTCCCTTTAAAAAATCTATGAGTATGTAAGATTTGACCTGAAATATTACTTCTCCATTTTGATGAGTGTATCACTTGAAGAGAGATATTCATGTAAAAGATGGACTGACTGAAGCCTGTATAGGGCAAGACACCTGGGTCCTGACACTTTACTTTCCTTTGACCTCTGATACAACTGCAGATAAATCCTTTAATCTCTCTGTATTCTTACTTTGCACAACCATAAAACATAAACAGTATGTTCCCACAGCATAGTCTGTTGAGCTGCTTAATTGGTAAATATTTGTAAAGGGAATCTAAATCCTTGGATTAAAGAGGAGAGAGACATGCAAATGATTATTGAATGCAGGTGTTCACAGCTCTATAGTAGCAGAGAATGTTATCCTCCCTTGTACATTTTAATGTCTTAGAAATAAATGTCAACTGTAATTTTAAAAGTACTAAGAACAAGCATAATAGGCTGTTCCCAGGTAATTTATCCTTCTCAGCCCCAGCTGACAGAGATGAATTTTCTGTACCTTCATGAATCACCTTAATGTAGTCACTCAGGAGATGTGTAATAAGATTTGTATATTTGTAACTTTGCAGAGTTGCAAGATTTGCAATTCAGTTTTGAAATATCAGCTGTTTCTTTTCACATTTATTCCAGAGGCTTGGGCAACCACTTTTACAATAGACCACATGGATCTGTTTGTGCACTACCTTCTTGCCTAATAAGGAATTTGCTAGCTTAAGATTCAGGCAAAAGACATCTGAGGTATAGTATTGCATCAGTAAAAGGCCTGGACATCCATGTAGGCTGTCAAAGACTTCTGCTGAATGCGCAGCTGTTGCTTGGTCTGAGGGCCACAAGTGCCATGTCTGTATTCACCTGTGGACCTCTCCAGCATACCTGGAGCTGACAGGCACAGGCAGCTAACATCCTTTGGGAAGGAGAGTCTATCTAGCCCTGTGTTCTCTAGACCATTGAAGAAGTATCCTGACATTGTCCTTCAAGCCCTTTACAATCGTTAACCAATTAGTTATTAGGTAATCACTACTATTAATTATATTTCCAAAAGTGTTTGCAGAACCTATCAATCGTGTTTCCAGTAAGGTTACATTCAATGACTGCAGATGAACCATAAGGAAATAATCACTACCACAGTTGTTTTTATTGTAGAAATTGAATTAATTTTTTTTTGCTTTTTTTGCTCTTCCCCTTTTTGTCCTGATTTTGACGGTAAAATTCCTTATTATGTCCTTATTGGAAGGGATGTATACAAAGGGGATAAAAGAACTGTCAAAACTGTATACCTGAACTACAAGGTTTTCTTCTTTTTCCCCTAACCAGTGAGAGACATGAATTATCTCTGAAGCACAGAAGAAGGAAATAGGGAAAAATGAATGTCACCAAATGGCCACCTCCTTCAGTAACACAAAACGGATTGCATAGGATACACCCATTTTAACCTAATGAATGAACCTTGCCAAATGCACCGGAGAAAAGTCAAAATGCCAGCATTCTCTTTGTTTGCCTTAGTTTCTATAACCTGACTGTTTGCCCTTTTAGAAAAGAAATCACTAGATATGCACTTCAGTAAATCTTTCTGCTGCATGCTATTACGTGCCTGTAGGATTCAAAGCTATGCACAAATTCCAAGGTCCTTGCCAATATTTCCACTGGTTCTAAAACAAGCTCTGCTCCTGCTCCCACTGATGTAAGGGGCAGAGAACAACATTCATGCTGAGCACAAATCCATTCTAGCCTGAGAGATGTTGAAAAGATTTTGTTAAAAAAAGAAGAGGGAAAAATGATAAACATTAGCTCCAGGAATCATCCCACCAAGGGGCCCAAACATTCTGAAATTTTACCAGGAACAGATGAGAAACAACTGTTTTTATTCCCTCATGAGATCTTCTAGGTAATGGAAAAAGAAAAAGCTTCCCTGTGCAGCCTCAGAGCCTGATGGTGGGAACATCTCTACGCATTAGGGCTATTGACAAGCTGTGCTATTTCTTTTCTTGAGGTCTTCTTCCACCCTGATTTTTGTTTTGCTGTACTGGATTATTTTTTTTTTAAATAGATCTTTTTATCAATGCCAGCAGCACATGCTGTGGCTCAGTTTGTCTTTAAGGTGTACCTCCCAGACTTCATTTCAGATTTGGGATGTGAATCCCTTGTTATGCCTCTGTGACTGTTTCTTCAAGCTAGAGATAAGTAAGTAGTGGAAAACCACCTTCTCTTCAGATTCAAAAAATTCCTCCAGGAAAAGATTAAGTAGCTTGATGGAAAAATATGTAACAGAACTTAGAACTGTCTGTTCAGTGAAAAACACTTATATCACTCCAGGGTTTCTCCAATTTTTTTAAAAAATAATATGTTTCTAAAAGTAACTCCAACTGCCTAAGCTGTTGGAGAAACACTTTTTGTTCTCTACTTCAGGTCTATGAAGTCTCATTCATTGAAATGAAACTCACAGCTGACTTCACATTTGCTCACTGCTAGCACCCCACCTCCATATCAGTGCATCACACCGCCTGTTCTCCACTCCATGACTCTTTTGGGTTACAGAGCTGGAGAAAGGTCCCAGCACAACACTGAAGCTCCCCACTGAGGAACATATGAAGAAAAGCATCTCCTAGGTGGCCCGCCCTCCAAGAAGCCCTGTTGAAAGCAACCCTTTTCACCTGCAGCCTTGACATGTGACCATTTTCCTGTCATGTGGTACCAGAGCCCCAATACACAAGTGAAACATATTCCACTCCATGGGACAGAAGAGCACGGTGTGGCTGGTGTTCATGCAGCACTGACATAAAGGAGTTCCTACCCATGGCTGAAGATACACTACATCTAATTTCTCTCTCCTGTAACATAACAGTCAAAAGTACAGTTAAAGTAACTAACAGCTGAAAAACTCACAACTGACAAAATAATTTCCCCCCTTCGCAGACACTGTTACAGGCAAAACACGTGGTAGGAACACATATTTGCTGCTATATATTCAACCGTGTCTTAGAAGTTTCAGCACCTTATTGATATTTGTCCAGGAGAAGCTGAGCTCTCAGTACTCCTCGTGAGCTCTGTTATGTGGAAGGTGATCAAAATTTCGACGCATTGCACTATATCAATTTCCAGGCTTCTCCTAGATTAGTACCATAGGAAAGCAGTACAGTTGAATTCATATACCGTTCATATTACTCACTTCCGAGCTGTGATAGCATGGAACAGACAGAGTAAAAATAACACAGTGTGACAACAAATCAGCTAGTATATCCCACAGAATCTATCCAATTTTGCTAAGATTAATTTTTCACTTTTCTTGGCATTCTCAGTTCATTGTCTTTGGGAATCTTACACAAAGTTCCATATTTCAATGGCTAAATTCCTTTTATTATCTGGGCACATTAATTTAAAGCTGAACTTAGATGCGTCTCTTCTGTGCTACAGTCTGCAGTATAGACATATTACAAGAGCTGACTATAATAAGCAGTCAAAGCAAAAATGTCCTCCCTCCTTTTCACTCCACGCCTTTGTCAGCTAAATTCTAATTAGCAGAGGACAGATAACACTAGACAAACTCCACAAATGTGCAGACACAGCTTCCATAAGTAGACTACTGTACTCATAATATTATTAACAATGAAGATATTCCCCACTGTTACCATGGGACCACATGTCTGATAAGGCTAAACTGAATTACTGCATGTACCGGATATTCACACTGAGTAAACAGAAGAAAGAAGAGATGGTAAAGATTTCAGCTCAAACAATGACAGGAACTCAAACTTGTAAAAATTGGAATAATAAAGTCATATTTGCTCTGGGAATAAATCAATCTGGCAAGAATAAAGACAGTGAAGTCCTGTAGCAAAGATGGGAGGCAAGAATGGAAGAATTTAAAAATACAGGACCTTTTCTTCCAGACACTTGCAGTCTTACGAGTAACATATTGATCTTTGTCATACAGTAGATTTTTTCTTTAAAAAACATTCTAGTTTGGGCATCAAAAAAAGACATAAAGTAGTATGTAGGGACAGTCCAATATCTGGATATCTTTATAATGCATTGCAATATCTAATATGACTTAAAAAGCTCAGACAATCCTGATAGTACTTCAGGAATTTTCACTTGCAGACGTAACAAATGAGCAAAAGTTCCTACATATTGGGTACAGAAAATGTGGTGAACAGGACCTTTTGCTATCCATTACATTACACTTACTGAACTAGCTGAAACCTCTTAATTCAATCAAAACACCCCAAGAGAACACAACTGCTTGGAAATTTTGCTTGGCACTAGGTAGCACTCTTCCCTTTAAATCCCACCTATTCACAACAGAGGAAAATCCAGCTGCTCTCTGAATTAGCATGCATGTTGTATTCAGCTGTTCTGGAAAATCCATAGCTAGCACTTGAAAACATTAGATTTTAAGTTATTATATACACACATCATTAACTTTTAATAGTAGAGTAAATTTAGTATTTTCATTATATTTGCCAGCCTATGATGTTTGTTTGAACTAGCCATGAATTTTGTCCTTTTTTAAAGTATCTATATCTCTATAAACACAAATATAATTTTCTCATCATTAAAACGGCATCTTAAACTTCTGAAAGGCTGACAACAAAAAATAGATGTAACTATCTCAATTAAAAACCACTGGATAATTGATTATTTGATGATACCCCTTTGCTCAGGCATTTTTGGAACAATTAATTATAGTGTCTAACTAAATCAGGCTCATCAACTCACCATTATTCAATGGAAATCTGTGGTATTTACCAAATGAATAGTCCGAATTACATTCTGGTAAGTAAATAGCCGAGTTTATACGGAGTGACAGGAAGCCATCTTGTGGATACTGCAGCACAGATTGGATTTTCTACTAGCGTTGCAAGTGCAACTGATGTGGTTTGGAGTGGTTTTTGCATCCTGTAGGTAGCAGGAGAACATTTTCTGGTTTAACTCTACCTTTGGTAAAACCCTATAGGCATAAAATCCAACACAAAAACTAAGCCGATACTAAAGATAACATCACTTTAAGATAAGTCAGCATTTGAACCTCAGCCTTATTCCTTTCCAATTCTTTGGTTCTGTGAACGAGCTCCTATGGTTTTAGTTACAGTGAAGTCAAACCGAAACCAGACAGGGACAGTTTCCAGGCTCTGACCCAGATGTATCTGATAGTGCCTTGAATGAAAACCTGAAACCCGATCTGCCAGAAGTCTGAACTCTGAGGCTGCGGCTAAAACTTCAACTGTGAAACTGCTTGCACAACCCTGGGTAACAGACACAACCAGCGTCCCAGCCGTTTTTTTTTGGCTGCCTGCCACCTTCCTCCTTCCCCAGTTCAGCCCACCACATAGCAGCAAATACAGGCATTTCTAACCAACCAGCCCAGTGGGCCATTCCAAGGGCAAGAATGAATAGCCAGAGGGAGGAAGTGACCACTTGTGCTTCCACTGGCACTAAAAAAATTGATCGTGAAGTTTCCCCTTTAGCTTAGCTCTAGTTGCCATCCAGATCCTCTTGAAGACTTTAATATCTACAGACAGTGCTGCAAAGAATTGTCATCGCTGAAAACTCACTGATTTCTGCCAATATGACAAAAGCAACTCAGAACTTCAAGATAATAGGGTAGTCGGTAGCCACAGTCAGCGCAGCAGTGTAAGATGCAAAAGGTCCTTCAGCTATCAGGAAAAGGGCATGAGACACATGAGAGACAAAGTACAACATTTAGTTTTCATTCCTTTCTAGAGGAACGCAGTGAAGATAGCCATATTGTTTTGTGTTTGCAGCCAGTAAAATAACTGAGGAGTATATCATATTATTGTTTACTCTGGTTTATACACAGGTAAAACTGGAATTAACTGGAAAGGGGAATGCTTGGTAATTCATCTTAATTGAATGACCAATATATCAACTCTTGAAACTTAACAACCAAACAAAAGGTTGGTGTAGCTTAGGGCAAATAATTGAAATAATGTTTTATGCTATATTTCCATGCTGGAAACCTCCCTACAATGCACAAAGATCAATACTCAGCATGATAGATGGATGGTTTTGAAAGCTTCAAAAGTCAGCTGGCTGACTTCTAGTTCATGAGATATGAGAAACGTGTCAACCATTGCACAATTGCATCATTAGTTTTGGAAACTCATTTAATATGTGTGTGTGAAAAAGAACAAAAGGATTTGTGACCTGCCTGTGTAATAACTTTCTACACATGGGAAGGCAGCTCAGCTGTTTTCTACCTCATCAAACTTTCTTCACACCTGGGAAGGTAAAATTGGAGTCTAAATTTGGGAAAGATTCTATTCTACACACTGAGTTTACTTTGTGAAACAGAAGTTTTGTTGAAGAGCATAGTAGAGTACAGCCAAGGGCTCAGCTTTGGCAGAGGGCCCAGATCTGACTTCCAGATTACCTGCAAGATGAGAAATTGAGGGAAGGTTGGTCCAGTGCTCTTGGGCTGCCAGAGGAAACACATGGAAATGGAAAGGAAGAGCCATCATTTAATGTGGCTTCATTATGGTCATCATGGTCATCCTCAAAGAAAATCTTGTCAAAACAAATGAGCTAGCTCTGCTCAACTTCTTATAAGCTTACCAGGGTTTAAGCACTTTACCAGTAAAGACTTCTGCCCTTGCTTTTTATGTATTGTAGTAAAAGATTATTACTGATGTCCAGAGACACTTAGTAATGGCCTCAAAGGGTTTATGGTCACTCTGATACAGAACGTGTAAGCAGCTTGATAAATACCCTTGTTTCTGGGTAGGCATAACTTTTAACTTAGTGCAAAGGTTTGGTTTAGTCTAAATACTTCAGTTAGAATAGGGTAGCATAACTTCACTCCACAGTGAGCAAAGGCATACGAGGCTATCAGGGCTGCCTGTCATAGCAGAGATATGTCCCATCTGTCCTGTGTTTGGGATGCAATGTAATGATGCATGGAGATTCTATAGTCCGTATTATGAAATCCCCCTTTCTCCTTCTATTCTCCATTTAATTCTTCACTGAAGCATATGCCAGAATCTCATCTTTCAAAGACTTAGCAGAAAGAATTACACAAGCAATAAACTACAGAGTGAACAAGGAAGTCTTGGTAAGTGGATGTTAATAGTTCTTGGTCGTCTTTCAAAATGAAGACCATTTACCATTTTAGGACACAAGGAGGTGAACTAACCCAGCTGCTGCTGATCAAGGTTACACAGATACCACCATAAACATGTCCCAGCTTCTTGTCGTTACACACCTCATTTACCCTCACACTGGAGATTACCATTTCCATTTCTCCTCTCCTAGTATCTGCCTGTTTAGCTGTGTGCACGTTTATTCTTTAATACAGTCCTGCAAAGGAGACTGTGGAGAAAAAAAAAGGAAAAGGAAATTAAAAGGGAAAGGGAAATTAATGTATATTGTAGAATCATAGAAACCTAGAATAGTTTGGGTTGGAAGGGATCTTTAAAGGTCACCTAGTCCACCCCCCCTGCAATAAGCAGGGGCATCTTTGACTACATCACGTTGCTCCAAGCCCTGTCTAACCTGATCTTGAATGTTTCCAGGGAAGGGGCATCTACCACCTCTCTGAGCAACCTGTTCCAGTGTTTCATCACCCTCATTAAAACAAATGTCTTCCTCCTATCTAGTCTGAATCTACACTCTTGTAGTTTAAAGCCATTACCCCTTGTCCTGTCACTGTAGGCCCTGCTAAAAAGTCTGTCCCCACCTTTCTTATAAGACCCCTTTAAGTACCAGAAGGCCACAATAAGGTCTCCCCAGAGCCTTCTTTTCTCCAGGTTGAATAATCCCAACTCTCTCAGACCATCCTCATAGAACAGGTATTCCACCCCTCTGATCATTTTCATGGCCCTCCTCTGGACCCATTTCAACAGGTCCATGTCTTTCTTGTGCTGAGGGCCCCAGAGCTGGATGCAGTACTCCACACGGGGTACCACCAGAGCAGAGTAGAGGGGGAGAATCACCTCCCTCAGCCTGCTGGCCATGCTTCTTTTGATGCAGCGCAGGATATGGTTGGCCTTCTGGGCTGTGAGTGCACATTGTCATCTCATGTCCAGTTTTTCACCCACCAGTACCCCCAATTCCTTCTCAGCAGGGCTGCTCTCAGTTACTCAGCCCCCAGCCTGTATTAATACTGGGGGTTGCCCCAAACCAAGTGCAGGACCATACACTTGACCTGGTTGAACTCCATCCAACCAATTCTTCATCCACCAAAGAGTCCACTCATCAAATCTATACCTCTCCAATTCAGAGAGAAGGACATTGTGCGGGACCATGCCAAAGTCCTTACAGAAGTCCAGATAGACAACATCTATAGCTCTTCCCTTGTCCACTGATGTAGTAATTCCATCATAGAAGGCCACTAGGTTGGTCAGACAGGACTTGCCCTCGGTGAAGACACATTGGCTGTCTCAAATCACCTCTCTGTCCTCCATGTGCTTTAGCACAGCTTCTAGGAGGATCTGTTCCATGATCTTCCCAGGCACAGAGGTAAGGCTGTCAGGTCAGTAGTTCTCCTTTTTCCAGTCACCAGGGACCTCACCTGACTGCCATGACTTTTTAAATATCATGGAGAGTGGCTTGGCAACTACATCGGCCAATTCCTTCAGGACTTCAGGATGCATCTCATCAGGTTCCGTAGATTTCTGTATGTTCACGTTCCTCAGGTGGTCATGAACCTGATGTTCTTTTACAGTGACAAGGCCATCCCCCAGTGCCTGCATTGCGGTCCGTCTACTTGAGACGTGTGGGAAGAGAAGTTGCCAGAGAAGACTGAGACAAAAAAGTTGTTGAGCACCTCCCTTCTCCTTGTCTGTTGTTACCAGTTTGGCACTTGTGTTCATCAGGGGGGTTACACTTTCTTTGACCTTCCTTTTCTGGCTGACATACCTGTAGAATCCCTTATTACTATTCTTTGCATCCCTTGTCAAGTTCGGCTCCAGCAACACCTTGGCCTTCCTGACCCCATCCCTACACAGCCAGACAGCATCCCTATACTCTCCCCAGGATTCCTGTCCCTGCTTCCACTGCCTGTGCATTTCCTTCTTGCTCTTTAGTTTGACCAGCAGGTCTCAACCCAGCCATTCTGGTCTCTTGTCTTCCTTTCCTGATTCCTTACGTGCAGGGACTGAGAGCTCTTGTGCTCTATGGAAAGCCTCTTTAAAGAACTGCCAGCTCTGTTCTGCTCCCTTTCTCCCTGGGGGCAGTTTCCCAGGGGGTCCTATTAACTCACTCCTTGAAGTGCTGGAAGTTTGCTTCCCTAAAATTCAGGGTCCTGACTTTACTCTTCCCTCAGGAGTGCAAACTCCACCAGTGCAAGATCACTGCAGCCCAGGCTGCTTCCAATCTTAACATCACCAATTAGCTCACTTGCATTGGTGCCAACAGGTCCAGTATCACATCCCCTCTGGTGGGGCTGTTACCTGCCTTAAGAAGTTATCCTCAATGCACTCCAGGAGTCTCCTGGATTGCCTGCAGCTCATTGTGCTACTTTTCCAGCAGATGTCAGGGTGGTTGAAGTCCCCCAGCAGGATGAGAGCCTGAGAGCGTGATGCCTCCTGTAGCTGGAGTAAGAAGGCTTTGTCAATAGGCTCCAGTTGATTGGGCAGTCTGCAGTAGACACCAACCACAAGGTTCCCTTTGTTGCCTCGGTCTCTAATTCTTACCCATAAACTTTCAGCCTGCTCATGGGAATTCTTCAGAGACAGCTCTTCACACTCTACCCAACTCTTGATGTAGAGGGCAACCCCTCCACTCCTCCTTCCTTGCCTGTCCCTTCAGAACAAACAGCCTGTAGCCACTGACAGCCACATTCCAGTCATGGGATTCATCCCACCCACCAAGTTTCAGGAATGGCAACTAAATCGTAGCTTTCCAACAACACAGTGGCTTCCAGTTCCTCCTGTTTGTCGCCCATGCTGCCCATTGATGTAGAACCACTTCAGCTGGGCTGTTGGCCATGTCACCTTCTTAGAGGAACACTGCTTAATTCCTTTGAGGTATTTTACTGGTGTTTCCCTCTTGGCTCCTATTACCACAGAACCCCCTGGCTCATCTCTGTAAGAATTCAAGTGTGCTGCAGTGTGGTCAGCACATCTCAGAGCAACAGGCCAAGAGCCCTTGCTAGCACCCCAACACTCTAACTTCTGTATGTCATCCCACAACTTGTCACGAGCAAGCCTGATATTGTCCCCCTCCCCCTCCCAGCCTAGTTAAGGTTCTGTCAATGATGGCTACTAGCTTGTGAGCAAAGACCCTCTTTCCCCTTTCCAAAGGTGAATACCATCTGACTGCAGCAAACCTGGCATCATGTAGGCCATCCCATTATCAAAAACCAAAAATTGTGACAGTGACACCAGCCCTGAAGCCATGTATTAATAGACTGAGCCCATCTGTGTCTTCCAGTGTCACTGCCTGCAACAGGAAAGAGAGAGGAAGAAATAACTTGTGCTCCAGATTCCCTTCCCAACTGTCCCAAGGCCCTGAAGTCTCTTTTGATCACTCTTGGACTACTTGTTGTGGGTCCATCGCCACACACATGGAAGATCAGTAATGGGTAGCAGTCTGAGGGCTGTATCAGGCTAGGAGGTTTCCTAGTGATGTCCCTAACCTAGGCCCCAGGGATGCAGCAGACTTCCCTAAGAGGAGGGTCTGGCCAGCGTATTGGACCCTCTGTTCCCCTCAGAAGGGAGTCGCCTACAACTATAACATATGTTTTCTTCCTCAGGGAGGTGGTCGTGATACAGGGTGTAGGCCTTTCTGACCTTGGCAGCACCTCTGGTGAAGATGGACCATCACTCATTGACTGGCCTTCCACATCCAGAGCCTCATACCTGTTGTGCAGAGGCACCTAGGAAGGCAGAATGGGCAAGGAGGGGGTTCACCTACCACCCCGAGCATGGACTTGCCTCTATATCACCCAGATCCTTTCAAAGATTGCAGACTGAAGCGTTAAACTATCAGAATAGAGTAGTTAGTAACTTCAGGGTAAGGCTAAGGGAGCAGGGGAACAGGCAACTTGAGAACAAGAACTAAGTAACCCATATATCCGAAGATACATTCAGCTTTTTGATTGATTGGTTTTGGGGGTTTTGTTTTTTTTTTTTTTTTTCCAGATGGTGATCTCAGTGCAACAAATACTTAATCTAAAGACAAGACACTGTAGATAAGATCAAATGTACTGACCAGGTCTGTTGCACTTTTGCTTGCATGGTGGTCCAGATTCAACAGAAGATATGAAACAGGCACCTAGGCAGCAGATTAACGATCAAGGCATCCTCTTGTAAAGCAGAAGAACAGGTTCAAATTCTCTGCAGCTGAGGTGAAATCTCAACTTCTTGCACATTTGTTTAATCATAAGGCACTTCCACCATGAATATTTCCTCCTACAGATGCCCTTTAAATTTATTTGATTGTTTTGTTTTGTGATAAGCACAGTACTTCCAGAGTCCATTTTCATCTAAACAGCCCTATCCAATGGGGGAATCTGAGGGACCTGTGAACCTAAAGCAGCTTTAAATGGAAGATAAGTAGTACCTAGATATTCAGCTCAGCCAGAATGAAGGTACCTGTGATCCTGCACAGCAGGACTTTGGATACCAAATAAATTCTTCCAGGGGAAACTTCAGCATCTGTGGTTTCTTAGAATAGCTTAGAAAAGCTTCCTTTTGCTTTTACTAGATGCATCACTTTAGGAGTCTAAGTTCTGCATAATCTAAAAATCTTCTCTATTTAATAAGTAGCAGCATGTTCAATGGTTTCTTCAGGTTAACAAAACTCTGCAGTGTACCAAACATTATAGTAATGAAGACTAGCAAGGTACATAAGGTTAGAACAGCACTCACCTGCATCAGTCTTTTACAGCACTGTCTGTAACTTCATGAATTTCCATATTCACCTCCATTCTATGACTGCTTCAGCCCTCGGATGGTGGCTGGATGTAACCTATCAAACTCACTGTCCACCATGAAACCTTCCCACATAAATTCAGAAATAACTAATGCACATAGCTACTGCACTCTACTTTGGGATGTTGGTGGACTCTTACACTGCATTACTTTGCCCTTTCTTTGAAGGTGCACAGAGACACAAGGTATTCTTACAAAATTCCACATCTCTTCCTCAATATTTCTAAGACATTCCTTTAGACATGCAGCATGAAAAGCTACAAAACAGAGCAAGCAGATCATAAGAGAGCTCACATTGGCTTGTTAGCAACCCCCACAGCATTCCTCTAATAATTTCAAACCGCACTGGATTTTTTTTTTTTTTTAATAAAGATGTATTTTAATCATGAAGTTATTTAAGGTGAATCCTAAACAAATTCGGAGCAAACAGCATGAGGGTAGAGGCTTCTGTGCAATATACTGCATTCCCATGGAGACAGTGAGTCTTCACTGACAGTCTATCCACATGAGGTGCCACTGAAACAGAAGTAATGCACAAACAACACACTTGCAAGACAAAAAAGTGGAAAATATTGACAGACAATATTTTCACAATCAATCATTTACATTTTTCATACTGAAACAACTTCACCTTCTTATTTTGTTTTATATTGTAAATTACAGTATAGTTCAAAGTTTTAAGCCACAGCACACCTCTCACCAACTTCAACTGCAGGCTGTGTGTGTTCCAAAGGATAAAGTTGTCAAACTTTCTCAGCTAAGCAATAATACGAACTTTCAGTGAAAGCAAAACTGTGTGGTTTCCTTTAACTTGTTCTGAGTAACAATAAAATTGGAAGGAAAGGAGGGAGAAAGCATGCCTTAGGCAAGCACTTCACCCTAACTGGTTGAACTGCTTATGAGCATCTGTAAACTAGCTCCTATAATGGGAAGTGCAATGGAAGTGACACAGTTGTCATCAATACACAGAGATCTGAAATGCTGTTAAGATTTTTACCCTGATCCTGTGTATATCTGGAGAATACTGTCTTAACTGTAAAGCACATTGTGGCTTACTAATACTATCATTATGTGTAATCCAGGTGTTATTAGGTGTTATTGTGTTTATTTCTATTTACACAGATGCAAATAAGCGCTTTCGTACTCCCCCTTCAATCCATAACTGTGCAAGAAAATAGACAAATACTAAGTATCAATTTTCTTTAACTACAGTCCTGACATGTTTCTAAATAAAAATTCATCTAGAATTTATGGGTTTGTCAAGGCAAGCAGGTGAACAATTTCCTCATGAGAGGAGGCATTTTGAAAAGAAAAAAAAATAGTAAGTAATGTGTAATCTTTATGACTGGAAAAGTATAACTGCTTTCCTGTTTATTTTTTTTGGGGGGGGGGTTAAACAAAAAGGCAATCTGCTCCAGAAATTCCTTATGTATAATACCTTTGTCTTATACCACACCATACCTCAGCCCAGGGGATTCCAAAGAAATTTTTTGCTTTTGTCCTACCTTATCCACCTGCAAATAAAAAGAATTATGGAGGATGGGAAAATAAGTTTATCATTTCACTCTGGAATAAAGTCTTTTTTATAAGACTTCTGAATGTAACTGCAGTGAATTTTTAACAATATGCACACAAAAACATACATAATTTCTCTGTTCAGCAGCAGTGATATGTGCAAAACAGATACTGGTTCTTCTTATAAATTACCAGCATTTAACTCTTTCAATATGGCTTGAATTCCAAATTTTTTGCAGCTGTAAAATGGCTGCTCTGTATCTGTCAGCTATAAACTCCCCCTCAGTCTCTCCCATCTGGTAAACAGGATTAGTTTCTCTTCTGATTTTGCTCATGTTATTTAGTATGAAAATATCTCTCTTGTCTTATAAAAGCAACACATATAAGTTTATTTTTATTTTACTGGCTTTTGAGATCTGGTTCAAGCTGCTTCATGTCCCAGCTATTAGCTGGAATGAGAATTGGATCCAGCTGTTACCTCCACCATTAGAAGCTGCAAGCAGATGATCTTAAATGTCAGGTGTGAATCTTTGTAGTGGGTTTGATTTAAGACTAGTGAAAGATTTACTTAAGCTTGTTCTCTGCACAGGAACTGCTCTGTTGCATCACTGCAGCATATCTAGACATCCTGAGATCTTCCCTTATTCTGGCAACCCTGTTGTTTCTTCCCCTGTAAATCTGTCTTATTTGCCTCTCTTCATCCATCACAATCTCTCTGACCTTTTTGCTCCTTAAGATATTTTTCCCTTGAACCAGGCTCTTCCTCAGGCTTATCCTTTCTCATAACAAAGGTTTTGGCTCCTCCTTCTGTTTTTTAACTGGGCAGCTGCGGGTCGCTCACTTTATTAAGATGTTTTGGTGATTTTTCCGGAGAAACAGTAGATTGGACCACTGCTGCAGATCTAGGAAACTGATATCCTATAAACTTGATTACAGAGGAGAAGTGAGCTTTCAGCTTTCCTGGACTAGACTGCAACTTAGTCTCCAGAAGTGGTAGGTAAACCAGGAGAAGCTTAATCCCTCTAAGTAGGAAGCATTCTCTATCTTAAAGAAAATGTTAGATCCTAATTAGATCATCAGTACTCATACATAAGTAGCCTCTACAGGGTGAACTTAAGTGAAGTTACTTGAACTTGTAGATACCTTTCACCTTGTATGACGGACAAAAGACCCAACAGAGATCTTGATGAATAATTTACTCAAATGATGTCTCTGTTCCCCATCTGTTGAACCATGATAATAATATTGCTCCCCATTGCAATCCTTTGATGACCTTATCTAGTAAGATAGCTTGATCTTTGTGAATGAGATCTCTGTGTTTTTACCAAACTAACAGCATGAAAACACAGGAACTCTTTTGAAGACCAGAAGTTGCTACTGTTTACAAATAAAAGTGTTAGCAATGGGTGTAGAGACCGTGGGTAGAATATAGGGACGTTAACAGAAGAGAGGGAACCATTTTGATTATTTTCATGACAAAAATATATTTTCCTTTGATGGAGATCTGGTTTGAACTTCTAACTGATTTTTATATTTTGTCACGTGAATTAGTTTTCTATCTCTAATTATTCTTACCAAGACAGTAAAGATGCATTCAGTACCCTAGTGCTAAAAAGTGAAAGGAGAAATAAATGAGAGATTATTTATGCAAAAAAAGTGACAGAGCAAATATGAATCACATGTTCAGCCTCTTCTGAAAGCAGATAACCCACAGGTTCTCTGAAAGAAGGAATTACACACCTGCCTATACAGTGCAATATATTTCCTTTTAAAAAATGAAGTAATTTCTGAGCTCTTCAGTTTAAGAATTATACTTAACTTATGATTAAAGTGACAGCACTGATATTAAAATTTAACGTTCCCAATATTGTCATGTTACAATAAATCAAACTGTTAGAAGCTGTAAGACTCTTTCATTCTCTTTGTGAAAGAGATACAGTTCTTTAATTTGAATGGAAGTTAGCTTATGGTTAAGAAGCAGGCTCTTGATAGGAAATTGTAAGAATTTTTGTCTCTATAGCAATCAGAGGGAACTGCATACATAGTTCATAAAACATGCAGCACATTACTGTGTCTGTCAGTGCCAACTGGCATTCTGCAGCTTTATTAATACAATAGGTTATAGGGATGACAGGCTTGGAGGTAGAAATAATGATCTAATGATTGTTTGGAATATTCATTCTGCCTTGCTTCAAGCTCTGGCATTGTGTTTTTTTTCCTGTTAGCGTACAGAACTTTCAAATATAAAGGTAAAGGAAGAATTTCAAAGCAGAAGATAATATGTTTACTTACCTGGCAGTAGTAACAGTTAGCACATAACTACTTTTTTGCCTCCACAGATCTCAAAGTGTGAAAAAGGAAAGGTTGAAGGTCATATTCTAGTACCCCCACTGCCCAAGAATGCATCAACTGCAAAATTATGCTGATAATATTAAGTATTTTTGATTTGGAAATACCTGCGGACCAGGACTGATATTGTTCCAGAAGAGCTTGGGACATCGGTTAAGAATTTGTTTCCAAAGGAGAGAGTGGATATATGTGCTTCGTCATACGCACCTTGGTAGATGAGCTAACAAAATTATGAAATTACTTGCTTTACATAAAACTAACTGTAAATTAATCTTCTCTTGCGCTACGTACTTTCAAGTACTGAATAATAGATATGCTTTGCTTAAAAAGTAGCCTTTCTAAAATAGAGAAGCCAAAGATAAGAGAAAGAAATGTAACAATATAGGAATCTGGTAATCAACAAGCTTGTCCCGGAGTTGCTTTTTCTCCTGCTGGCAAACAGAGGTGGAGCATAGCTGAGAGCAGGGATAAGCTGTACAGAGAAAAAAGCAAAAGCAGAAGGGTACTGAAGGGAAACGAGTGAGGGGTGGAGGGGCTCCGCAGGAGCCAGTTAAGAAGGCCAGTTGTATAATGAGACCAAGATAAAGAGCCTGTGCCAAAAAGATTTGGAAGGTTTGCATTGTTTTTTGTGAGAAAGGCCTTGAAGTTTCTAAGACTGAACTGGCCGCTGTAGTTATATACAGGATCTCCTCGTATCTTCTGTAAATCCATCCTGCCTGAGACCTGTCCCCACATCCAGCCCCCTAGAATCTACTGATATTCCTGACCCAGAGGCTGCTTGCCTGTTTCACCTTGTCAACATCTTGTCCAGAACAGCCACAGACTAAACTATTTGAGAAATGGCTTCAGCATGTGTGAATACAAAGATCCACAATTTAGGGCAGCAAAAGACCTGTTTTTGAAATCCCAAGTTCTGCTCAGTTTGAGTCAAAGAGTTGAAACTAAACCTCTTGTAGGCTTTAAATGTAGGCAAAGGAAGTGGTGGTTTATTCTACAGACATCTGGAGCTGCAAACAAGAAAAAATCATTATTCACAGGCAGTTTCCGATTAAAATCGGCAGTGTGGCGAGAGTGATTAATCTAATTCTCTTAGAATTGTATTGGGAAATTAAGATGTTAATGGGGAAGATCAGAAAAAAAATTGTTTCTACATTCCTTAGGAAATAAGACACTATTGACTCATAGCTCATGTGCCAGGTCAGCCTCCCTCAATCTTTCCTATCCCACTACGTACTTAATTATTCATTGGAACAGAGGAAAGAGAAATAAAAATTCTGCAACCCAAAGATTAAGGTCACTGATGGAAAGAACGTATCCCATTTTGTCTCTTTTTGGGAAAGATAGCCTAGATTTTAGTAGATATTTTCCAGCTTCCAGCAACTTTGTGTTATGAGGCAGGGATTCTCTCCTCGGCCTTTCTAAACAGCATCTGCACATATTCCTGTGTGACCTGTCAGTCCTGCTCACAGGCACTTTGCTTTCCCTGTGCAATGGATTGGGACAATAGACTTCTGACTCAAGGCTGAATATTCTGCCAGCTGATGGCATCCCAGGTTGCATGCTAAAGTTATCTAGACTTAGGACTACATGCATGGAAGGATTTAGCTACTGTAAAATGAGGAGTCAAATACCCTCTGACAGAGACTGGAATTGAACCTGGCTTCTCCCCATGATCCGCAAGCACTTCATCCTAAACAGTTGGATTAAGGAGGTTCACTCATGTCTAGTCAGGATCATGACCTTAGTCCTTGTACTTTCTCCTCCTCAAAGGTATAATGACTCTAATTATTTGCAGGCTTAGATAGTTTCAGAGTGGAAGTTCTGCAAACTATCTTGTATTTGGGTAACTAAAATAAACAGCAAGCAACAGTAGATCTTGCAGCCACCACTGTGCTTTAAATTAATTTATGACGTTCTAAAATGTCTTCTGATTCCCTTATTACTGAAGCCCCACACCACTTCTGCCAGGTGGCATTATCAACTTTATCCTACAGAAACAAACCTCATTACAAAGAGGCCTAATGCTTTGCACCTGGTCACACCAAGTGATTGAGAAAACTTTGGAATTCTCTTCAGACTTTCTGTTTTCTGCTGTAAGACCTATGTGCACTCACATGCAGTTTGTACGTATTTTTTCACTACCAAGCCTACTGCTTGACGTCTTATATGAGAGGTTCCATGATTTGAAGTGGGAAGAGGAAAACTGTTAAAGAGAAAATTCTCTACCAACCTAACCTAATTGTAACGCCAAAAGTGAGATTTCATCAGCAATGGAAGGTAAGGGTAAGGACGGATTTTTTCAATCATCCACATGTAAATTTTTATTTAAAAATCCGTCTTGCATCTTAACTTCATTTTCCTCTGTGCTCATATCCTAGATATGATCTATAGATCACCCAAGCATTTCATCAAAGACTGAATGGAAAAGCAGCAGCTTTTCCATACAAACTGATTTGTTAGCAAAGGATAAATCAACGTGGCAGGCAGAAATACAGTGGAGATTATAACACAAATGGTAAATGTGGAAGGCCTCCTAAATGGGATGGACTGGGTGTTGTAAGGGGGAAATAAATGATTTATGGTATAGAAAAGAGAAAGTTTCCTTTGTGATGATATTACATTGCCTTTAAATGGAGTAGGAGGGTAGGGAAACAAAGAAGAGAGAAGAAAAAAAGAAGCTTTTTATTTCTAAGAGATATGGCATGCAAGGTGGTGCTTTTTGAACTACTTTGCCACTAAGATTTCATTTGGGGAAGCATTTTACATGGGTTTGTATTCAGGGAAAGGAATAGTCTGGAGAATTTCCTAACATTTATGAATTGCTAATATGCATGAAATATGAAGGCCAGATGAAAAAATTATTTGTTAACTCAAGCAGGACTATTCACACAGTCAGACAGCTACCGCCAGGCAACTAGATTAAGGAAGTCAAAGGTGCAAACCAATCCTAAATCCCCTAAAGCAAACATCTTTGCTTAAGGCAGTCATGAGCTAGGTATTTTACAACTTCCAAATAATTACAAGTCTAACAACTGCTGCATACTGCTCAAACACTGGATTAAAGACTCCAAAATTCAGAATGGGTTGTGCCATGCTTGCAGACCTCTGAACTACTGCAGATGGATCAGCTGTTGATGCAGGGGCATGATACTATCAAGTCTGGGTCATGCACTAAAGCCACAGGCTCTGGTGAAACTATCACGTTCTGCCCAGGCTATTTTATGCTGCTTAATCTATAGCCATCATGAGTTAGTCACCCTGCTTTAATTTCACTGTGTGCACAAAGTGCTCAAAGGAAGAAAGGCAGTGCCTCCAGAACTGTCAACACAAATAAAACCCTATTGTCAACAAACACCTTTACCAGAGCAACAGTCATACTCCATATTTTTGGTATCTAATGTAAGTATCTGAATTGGCATACTAACCTTCGTACAGGCTGCACATAGGATATTCAGGGATGCTTCGGAAGGACATTCATCTCAGATTGAGCTCATAATGCAGAAAGTTCAAATGCCTAATTTGAGCATCTCCTTTAAATGTGTAATCCACCTGTGAGTAATCACGACTCACAGGGTCTTTACTGCAAGCACTTTACAGGCACAACGCACTGTGAGGAGCAGAAATTAGGAGGTAAATCTAATTAAATATTTCACTTTACCACAGCAAATGCAATTCGCACAAGTTTATTCTGGGAACGTAACAGTGGCTGTACTCAGCCATATCAAAACTTCATTTAACTCTGTATGCCACCACTAACAGAGAATGGTAAGACAGCCAGAGAGCACCTAGTGCATAACAAGGGGGTGAGCAAACACTTATAATACCCCACCTTCTGTATATGCCCCAGGTCCACAGTGTGTTATGTTGTTGTGTTCTTACAGAACAAGCTGGTAGGAGCAGGGCGGAGGGGAGGGTGTCACAGAGGTATTTCCCTACACAGAGGAGAAAATGGCTGTGTTATACTCTGAATTTTGGAGAAAACAAGCACAAAAAAATGTGGTTTGCTTTAGTATAATATGAAACAAGGATGAAAACATACATATTTTTAATTCTCTTCATTTACTTACCAAAAAAAAAGTCTTCTCTTTTGTTCCCATGCGATAAAATTATAGACCAGGAGTCAACATGCAAATATGTTATCGTCACTCTCTGATTGAACTGATCATCAGAGAGTATCAATTATTGTCTCTGTAATGCTGCTGCAGTTCTTACAGAGAGTGGAGAGCTTCTGAATTTGTTTTTCAATCAGTTCTCTCCAGTCTCTTCATCAGTGACTTGGGAAACACAAAGAACCCCCAGTGGAAGAGCTACAAAAATCCATTCCTTTTACAAAAAGCACCTTTAAAAATAACACATTACACCCTCCCGCCACCCACCACCACACGCACACAGACAGACAAAAAAAAAATATATTAAATGTGCAGTTACTTACACTTACTTGGTAAGAATTAACTAAATTTTGCTGGAAAATGAGTGCCAATGACTGGGATAGAGAGATGTAATTCAAAGGCAGGTTTCAAAAGAGAAAATATTTGTGAGAAGGAATGATTGAATGCAGCAATAAAGAGAGAACTGAGACAATAACTAAAGGCTGTGTAGCTGGCCACATTTAACACAAAAATAGAGTCATTCTCAATATGAACATAAAAGGGGGAGTGGAGGGTGTGAGAGTCCATTGCAGCAAGTGTCCAATATAAATTGTATAATAAAAGCAAAGCATCTGGATTTTACAGTGCAAACATCAAATTGTAAAGGTCTGACTGGGGCAGTCCTGGATCTGAACATCAGGCTGCTCTTTCAAGAACCCGCTGTCTTTATGATAATTATAAAGTCCAGAAAACATTACTTAAAGATATATGATCACAAGTGGGGAATAACTCAGATAAATATAGCCCTAGATAAGTCATCTCAGGTTTTACACAAATGGCGCAATGAGTATTTGGGCATGTTTCCAAAAATTGCAGTTCATTATTGGTGGACACTAGGGTCAAATGAACAACTTGCTATTTCCAGCAATTTCTAACTCTAACTGCAGGTTACTTTTTGATCCGTTTGAAAAAAATCTTCCTAATTTGGATTTTTTTGTTGGTTTGATACATCTTTGCTTTCTGAACACTTTGTGTGAGTATTTACTTATTGAAAAGGCAGCGCAAGACTTCTGATGAGAGACGTAAGTCACACTGCATGTTTCTATCTTTCTAGTGTGTACATATAACATTTAAAGCTAATTTCCAAGTTGAAAGGTTCAAATATAAATTTGAGTTTTTCTTTCTCCATGTATTTGTGAGAAAAAAGGTCATTCTAAGAAATTTGTCCTTCTAAAATTAGAGTATTTATGGATCACAAATTCTCAGGTCGTACAAACAGAGTTGCAGATTGTTTAACAAAAATCAAAACAAATAAAAGACCCATAGAAAGTAAGTGGAAGCATTTGTCTGCGTCCTTCCATGCAAGTGGACCTGGTCCTTGAAAAACATACAGTTCTACCTCACATACAATCTCCTTAGACTTCCATCATTCCATTTTCCTTCACCTTCTTTTTGACTAGCTTTCTCCTTAAGCATTTTGTCACTTTATTTTTTCTCCTTAGAACACGTTTTTCTCCTCCCTTGCCTCGTTCCACATAGGAAAATTCTGTAAATATTTCAGAGGGATCATCCCTCACAACAAGAGGCCTAAGGACCTCAAATCACCTCAAAACTTCATTATTGAAGACTTCATTATTGTCTATAAACATCTTTGCTATCACATGATACTCCCTAACTAGAAACTTAACCAAGCTGGAAAATTCCTGCTTCAAAATGGGCATGCAACAAAACTAATGAAGCACTGGAACAAGACTAAGGGAGACGGTAGATTCTCAGTGACTTGAATATTTAAATCGAGGTCAAAGATATAGCTGTATCTCAGCCACAGCTTGTGATCCCAAAGTGAGAGTTAATGAGTGGCATTCTGTTGCCTGCGTTATCCAGGAGGTAAAGTTAGCTGGACTTGATAGACTCTTATGGAATCTTATGATTCCCATCATATTATAAAAATAGGCTACGACACATGATATCAGTGTTACATGAAATAATATCTTCTTTTATTCTTTGTTACAGTATCTTCTGCTTTTAGAATATTACAACATCAGTCTTTGAATTGCAGCCCACTGAATGCGCTACATGGCGTCATGAGCCTGACCTAGAGACCACTGAAGTGAGTGGCACTCCCTCATTAACTGAGAGAGTGCGTGACTACAGCCTTCCTGATGGCTGTGGCAGCAGAACTTCAGCTTTCTTATGTGCAGTCTTAATAAGAGTCTTCTGAAGACTATGTATTTGTGTATGCATACACATGCACAAAAATGTAGGTACTCCTGATCTAGTGAAAGATGTTCCTACCAGCTTCATTACCAAAGCCAGCGTATCATGCAAGAAACACTAAATCAGGGGGTCAGAGAGGTGGCAATGACGTACACCAGAGAGGACTCCCAAAGTGGGATGGTATAGCAGCATCTCTACCACAGTTTAGACAGACTAGCCTAAGGGTTACTGCAGAGGGGGATCTCCTGGAAGACTCGTCATTCTGAAGGCTGGATTCTTTTGCAGGTAGACCAGAGGAACAAGAAGCAGTATAATGTCTTTTGCCCTTCTGAGCTATTGTAACAGGTTTTCTGAGTGTTAAATTATCGACCTAACAATAACTATACAATACTAACTCCAGCAGAAATATGCTGAAGAAAGATATGATCATGTCTGCCAGTACAAATTTCCAGTCTGAGGCATAGTTTATTACTGTAGAGGTAATCATGAAAAAGAGGTTGTATCAGGAGTACTTCCTTATATCTTGTTTTTGCCTTCCATTAACAGACAGTTTGGGATCATCAGGTGCTCATGTAAGCAAAAGCCACATAAAAAAGCACCAAGTTTTAAAAAAAAAGTGTACAATTTTCACTGTAGCCGTCAGCCTTCAGCTATTATAAATGAGTAATTTATAAGTGTGTAATTTACAGAATGTGTATGGAAGCACATTTAATGCTGATACAAAGACAGCTTGGATGTGTAATGAGGTTTTTATAGCATATTGTGCTAGGTTTAATGTAGGCATGTAGGTATAGCTTCCTCAGCAATCACTAAGGGTTGGTTGAGGGTGTTTTCTTTCGTTTGATTGTAAGTCTGAAAAATGTGCATTTAAATAGGACCCTAGGTGAATTTACATAATTATTTCAAATCTGTCAATGTCTATTCTTTGGACATGATCACTCTGTAATGTATGGAGGCTGCATTAGTTATGAGAGGTTTTTTAAAAATGTCACAATGCTACCAAGATGAGAAAACTAATCCTGTGCTTAATGCATGGCTGGATCCTTCTGGAAAACGATGAGAGGCATCCTAGGGAGAAAGGTCTACTTACCATAAAATACATTTTCAGTGTATTTTTTCTCTCTTTTTTTTTTTTTTTTAAGCACATTTGCATGTAAACAGGATCTCAGGTTAAGGAAGCCCTGCCTCTCTGCATTCACCACCACCACCATGACCTTGGTATTTTAACATCCTCTTGCAGTGACTAGGGTCCAAATCCTGTAACATTTACACACTTTCTTAATCTTTCAACCAGACCCACTGATTTTCTTGAAGCGATCTACTCTATGGTACAGTGCAGCACATGTGTAAGTGTTTGCAAGACAGGGGCCCAGATGATCGTTTCCAGATGAGTGTGTGCTGTAAAGAGAGTGGTGGAACCAGCACTCCTGGAAGAAGGAAATTTCAAGGAACTGAATTCAGCCCAAGGTTATACTACCCAACGATCTCTTTGCCTGAAAGAGCTAGAGCACAAGACAATTTTTGCCAGTGGATCTCAAGAGAAGCTAATGCTACACAGCCTCAGAGGGAACCTGACAGAGACAAGAGCAGTGGTCTCACATGCAGACCAAAAGGGATTTCCTCCCTGGGATGCTGCTGCCCAAGATGGCAAAGCAGAAATTATTTATGTCTCTGTGACTCAAGTCTTTATTGAAGAGCTCATTTTTATCGGAATCCACAGGCTAAATTTTGGTACGGGGCTCCTGCCCTCAAAGAAAGACCACTGTAGTTATTGGATCAAAATTGTCAGCTTTTCTAGTGCTCTTTGTTCATGATCACAGTACTGGAGTATAACATAAGCGTAAAAAAATGTTGATGAGGTATATTACAAATTTTAAGTGTATTTCCTTTTCATTCAGAAGCGACTTTTTTCTGTAGGAAACCACATCTGTTTACATTTTGCTCTAGATAAGGAGAGATGGCTGGTTGTTTTCACATGCATCTGAGCAAAAATTCTAGAAATGGGCTGCATAGTCCCATGTGCTGGTATATTTTACCTTGGTAGTTGAAGGTCCCAGTACAGTGGCAGAAGACATCCCATCTGGGGTGATCACGATCAGCATTGCGTAGGAAGCGTTGCACAGGATACCAAAGCCAACAGAAGTTTAGGGGAAAAACAAGAAAGAAGAATCAGGTTTACTTTACTGGCAGGAAAAGTTGAAATGTGAAGAGGAGGTAGTTGCGTTCCTCTGAGGGCTAGTTCTCATTTGGAATTTTATCACCAGAAGAAGTACCCATTTTCAGCCCTGGAACAAATACACAAATACTTCCAAGAGCTAGATTTTGCTCCAGGTCAGATATGGACCTGGAGAGAATAACATGAAACTTGGCAGTTTCATTGCATTGCAGTACACACGAAGTTCCAGTGCACCTTCTGATTCCCAGTCTACCATTCACTGTCAACAGAATTCAAAACCTCAAAGTAAAATTCAACATAAACCACTGAGTTTCATCCCTTTCTGGGTTTAGTTGGGGTTTTTATATCCAGTTTCCAGCTAGATTTATAAGCCAGGCCATCATTTCCCAACTGAACTTTACCAGAAGGTCCCAGAATCTCAGTTAATCTTTAAATAGACCCTGACCTGTGGTTCAGGCTTCCCATGCAATATGGAATCAGGTGAATTTTTGTTGTGTGGCTTTGGGCTGTGCTGAGGGTCCTTCTCACAGCGCTTCCTGTATGCACGTGCCTTCTTCATTCTGTATTAGCTTGCACCATTCTAGATAAATGGCAATAAATACCAAGATTATTTTATGAAAAATTAGATACTGTTGTCTTCCTTCATGTCTTCATTTATAACTGGCAGGTAACATACAGTCTGGTTTAACACGCAGTTGCTGACCATTGCAAACACAATGTGAACGAGGAACCTGACAAGTAAAGAGAAGCAGAAGTATGAAAAGAATAGATTTTGATTGGATACTAAAACTAAGTAAACATGGCATGTAATTTATCTAAAAGCATAAATACAAGCAATGCCAACATGTCTTTTTCCTCTAGAATGATATATTTTACCAGGGGGATATTTTAGATTTTTCACTTTGTGCCAAGGTAAGTTTAATACCTCTCTAATCTACAACATATGGGTCTTATGACATTACACATTATTTGCATCACCAATAAAACAGCTCATTAATCAAACGTGCCACCATAACCTCCAACAGTATAAACTGAAAATGTGCTTTTTTAATATTTTAAGTGGAATTATTTGCTTGAAATACTCTCTTTTGGTACAATAACCATCTGTTAATTTTAACACTGGTCATGCATACTGACAATTATTATAAGTAGCAGTTTAATTGAAGTCTTCACTGGAAAGAAAAAAACACTCTGTGAATACATTTAATTCCAAATTATGTATGTTGTTTTATTTATTTTTTTATCAGAGTAACCGTGCAAGTTTAGAATAGGATTGTTGTGACTAACCAAAGTCTATTCTTTGTATAATTATATGATATTTTACTTAAGCTCAGTCAGTCTGTAGCAGAAATGAAAATCAAATTTGTAGACCAGTAGATAATTTTCTTTATCAAAATCTCATGTACTATTGTGAAACATTTGTGTGAAACAGTAAAATATATGCACTGTTCAGAATTCTTAGTTTGGCCTTTGGCGTGCAACAATTTCAGAGTTTGAAAACAGGCACAAAAAATATTTCAGATACAGAACTTATCATCATTTTAGTATAAACCACATCAATTTAAGACAATAGGAATGGCTTTTCTCTTAAACAGAAAAAGACAAAGGATCTGAATTCTGTTTTTATTACCATGTTAGAGAAAATGGATATTTAAGTAATCATTTTGTATACATTTACATTAATCCGTCTGGCAAATCTCAGTACCCAGATGAACACGGGTTTTGTTGGTCTCCTTTCAGAAAATAAAACCTACCCTTTTGTCTACCAGAGTTCATCTCCAGTACTCAAATAGGGCCTGAGTCAAAATGCGCTTAAGCATAGGGTTGGCTTTGAGCACATTTGTTAAGTCCTGTTTAAAACAATGAGAAAGTGAGGCTGAGTAAGCATTTCCTAACCAGGAATAGTTTGTCAAATTAAAAGTATAGTTATCTTCATCGTAAGCATTAGTTGTCAGTCATAAAAGCGTATCCAAAGGAACATGGCTAATAAATACAGGAGAAAGCATTTATGTGTGAGAATAAGTCTGTGAATAGCACTGTGGACAGTGATATTTTCATTTTCACAACTCACACAATCTCTCTATTTTAGCCTCCTGTCTGCAAAACAAGCACAACAATACCATTCTACTTAGGGTGAAGTGAGGCCAAAACATTCATGAGGCACTTTCAGAATCTACAATGAAAGGCATTATAAAATCACAATGTGTTGCTGCTGTTTATTAAAAAGCACATCCCATTAAAATTCCCTAACACTTTCCATTAAAATTATTATTTTGAAAATAAAATACTATTCTCATTAAGGAAGGTCAAGCTATTTTCAGCTAGATTGAGAACTAACCTTAAATTTCATTCAGTATTCACAGGGACTTTTAAATTTCAGAAAAAGTTCAAGAACCTCTTTTTATTGATTTCAGATGAGTCGGTTGTAACCAACTGACAGCTGCTTCTTCAAATGCTTACACGTGTGCTCAGGTTTAGGAGGGTTTCCAGTGAGATTAGTTGCTTGTGTAAATTTAAGCAAGTACATCACTGTTTGTAGACTCAGAGTCTAAGAAATTCTTTTTTACCATTTCACTGAACCTTTGCTCCGAACCTGTTAATGATAACAATCTCCTGCTGACTTTAAAGCCAACAACTTGTTCTGAGAACTGTTATTAATTATTTTCCTGCTGAAAAATACTGCTAAACTCCCTAGACATTTTAATTTCATAAGAATTCATCAAAAAAACTATTTTCCAAAATATCAGAACAAGTATATTGGGCCAGGCAAGAGAGGATATGAGACTGAAAAGTGTGAAATTTACACTAGGTGTCTGCCTAATGTAAATTTTCATTAGGTGTCATGCTATCCAATTATTGTGAAATAATAAAATACACCCAAAGAGTGCTGTATTTTTTACCTCTGGTTTCCGATGATATGCACAAGTTGTTGGAGTAATACTGTCACCAACAACAGTTGATAAAAAATAGTTGTTTAATACAGTTGGGTGCAGTTCTCTCTCTCTCTCTCTCTATTGTAAATATAATGCAGAATATCACATGAGAGCTACTAAATTATATAACTGCTCATGCAAACCTCTACAATACCCCTAACAGCCCCTCGTAAATCTGGCATGTTTTGCTATTTCTTCCCTTTCTCAAGTATCCAGAGTTGGGTGTATTTCTTTTCAAATACTTTATTTAGTTGTACAGATCTTTTTCTCCACTGCTGTCAGTCAAGTTACCTTAAGGGTGAAGGTTCAGTACCAGTCACTGTGCATAGCAGGAAAGTAAAACCTGCAGACAATACTTGCCATCAGCAAGAGGTAGCGCTGAGCCGCCTGCTTGACAAATGCTTCTTAAACCTAAATAAGGCAAAAAGAACAAGCAGAGTCTTTCAGAGAAACCAGTCTGTGGTAGTTTGGATTTGAAAAGACAGTGTGGGAGGCCAGCACTCTCTACTGAAAACACTTGAAAGTTTTGCTATTGTTCCTAAATAACAATAAAACACATAATAAAATCCTACTATATAGAAAAAAAAATAAATATTTCCCACAAAATTTGATGGCACTTTCTGATAAAATTGGGTTTTTCCCATCAGAAAATGCCAGACCACCAAAAAAATCCAGAAATATATCAATTTCCATGAACTTTGACCAAATACATGGAAGGTTACAATAAGGCAAGGCAAGGTAAAGGCTGCTAACAGCTCAATTTTTCTCATTGCAGAAATGAATTTTGCCATTACTGTTTTTCTCAAAGCAGCATTTTTCTTAAAATTTCTTTTTTTCTGACTGCTCAGGTCCCCCATAAGCAAGATTAAGTTCTAGTTGGGCTTTGGCCCTTCTAATTTTCTCCCTAAATAGCCTCACATCTTTGTAGTTCTCATGAGTGGCCTGCTCTTCTTCCAAAGGCCATGAATTCTCCTTTTTTCCCTAAGTTGCAACCATAGCTATCTTTTCATCCAGGCCAGGTTTTTTTTCCTGACAGCTCATTTTGCAGCACATGGGGACAGACTTCCTTCTTGAAAAACGTCCATCCTTCCTGGACTCCTTTGGCCTTCAGGACTGCCTCCCAAGGGACTCTGTCAACCAGGCTCCTGAATAGACCAAAGCCTGCCCTCCAGAAGTCCAAGGTGGCAGTTCTGCTGACCCTCCTCCTTGTTTCACCAAGAATCAAAAACTCTATAATTTCATGATTTCTATGCCCAAGACAGCCTCCAGTGATCACATCCCCCACAAGTCCTTCTCTGTTCACAAACAACAGGTCCATCAGGATGCCTCCCCTGGTTGGCCCCCTCGCCAGCTGTGTCAGGAAGCTATCCCCAAGACACTCCAGGAACTTCCTAGACTGTTCCCTCTCAGCTGTATTGTATTTCCAGCAGACATCTGGTAAATTGAAGTCCTCCACAAGGACAAGGGCTAGCGATCATGAGACTTCTCCTAGATGCTTACAGAATATGTTATCTGTCTCTGCATCCTGGTTGGGCAGTCTATAACAGACTCTCACTGTGATATCTGCCTTGTTGGCCCTCCCCCTGATTCTTACCCGTAAACACTCAACCCTATTGTCACCATCATTAAGTTCAAGACATTCATAACACTCCCTAATATACAGGGCCACCCAACCGTCCCTCCTTCCTTGCCTATCCCTTCTGAAGATTTTATAGTTGCAGCACTCCAGTCATGTGAGTCATCCCATCCCATTTCTGTGATGGCAACTACACTGCCTGCTGCACAACGGCTTCCACCTCCTCCTGTTTGTTGCCCATGCCACATGCATTAGTGTAGAAGCACTTCAGTTGGGCTAATGGTCCCGCCACCTTTTTGCTGGTGGAAGCCCTCATTCCTACCAGACCATTCCCAGGGTGCGATACCAGTTTTAGTACTCTTAGTCAGCTGTAGTAAATTATTTTTCTACCGCACCCTAGGTGACTGAGTTAAAGAGAGTTAAAGTGGCAGTTAAGAAACTGCTTTCTTGAAGACAAAAATCTCTTAAGTTTTCTTCCAAGATACAGTCAGTGAAATATCTTAAATTCAGACATTACATCAGTAAAGGGGGAAAAAAAATCTGTAGACAGATCTCTGTTTCAAATTACTGCACCACCACCTACTGCTTGCTTCGCTTCTTCCCAATATTTTTCAGATTCAAGAAACGTACTATTTTCTTCTTCCCTATCTATTGCTTTCAGAACTATTAAAAACTTGTCGTACACTATCATACAACACTGCTGAAACTATTTCAGCTAACTTCATATGTTTAGTATTGAGAATTCCAAGCAGATAAAAACAAACAATCAAAACAAGCCCTTGTATCGATGGTATTACCACCTTGTCAGGATTTTCAAGCACATGAGTGACTATATTTCACCATCATTTTGTAAAAGTGTACAAAATAGATGTGAAAGATCAAGAAACCATCTAACCTGCCTTTCTCAAATCAAGATAAACCATATCTAAAGCATCCATCACCTTCTCCTTGACTTCCTTAAATTCCAGTTGTACAGATTTCATGTCACCCGAGACACATATTAATAAGAAAGTGCTAGTTCACTTCCTGGGGTTTTTCCCTTCTTTCTCTTGCTGTTAAAGAAAATTCACAGCTGTTTGTACTAAGTGCCGGGATATGATGCCAGTTTTAGTACTCTTAGTCAGCTGTGGTAAATTAAGCTATTTTTCTACCACACTCTAGGTGACTGGGTTAAAGAGAGTTAAAATGGCAGTTAAGAAACTGCTTTCTTGAAGACAAAAGAAAGTTAGTGTGTTGGAAAGCATCCTGTTTGGCTGGAAAACTTTGCTTATCCAAAGCAATTCTCCTTTTTGCTACCACCTAGAAGAGGGAAGCCTGGATTTAAGCTGTGCTGTTTGAGAAGTGTGTTGGTATTTTGACTGTATTCAAAACCTACTCATAAAATCTATTGATCTCACAACCTTGATCAACATTTTATCAACATTTATTCATCCTATCAAGACAGAATGAAACTGTCTCTCATCTGTCTCTTCTGTACAAAAAAATGTACATGTAGCCCTATACAATTGCAGTGTTTCCCAGTTCATTTTGGGCTCTGTTCCAAAACTGTCCTTTGGTTGTAATTTTTGGGAAGGAAAGAGGGGAAGCCTAATAATGGGCTCCATGTATTCCTTCCAATCTGAGGCATTACTAGTCTTTGGTTACTGCCTCTTACCTCTATTCCACTGTGGAAAAACTCTCCCCAAATCAAGCAATCTGCACCTTCCTTCATAAAAATTCCCTTCTGTTCTCGGCACCACTCTCTGAAACAGTCCTTTATTTTCAGCCATTACTGTTTGTCTTCACCTTTTATATTTTATTTGTTCAAAATGTATGTTTTGTAAGGAGGGATGGATCCCACCAATATACAAGATAAATCTGCCCTTTATTCTACTGAGGTATTGCATTCTACCACCCTCATCATCCTTCTATCCACGAACAGTAGTCGTCTGATTCTTACAGGGAAACTCCCCACTGGAAAAGAAAATAGTTATATGGATTCTGAAGATGTTACTTAGTCTATCTGTTTACATACATTCATTAAATGAAGTAGTCACGTAACATATAAAGTTGCTTATGAATCTCAGCCTAGTCTACTGTCTGACAGCAAGGGAGAATTTCTTCCTCAGTGCTTGGCCTTTCAGAGACAAAGAAAAGTTAACTTTTTCCCCCCCTTACAGAACCTCTTCCTGTACCTTCCTCAGCCCCAAACATTACTTCGCTTAAGTATCTTCATAGCTGGTGGTAGAAAAGAGGTAACGATGGCAGACTTACCAGAGACAACCCTAGCAAGCAAGCAAGCAAGGGAATTAATTACCAAAAAAACACCAAAACCAAAACTAAGAAACGTCATTTCAGTCAGTGGCCAATACAAATTTGGTGAGCTGCTGGCTGCAGCTCTGCTCTATGCCAAAATACACATATTTCTCTCCTTGTTTGTTAACTCTGCCTTTGGTTCTTCTGTGCCAGTTCAAGACCAATTAAGGCCATATATTTCAACAATGATGATTTTACAATTAAATATACAATGCATGAATTCATGGTGGCCAAACCCAAATGCACTCTCAAAGTGCTAACGCTTAGGGAAATAGTCCAGAGGGGATTTTACCATAGTATTTATTATAGCAATATCATAGATTCTGTTAGCAAAATCACTCCTGTGTCAGCATGTTCTGGAAAAAATAATAAAAGGAACTATAAATAAAATACATAAATTTAATTAAAGATTAAATCTGTAGGCAGAAACCCCACCTTAAAAGGAACTATAAATATGGGATTTGTTATTTTATCTTTGTGATGTATCTTGTTTTTCCCTCCAATTTATATTTTATTAATCTTCCTGCTTATTTACAAACATAGTAATTATTCAAAAGATGAATGGATGGGTTTACAAAATCACTGGATGCAAAGCTATTTGTCTAATAAGTAATCAAATCCTTGTTATAATAACTCTACAAAAGCACACCACAGAGGCAATCAGATCAAAAAAGTGAATCTCCTACATTTTTTGGTTGCTGCTTTAAAGCAGATATTTTTTTTCCTATTTTGAAAGCAAGATAACTTATTCTTGGCATACACAAAGGGTAATATTTAATAAACAAAACAGAAACATTTAAACGTATATTATTGTTTTAATATAACTGTTTACAATTTTGAAATGTTCTCCATCTCCCTGGGCTGAGTGTTTCAGCATCATTTTGTCTTATGAGATAATTCTGTGCTTTCCTACAAGTTCCTGTGAAAGGTCCTTATTTATGCTTAGGACAGAGACACATTACTATACATGATCAAAGCTGTTGTTCCTACAGATCTCCTTAAATACCATTGTAGAACTTTCAGATACATAGCGGAAGACTTGAAATGCTTGCTTTTCAGAAGACAGCCTGCACTGCAGGCAACTGGGCATAGGGAATGTTTGGTGTCTCCGAAAATCATGTGCTAGGAATCCAAGGTGGCTACAGATTAGGTTCCTTACCTAAGGCAGGTGACAGGTATCACCCTCCAGAGATGTCTCTCTAGGCAGTAAAGGCTGTAGAGGACACAGAAGAATCAGGGGCTGAGACAGTAGCCCTAATTTTCAGTTAAAAATAAAGGACAAAATAAAAAGACGGTGTGGTTTATATTGTGGTCCCAGTGTCAAAAGAGCAGTAAAAAGCAGCCTAAGAGAGAGGTGTATCATGCATATTTGTGCCACCAGCCCACTCATGGATGTTGACATCGCTGTGGGGAATCTGAACGTGAGATTACCAGATGAACAATAGCAGGCGTTCAGCGATCTGGATTCACCTTCTGATGTCCATGGAGAAGTTCATGAATTGCTCAGCATCCTCTAAGCATCTACAAATAGCACAGAGATTTCGGGAGGACGTTGACTCATTGAGGCTAGTCAGTAGGCAGGTGCTGGCAGCAGCAAATTAGCAAGATCCTCATTTCATTGCTTGCCTTGAGGGAGATGACTAGGTAATGTAAAAGGCTTCTGAAGTCCTCGTCTCCTATTTCTCTTCTCCCATACTGATGGTTAGAGTCCAGAAGGACAACTGTGCATCCAAGATTAATGCTTTCTTATCAAGGCTGAAGCCTTGTGCCGTCTTCCAGGTCTTTGATTTAAACATGCCAATGTGAGCTAGTCATGATCCAGACACAGGTGAATGTAAGAGCTTGGTAGATGACAAGGGCGAGAATTTGGCATGAGAGACATCTTGCAGCAAGGCCTGGGCAAGACTTAATGCTTAGGCATACAGGTGAGAGCATGACATGAAAAATTTTGCACACGTGAACGAGGGCCATTGACTTTAGGGACCTTTGAAAACCTGAGGGATACAGACAACAAATATGTTACAGAAATGTTAAATTGCTGATGAGAACCTGATTACGTAGAGCAGCCTAAAATGTCTAAAACTGGGGATGAATCCCAGCTATGAAGCTTGAGCAGGTGAATCCCAGTCTTATCACTGCAAATAAAAGACCAATTAGCTCCTGAAAGGCCTATCTTGTTAAGAGTTTTGTGGGTTTGTATAACAGAAATAAATGTAGGACTTTAATTTAAGAGAGGGCTTATAGTTTTATTAATGGGATAATAAAACAATGAAATGAGTAACGTGTTAATATGTTAGTTTGAAGTATGTACAGACAAGGTAATAAAGACGTTTAAGTAGCCAATGTCCTTATAAGATATTGGTGCAATCAGATTTTTGACATCACACATTTTGAGAAAAAGGGTCAAGTTTTTATGCTAATGCATTATGTTAATTTTAAAATTAAATTTACCGTCTGACAGATAAAATAAGGTATTTTAAGTATATTATGGACTGTATAACCTTAAATAGCTAAGAAGCGAGTAATGGCCCTAGGTGTCTTTAGGAGCTAACAGTGCGTGTTTGCAGGAGAGGGGAGGAGCTGAGTGCAGTTTTTCCAAAATAAAGCTTCTGATATCTAGCTCCTGCCAAGTCAAGGAGTTTTTAAGTATGATAAGAAATGGAAAGTTTCAAATTATTACTTGATTTTCTCAACAGAGTAGGAAAAAGCATCTTGTTTCTTTCTCTTGTCCAAGTACACAACACTTGCTCTAATAACTTCAATAAGTTTAATAACTTCCATTTGAATATTTTGATAGGCATACAGGTATTTAATGAATGTGTTGCTGGTTGTTTTCCACCTAACAATCAATTGATCCTGTTCTCATTTAGTGAGAGAATGTACCCTGCAGTATATGTCTTGATGCTAGTCACTGCACCATGGCCACTGCACAGCTGTATCTGAGCTTGCCCTGAATTAATCAGTTCAGGACCTGGCAGCAGTTTGCCAGTGACAGTGTGGAGCACAGCACTAGCAAACAGCCCAGCCATTTGCCCTGCAGGAATGTTTTCCAGGTAAGATCTGGACTGTTAAAGCTCTTGGTGTTGGAGCTAGTTAGCTGAAAATGAATCACTGCAGCTATACCATACCGGTGTTATTAGGCACCTGTTCTCTTAGGAGGAGGTCCTCTGATCCTCTAAGAAGTACAAAAATTGTATTAGTTCTGGGAAAACTCCCAGTTGGGGGAAAAAAAAAAATCCTCTGTGCTTTTACTTTGTTAAATTAGGGAGGTGTGAGAGGAATATCCCATGTAGGCTGCAGTAGAAAGAGTTGCAGAGGATGGGCATTTCTCTTTCCACTATTCCATCCGCCTTTCACAGCACTCTCCCAGACTACACTCCTGCCTCCCCAGCCTTGATAATTCTTCAGGCCTGCTGTATAAAACATGCTCCCCTCCCTCCAGCAATCAACCCTCTCCTGCCAGCCTCTCCAGCACCTGCCACCACCTCCACACAGATCCTTTCAGCAGGGAGCATTAAGCAAGCGGCAAGTATGGCCAGATCTTTCAGACTGTTGCTCAGAGAAAGTGGCATTAGTTTTACAACTATCAAGTCACATATCTTTGGTATCAGTCTCATGCACCTTCACAAGAATATCTAGAGCACTGACCCCTCTCATGCTTTACCTGACAACACTCTGACCTACCACTCTTTTTGCTCTGCTATTCAGATCCATAAATATTTTATTTATTTCTCTCAACAGAGCAACAACACAACTTCATCTCTGGCTAGGTTTTATATATAGACAGCATGTATCACCATACCTTGTGCTGAGCCTGAGCTGGTAAGCACGGCATGGGAGTACCACTCACACATGATAAGGGAGAGCACCTCATGTGTGGTTGACAGCAGTCGCTGGGACAGGCTGACACCACACTGCCACACTCCGCCAGTGCAGAAAAGCATTTGAGCACACACAGCAGTCAAAACTGAGGTGCTACAGGGACCGTTAATGTCATACATTTAGGTTAGATACTCTAACACTAGCAGAGATTTGAAAAACATAATTTTGGCTTACAGACCTAAATTGCTTCCAATAACTACATTAGATGTTTAGACCTGGGCTTTAAAACACAAAACTCCCTCAACTAGTTTAGATTACTTTGTGCCCAGGTTTGTGCACTGGGTTTTGCAGTTGTAGTCTGAGGTGCCTACAGTTAGGAATAGCAATATTTACCATAGATCACAGAAAAATGTGGCTATATGGGCCCTCAAACGATCATCTATTCTCCAGCTTACAGAGGGATCATGTATACTTGCATCATTACTGACAGATGTTTGCCTAATTAAGGCTTCCAAGGATATGAATGCCACATCTTTAGGCAATTCAATCTGGTGCTTCACTATCTTTTTTACTGTTTTGTTTTGTTTCACTTTTTTACCTAATGGCTAATCTGGATTGTTCTTTTTGAAGTTTAGTGCTTATCCCACGTATAGTGAAATGTAGAGCCTTTTGGTTCTGATTTGCTTTGATTTCTTAAACAGCAAAACCAAGAAAATACCATATAAGCTTGTGAAAAGTTGCAAATGCTGTTACACCCCCTGTTAATCACATCTTTGAAGAAAAAAAAGAAAACATTTTTGGCAGCATATACCAGGTTTTAAGTTCTCTGACATGTTTGTAGAGAGATGTGTTTTCAACTCTTTCATCCCCCACAAAAATTCCAGACTTACAATCAACTCTGCAGAAGCTGAGCAGTGCACGGTCTCCACATGGGCAGGTGTTTGCCCACTTTCTCTCCATCCTTAAACAGAAGCATAGACTGAAAATATTTAAATGTTTTTTCATATTTACAGTCATAGCCTTGAAAAAAAAAATAAAGCCATTTTATAGTGATAAAAGCCTTTTATAGTGATAAAATAGAAATGCAAGTTACCACAACTGTTTTCCATTCTTGTTTCTAGTCTAATGAGCTGCTGAAATATGTAAATGTGAACGATTAGGAAAAGAAGTAAATAGCTACTTGAACTGAGCACAGTATTGTTAAATTACATGTTGATACTCAAATACAGACTAAAACCTACAGTTTTCTATTGTATGGAAGGACAAATTGAAGAAATTCAGCTAATGCCTGTTAGAGTTAGGAAATATCTCTCTACTATGATTTAATGGCATGGATCAAGGAAGCATCATTTTATCAGACATGAGATGGATTCTATTCAATACAATTAAACATTTACCTTTCCCTTCACCCTCATCGTTAATATAACTGTCTGTCATGCTGAAATGGCAGGGTTATAAACATGTAATGATAGAGTACCATGAGGTGCCTGTATCTACCAGAGAAATAGCACAGAAATCAATAGCATAGAGGAGGAGGATCCTGGGAATTCTACGAGTGGATGTGAGAAACAGATATTTGCAGGTACATCAACATTCTCGTGTCTGTTCTGTGACAGACTGTTTCAACACTACTAAAGTGTTTCCTTTATTGCTTTTCCTCCTATAGCTATACTATAAACATCTCCTAGGAGACCTTGAACATGTTCCACTTAAATATTTGGGTTTGTATCTACTGGAAAATGTGTTTCCCACCCACCTTCTTATGCTCCTGAAGTCACTTGTTTTTCACAACTGAGTAATATAATATCTGTTCTGCAGGGGATATAAACTCTTTAGCCTCAAAGTCATTGACAGTAATCAAATTCACTGGAGTACCCTGGCTATTAATTACCCAGGTAGGAAAAAGTACAACATGATACATCTGAGAAAGCAAGCCAAGTAGTTGTGATTTATGTCATTCCTAAAACAAAAATATAGCTTAAAGACTGAAGCAATGGGAAGCTGGCAATACAGTTCTGTGCAGTCAGAGATCAATATTCCTGTGAGTAATTAGGCAGAATTTAGTTCTTAATATTTTTAAAATGCATAATAATAAAACCACCTTCTCTTTTATTACTCTAAAATTGGAAAAGCCATGCAAATTTTGTAGGCAGGTGATGTAATAAAACTGTTAAATTAGATCCACTCAATAAAAAAAAATTAAAGATTTTACTCAATCTGGAATTTTTAAGATTTACGATTTTTTACATTAACTGAAAATTTCAAAGAAATGCCACTTTGACCCAAAGCATTAAAATTCTTCATTTTAAAAAAAAAAAAAAGAGAAAACAAGAGTCTGGTACTATTTCAGAACTTAATTTTTTGGGCGAGGACAGTAAATTTGTGAAAATGTCATTTCCTCAGGAGCAGTTTCAGTACAGATAATTGACATTTTCCAAAAATAAAATTATTCTGTTAGCCAGATTCCAGATGTATAAGAAGCACAGAACCAATCCTGAAATTCTGCCAGGCAACCCAAAATAACCACACAAAGGTATAAGAAGCACAGAACGAATCCTGAAACTCTGCCAGGCAACCCAAAATAACCACGCAAAGGTGGAATAGGGATACAAAACACCTGACTGAAAATGAGAGAAGAGATTGGAACAGTAGAGGCCAGCCTGGTGAGCAAGCATATGACTTACGTTAGCTATTAAATCTATTAAAGCAGGCACTGTTTGTGTTTTTTAATTCTACACTATTCTGTTGCTACGCAAAGCTTATTTATTGAAAACATTCCTGTACCTCCCCACCTTCATGCGAACAGTTTTGGAAAAGGATCCTTACTACTGAACTACAGTAAGAATGGGAACACCTAAGTGATTTTAAAATGTCACCACAAGAGAGTAGTAAATATGCTTATACCGAAAAGGCTGCCATTAATTTTAATGAGATTTTCTCATGTGGAACATTTACAGGATTCAGTCCAATGGCTAAAGTGTAGCACGCACTGCTGTTGGTAATAATACTAAATTTGTTCTCTAATATTGTTGTACTATAAAGTAATTATAGGTGTGTTTGATGTGGAAGTGATAGCTCTGTAGTTTACTTATTTATCCACAGTGTGTTCAAGTCTAGCTGGCCCACTGGGCAGGTGTGGCTATCCACCTCATCTACTGGACTTACTGGGATGCATACAGGTCACATTTGATTCCTCTGCCTGAGTGGGATTTTGCCTCTGGATCACTTCAGCCATGCTCCTTGTCGTCTCTGATTCTTTTTTTCTGTGAACCAATATAATTTCAGATCAATTGCTCGAGGAAGAGAAACGATGAAAGAGATTCTATGTTATTCACTGAAAAGTTGGAGAACTAACAGACTGTTCTCTTGATGCTATGAAATACAGCAAGACACTAGAAGCAAAATATTAACTGTCTGCCCTTGTCTTCTGACCTTTCAAACAAAATAACACATACCTAAGAACCAGACAGAAAGATTCAGGCCTCCTTGTGTGGAGGCCAAAATAGCTTCAAGGCTCCACTAACGGCAGAAAGATACAGTGTTATCACCCAGGCCTGACTACACTCTTGCTTGGTAAAACCAGAGCTAAATCCTAATGCCAGACGTGGTCTGGGCAGTTAAGGATCTTCTGGTAGGTCCAGAGGCATAAATTTGAATGCAACCAAGTTTTCTGATGAGTAAAAATTTCTGATTCTTCTATGCACTTTCTCTTTGTTTCTTTATGATAAAAGAAATATTTTGTGAGAAGTTGCAGGCTCTAGAAGAAGACTTGAAAAAGAGTCCAGACAAGTCAAGAAACAGCTAACTAGTGAGTTAAGTAGGAAGGGGACTGTACAAAGTTTGTCAGTCCAAGGAGACAGAGTCCTATTAACTCCTTTCTTCCTCTTCCTATTAAGAACAGGGTGGACTGGTGACATTGACCACTTCTAAAATCCCAGCTTTACAATCAAAACTTTACAGAGAATTATGCTGAATATTAGATATAGAAATATATTCCTGTATGTATAATGAAGTTTGTTTTTTAATATTATTTGACCTGCAATGTCTGCTCACTAGCACGAAGGATTAAATGGGAAGGGGTTTTCTTCATCACAGTCTGTTTAAATGTTTGAACAGACTTAATTCACCTCTTCCCTTGGTTGCACTTTCATAGCACATCCACTTGTCAGCTCACTGAAAGGCCCCTCTCAGATTGACCAACATGAACACAATCAAATCATATGGGGGAAAAATTAAAAACAAAATGCCGAACAAAATAAAACACCTTTCCATCATGCAATTGTGATTTAAATTTGTATGTATCCAAATATTTCCTTTGGTAAAGCTTTTCACAGTCCCATGTGCAAAGCAGCAATCAGCTGTTAACAGGAGATAAATTAAAGAATGGAAAATTATAACACACATTCCACCTGCATATTGGCTTTAACACAAACATCAATCATTTTCCAAGGTAATTAGTATTGTGTTGGCCTGCAGGGACCAGGTGAATGAAAAGGGTAAGCTTTAATGCTCTATGCAACATTCATAAACACGTGCACATCCACACACAGGCACGCACCCACAGCAAAGAGTTATTTCGTTGCTAAAGAGCTTGTTGTAAAAGCTCTCTGTGAATGTGACAAATCTCTTGAGAAAAATTTAAAGACTAAAGAGCCATATACTGATCACATTTATACAGAGACAAACCCAGAATAACACCACTAATGTCCACACCATTTCTGAAAGTTCACACAGAAGTAAATGAAATTTGAATCTGGCTTAAAGTCCTTGCCAAGTTCTCAGGCAACAATACTTTCTTGATTAAGCAACAGGCTATGAAGAACAAGGAGCTATTGTCCAAGTAGCTGGCAGCAGACTGATTAATAATAGCACTAGTGGACATCTGAGACATGCTAAAAGTTATTGAATTCATTAAGCTAAATTCTGTTGCAACTTGAAATTACTAGGAGTCTTGCCACTGATCACTGTTTAGGCCAGCCTGTCATTATTTCCCTTATAAAATAGGCAATAAAGCAGCAGCGCCAAAAAGCATTGAAAACCAACATTGGACAGAACCTTAGGAAATACACAAGTTGTGAAACTCATTTTAGAAGCTGAGGATGGAGAGTGACCCTAATAGAAAGCAGAGTGCAAAGACTTATGCTACAGTTCATCAGATACCCTTAACCCCAATTCACTATTAGCTATTACAGTAATACAGTCATAACTAATGGGTTTAGTCTTTGCAAACTATTTTTTGTTTATTTTCAACATGTACACATAGACACAAAAGTCAAATGAACAACTCTATGATCCTCCAGTCACATTAGGAGGTTCTCGTAACATTTTTGAGTCCATGCACAAAAGAAAAATAAAGCAATATTCACTACTGTAAATAAGCTTAAAACATTGGAAAAGGATATGCAAGACAATACTTGGTAGCACATATATGATTAGGAGGATGTCAGATAAATATTTTTAAGAGTTCCAACAGTTTTCATTCCTGTTCCCTCCCTTCTTTTTTTTTCCTTTTGTTGACATTCTAACTGGAGTTACAGATGGTTCCTGACCTGAAAACTATTAGAAACAAAAGACAGGATTCCACCATACATCTACTTGCTAAAACACATCTCATCCAACTGGACAGATTTTTGGTGCTTTATCTGTGCTCACAGCAGGTGTACAACTTCCAGAGGCACGAGCCAGAATGACGACAGACTATACCCACAGTACTGGTTAGAGAACCAGATACTGTTATATCTTACTTTAGTACAGCTCCTAATTACAACTGAACACAGGGAGAACACAGAAATACCTGTAAACGTTCTCTTTGCCGTGAGTTATGGGAGGATTTTTACATACCTGCCCATGTCAGCAGTGCTCAGCTGTAGGATTTGCTCGGGAGGGGTACAGATACTTACCTCAGTGCAGAGCAGGAGAAGCTGAGACACCGGCAAGGAAGTGACTTGCTGCCTATTATGCAGCAGCTTGGTGGCTAGATGCAGGGAACCTAACGAAGTCATGATTATTATTGCTGTGCCATTGTCACTCAGGTTGTGCCCTATGCTAATTCAGAAGATGAAAATTAACTTGGCCGTTGAGAAAATTGCCTACACCCAGCACTTACTGCTGCAGAGGAAAACACAGGCTGTTCTTAATACAATAAGCTTTGGAGACAAAGGCCAAAGAAGCAGAGGGATTTCTTGCCCTTCTGACAATGCTGCAGCCCAAAATAAGGAAGATTCGCCCTTCAGCTATTGCTCTGGGATGGTACAGACTGGACACCAGAGACTAAACCAGGGAGAATTTCCACTGTTATGTTGTAAATGCCCTTTGCATGCAAAACAGAAAGAAAACAGGTTGCCCAGATCAGAAGGCAAAGAGTCTAGTTGGAGGTCAGTAACAAGTGGTGTCCCTCAAGGGTCAGTACTGGGTCCAGTCCTGTTCAATATATTCATCGATGATCTGGACGAAGGGATAGAGTGTACCATCAGCAAGTTTGCTGATGACACTAAACTGGGAGGAGTGGCTGATACGCCAGAAGGCTGTGCTGCCTTACAGCATGACCTGGATAGGCTGGAGAGTTGGGCAGAGAGGAACTTAATGCAATTCAACAAGGGTAAATGTAGGGTACTGCATCTGGGGAGGAATAACCCCATGCATCAGTACAGGTTGGGGGCTGACCTCCTGGAGAGCAGCTCTGTGGAAAGGGACCTGGGAGTCCTGGTGGACAACAGGATGACCATGAGCCAGCAATGTGCCCTGGTGGCCAAGAGGGCCAATGGCATCCTGGGGTGCATCAAAAGGAGTGTGGCCAGCAGGTCGAGGGAGGTCATCCTCCCCCTCTACTCTGCCCTGG
>VZSZ01006566.1:56553-86698 GCA_013398815.1 Ibidorhyncha struthersii
TCTGGCACGGGGGTTGGACTAGATGATCTCCAGAGGTCCCTTCCAACCCAGACTATTCTGTGATTCTGTGATTCTGTGAGTTGGTGTTGACTGAACAAATTGAACCCTTTGTAGGGATACCTGAGACAATGCTCGAGTGTGAGAAGCTGTACGGCTCCACTCTTCTGGCAGTCTGTCTAGACTAACAGGCAGGCTAACAAAGCTGGGAAGAAAGCTCTGCTGAAGTGAATAAACTGCATTCAATACCAAAATTAATTGCTAAGGTATAGTTCTACATCATGCACACCACCACCGTTGGAAGAAAAATCAATGGTGGGGGAAAGTCAACATGGAGAAGGTGGCAGAAGTTCCTTCTGCTCACTTGCAGCATGCATGACAGCTGCTCTGGAAATGGTTCTCCATGACTGGTGTTACAAGTTCCTGGTCTTTGCATGTTATTATTCAGCATCCAGTACAGGAACCAGCAGGTGGAGTAGAGGAGGACAAGGAGACTGGGACTGGGAAGCATGTGAGGAGGAGGAGCCTGGAAAAGGTCAAGCAAGGAGATCAGTGTGAGTGATGACCAGTAAGGGAAAACAGGTTTGACCAGGATTTCAGGCATGCATTGTCTGACTGATGGCCTCAAGACAAGAAGCTGCTGGAGAGGGATGAAACTGCACAAGTAGTCTGAGGCCTGGGCCTGAGAAACATCTTGGGGAAGGAGTCAGCAGCAGGCTGGAGGAGGAGGGAGAGCAACTGCCTGAGGAGATAAGAGAAGAGATAAGAAGCTAAGCTAGAGCCTGGTTATAGAAACAGAGCAGGGAGAACGTGAGTTATGATCACACATGTTGCTTTACTTCCAGTATTTCCTCATGTGGGAGCCAACAGTTTTGTAATTTATGCATCCTTTTAACCCCATTGGAGGTCTAGTGAAAAATAAATTCTGCACAAATGAGGTCACTTTTCCCTTCCTTCCAGGGCTCAGGCTGTTACTAGTTTATTCTTTCCCCCATGCTGTGGAGGACCCAGAAGAAATGACAACTATCCAAGAGTGTCTAGCCTTTGCTCTTGGGCTTGGTCAGCTTGCAAAGATACTGATGATAAATTCAGAGATTCTAAGAGGATCAGACACAGAAATACATTTATTCAGAAGTAATATTTCTCACTTAAATCAGGCACAGGTGATAAGGAGACTGTGTGTGGAGGATTTTTGTTTGTATTCTTTTCTTTTCCTTTTATGTTTCTGTTCTTGAAGAAATCTTTGGAAAATAGCAATTTATTCAGAGCCTGTCACATAGCTGACTGTCTGTTGCTGCTATCAGGATGTACATCTTATTTCTGTTAAGCTGGTTTGACAGATGCTTGTAAGGCTTCTCTGGTTTATGTCTCAGCTCCAGGAGACATCCTTACAGAAACAGAGCATTCTATCTATTCCACTTGTGGCTAACAGATTATTATTATTTGTTTCTTATCCCAAACCATCAATACTTGGCAGTCTGTCCTGAGCCACACTGCTTACATTTCTTTCTCCTGTTTGCTAGATGAGCTTTGCCCTGTTATTAACTTCATTTTCCTGCACATAAAACTGACTGGTGAGGCTCTTTGGGACATCACTGTCAAAATGATGTTTCAATAAAAAACATTGTTTCTGCAAAATTGAAATTTTTTGCTGGGAAAATGGAATGAGGGCCCAGCTCTCACCTGCCTCAGGGGCCAGGGTAGCTCATGGGGTATGTCAATTCAGAAATGGATATCTGCATTCTAGCTCAAGGGTCAGCCGTCACTATGGGGTATCCTATGATTGGAAGTATTGAGTGGGAGATGGCAAGGAGATAAACACATGAAAACAAGAAGGACCAAGGGATGTGCAGGTTATATTTCTGTAGGACTCAGCTGCATCCTCTGAACACGTAGCCTGAGATTAAACTTTCATTAAGGTGAGATTTCAGCACTTTTTAACAGATGTTTTGGGGATGAAGGAAAGGAATCTGTGATCTAACTTCAAGCTATTTAAGTATATTTAAATAGTGGTAATATTGTTCCCCTAAGCCCTGATATATCCAAAGTGCAATAGCTCAAACTGTGTACTATGCAAGCATGGTCATATGGCTTTAAATCAAAGCATGGTCTTGTCTTGCTTACATATCCTTTGTGAATCAAAATACATTCACTAGGTGCACTTTTAACCTGTTTTATGATTAAACCAAATCCTCAAGTTTTTTCTGCAGAGCAGAAATTGTGACTTTGCGTGTCTGACTTGAGTCTCAAACGTGTTATGATCCTGATGGCCTCACCCTCCAGGACCCTGTAAGAACTTGTCTTCCTATGTGTTTCAGAGAGTCAAATGGGATCAAGGCAAAACCCAGGCAAAAACCTTCACTGTGGCCTTCCCTCTGTTGAATCCCCTCTGACAGCACTGAAAGTCACAGCAAGAAAAAGAATTACGGTCAACCTCAAGGAGTCCAGTGCTCCTTTGTAATCAAGTCCTTAATTTCCACTGGTGTAACAGTGCCCAAGGAGCCTCAGTCTGTGCTCATGGAGGCAGGCAGACAAGAGCCCATCTACAAAGCCAGCCAAGCCCCATGAGAATGGCATGTTATTTTGCCCACACCAGATAGAGGTAATCAAAGGAGATCATCCTACTTATTCCTCTCTCCTTATTTAGACTGAGAGCTTTTCATAGCAGGTAGGTATTTTGTTCATGTCGTATAAGCACAGGGTGTATTCAAGTCACTTTTCCTGTGTGTTACACCAGTCCTTTCTTCCTCTAAGCTTTCATCCCTGAAGGCGGTCCTGTCAAGCTCAGGGACAAAACACTATGTCAAGGAAGTCTGAATAACTGCTTTGCTTTTCTTTTCCTGGGCTGCTGCTGTGTTTGACTCACAGGCACATTTTAAATAAATGATTAAAAAAATTGCAGTTGTTTCCAAAGAATTAAAGAAAGTAATAAGTGGCTTTGGGACTTTCATTCATCCACTTTTGGTAAGGCATGGAAACTTAGCTGATGGTGTCCTTGAGGGTACCCAGAACATACCAAGACCCCAGAATATTCTCCTGACACAGTTTGAGGAAGGGAAAAGAGACCAAAAATGCGGCTGGAGCTGCATGGCAGAACTGTGGATCAAAACAGCTCCCTCCACCTTACAGTGTCTGCCTCTTGATTCTTCTCATGGCTCGCCCTGTGCTCCCAAGCACTCACGCACAGCATCTAGTTTTAGGAAGTGAATGGCACTAGCAATGCAAGCATAGTTACACCAAAGTCAGGTTAACTGAGGAGGTCAGCTGGCAGTGCAGCTGCCCCTATAGCCTGCCCCTGCACACACACACAGACACAAACATACACACACACACACACACACTCGCTTTTGTATTCCCAATGGGTCACATGAGGTAGTGACCACATGCACTATTGCACCCAGCCTAGGTTTAACATAACAACTAACCTGACTGCCAGAAGAAACGGAGTTAACACTAAGCAAAAAGTTACCCAAAGCCACAATACCCAGATTGTAAATGCTGCTGAACCTACATTTTCCCAAAGTGTAGGGTTTGCAGCAGTAGAAAGGATAAGAAGGGCTGGTTACAGTATTGTGGCACACCCATTGCTCCTCAGCTACTATGCCTATGCCAAACAACAGCCATTTTTTTTGCTTTTTGAACCTCAATTCAACATTTCTGTTGGTATTACTAGTGCCTTTCACGTAGTGGATTTTTCCCTACAGGACTGTATCTATCTCATTCATTTCTCAAAAATAAATTCTAGGCGAGAATAACATCTCTGTGGAGTGTGGGGTGTAAGAAATTTTGTCGAACTTGTGCCAGAAACTGAAAGTGCTGTCAGGTAGGTAATGCTGGGAGATGTCTCCATGCTAAAGCTGTTGAAATCAAGCCTAGTCTGGCAAAGTCTTGCTGTGCCCTGCCACAGATTTCCAACCCCACCCTGCCAGAGGGGATGAGACACACTGGCCAAAAAATGGTCATTTGCAGTAGTTTCACCTCCTGTCCCTGAAAAACACGGGCCTTGAGTTTCTTATCTCCCACATGCACATTAACAGGTACTTTGATCATAATTTCCTTATACTTCTCCTTTCCCTGTACTTCTCCTTCACTGTGAACCACTTCATCTGTGAAAAGCAGCCAACAATAAGTCTTCACATTAGAGAATTATTTAGAAAGAAATTAATTATAATCTATGAAAAGTATGGTCAGTCTAAAGATGAGCTACATTAAAAAAAAAAAAAAAACATGAAAAATGAGTTATTCCATTGCTAAAGCAGGATTTGAAGGATTTTCAGGATTATGCAGAAAATGACACATAATACTACAGAACAAACAAGAAGAAAATAGAGTACTGAAAAGTACTCAACAACACTCCATGGACTGAATGAGTCAGAGTTCCCACAGGAAAAAAGATACCCTTCCATATATTCAAAAAACATATTGTACTGCTAATATACACAAAGGTGGCATCTGGAGTGTCGTGTTTCTAATGCATAATTTCAAAACAGTAGGTGTATATGGGAACTCTCTATAGCTTGCCAAAAAGCAGAAGAGGGAGAACTGTTTCTGAATATATAAGAGTTTAAACATGGAAGAAAGAAAAACATTGTTCATGGTACTGCAAAATGGAACAGGGCCCAGAGTTTGTGAAGAAGATGAGCCTAAGGAAAAGCTCACAAACAGCTTCACAAGCAAATCAATCTTACTTCTTCTTATGACAATTCTTCAGCAAATACCATACCTGAGACTTAACCCATTATCATGAGTAGGATACTTTCCATTGACTTCAGAAGACCAAGCAGTGTAATAAACAGAAACTGGGCAAAGGGTATTTTAGATGAAGAAAACTTCCTGCCAAAAAGATCTACCAAGGCAGAGATCTGTAAAATTGTAGTGCTCCTTCTCTGAGGTTCTTGCACAACACGGGTTTCCCAGTTCTTATTCCTACAGATCCATCATTGCCATGTAATTTAAAGCAAGTGAAAATTAATATTAATCAGATGAGTATGTATTAGTCAGAAGATACGCACAGTAAGACAACAATATATCATAAACCCATTTAGTAGAGTACCCTTTAGGATTAGCTTTCTGCTCTCTTTCACAGAATACTGTTGACAAGAACCTTAATAATACAACTTACAACTCAATTATATGACATGAATTTTCAAGTAATCAGTCATGAGAAATATCAGTTAAATTTACTTTAAACTAGTTCATTATTGACATGATGCCCTGGTTGCAATATTCCCTCAGATAGCCATCGTCATTAGTGGAACTGTTCTGACATACTTTGATGTAACTCTCAAGAATAGTTATCTTCTAATTCAGTAATTTATAGAGCAACAAACCTCTTATATGAAAGATGGGAAGGAAGAAAATTATTCTCTCCTGCTTCAGTCATTTCATCACCCAAAACTACACACAGAACTCGAGGTGGGGCCACACCAGTTCAGTGTTGAGTGTGACAACCGCCTCCCTCGACCAGCTAGCTATGCTGTGCTGGATGTACCCCGGGACATGGTTGGCCCTTTTGCCTACAACAAAACAGGCATTACAACTGATAACAGAATTAGGTCCTAAATCTGGAAGTCAGCTAATCAATACACATACCATGTGTCTAGGAATACCCAAATAGGTGGAAACAAAAAAAATGACATTTCAGATTTATAACACATACTGTCATAACCACATAAGTCAGGGCACTGACTTATGACCAGTCACTTTGTTAAGGCAACGAAGCTGGTGAGGTGTCTGGGGGACAAGTCCTATGAGGAACAACTGAGGGAACTGGGGCTGTTTAGCCTGGAGAAGAGGAGGCTGAAGGGAGACCTTATTACTCTCTGCAACTACCTGAAAGGAGGTTGTAGAGAGATGGGGACTGACCTCCCTAGTGACAAGTGATAGGATGAAAGGAAATGGGTTCAAGTTAAGCCAGGGGAGGATTAGGTTGGATATTAGGAAAAATTTTTTCACTGAAAGGGTTATCCAGCATTGGAGTAGGCTGCCCAGGGAGGCAGTGGATTTGCCATCCCTGGAGGTGTTTAAAAAAAGGGTAAATTTGGTACTTGGGGATATAGTTTAGAAGTGTTTTTTGTCAGGTTAGGTTAATGGTTGGACTTGATGATCTTAAAGGTCCCTTCCAACCTCAACAATTCTATGATTCTAAGTCAGATTTACTGGAGAAAAAAAAGCAGTGAGAGGGATGGAAGGGCCTTAAATGTATAATGCAGCCATCAAATCTGTACCTGGCATTTGAACACATGCACAGATGCCTCCTATACTAAATAGGGGGAAAAATAAGAAGTTGTTATTTAAGTCTCTGAATGCTTAGCAAGAAATCTTTTCTAGATTGAGAAACTTGTTGCCTTTTTACAACTGAAAGATGAGAATTCTACACCAAGTATCACTAGGAGCTTCCAAACATCCTCACTGTCACGTAATAACAATGAGCTTCTAGTTGCTGCATTTATTTGTCAGCCTGGTCCTCAAATCCCAAATTTATCCTGCCAGGAGATAAAGAAGAAAGAAATTAAACAATTGGTAAGGGAGTTGTTTGTGCATCATACTCCAGAAGTAAAAAGCAAGGGGAAATATTTCCTTCTCCTTCCCAACCTGGCACATATAATGGAGTGGTTTGATGCAGCTCTGTATGTGCAGCTGTGTTCAATAGAGTGAAACTCACTCACTGAGATGGCAAGCACTGCAGGTCACAATTAAAGTGGCTGGCATGTGAAGATCTTAAATGTCAGAGAGAAACCAGCAGCCAGTCTTCAAAAATGAGTTAAAAATTCATGGCTGAAATTATATCTTACCCAGTAAGGCTTGGTATGAATTAGGTGGGATTTTTTGTTTAAACTATCTTCCTCCTCCCAAAGCAATCTGAGAATCACCAGCTGAATTGGACTCGGATAACGTGGTGGTATAAACACAGACACCCTCGGAACTGGGTTAACATTAGGTCAACTGTCTTACCACAACTATTATTACCCACAGGGAGACACAAGAGTTAACCTTTAAAGTAAATGGTTTGTGTAGACAGACTTCAGCATCCAATTCACACTAAATTCACTGATTTGCCGATAGAAATCTGTTCTAGAAAGAAGGTTACATTTCAGAAAGACCGACATTTTTTTACCCACCATCCTTGGTACATTCGTATATGCATATGCATAAACTCTGGAATTAATTGTTGGTAGCCCTTTTAGCTCTGGGAGTCCAGAAAATGGAGACTAGGCTTGGTTGGCAGCAATGTGTGGTCAAAGGGAGTCCACTCACACACATACAAATGTATTCCATGCGTCAGTCAGGATAACCACTGGTAACCCAAAGGCCTTCTGCCACTGGCTATATCTGTCATGACCCCATCAAATCATGCTGTTGTTAACAGAGCCTTTTCAACTGGGATGCTGAAATAGCTTATCAAAGAATGCATCAGCATCTCCATTACTTGGTTGCTCTAAATCAAGGCTGCCTGTATGAAAGGGAAAGAAAAAGCACACTCTAATTTAAGTGTGGGTATCAGTCTTAAGATAGAAATTACTGGCTAAAATTTGATGGCCTGCTATAGGTCAGATTAGGTGATCATAATTATCCCTTTTTGCCTTAAAAATCTATTAATTTTTAATAAAAAATGAATTTAAATCAAACTCTATCTTCTCTCTTTTATGCTGTTGCATTAAGATGAATTATCAGGGTCTGTTATGCAAAATATTTCAACAAAATCTTGCAGAATAACTCATGAAGAGAATGTTACGTCTGTGGACAGGCCTAGAAATGCCCTTCATTTTTTAAATTTTATTCACCTTATAAAATCTCTCTCTTTCCCAACTTAAGCCTCAATATTCATAACTCAGTATGCCTGACATTGCACTATATACATGAAAGAGTAAAAGAAAAAATAAGCTGCTATGTGAAATTTCCCAGACCACAGCCCCTACCAGATATTTGCAGCTTACCGGGCAATGTATATTATTTGCTCCTGCTTAATGATACCATAAGCAGAGAAGGGATGCTTCCTTGGCTCTGAAGCCACGCAGATCTCTCAGACTGTGGATTTGCTAAATGAGACAATGTACCCAAATTGTCTTATCTGTGAAGTCAAACATCAGCATGTTTCCTAAACTAACACAAGGGCTACGTTCTGTGTCAGAGTAGAACAATAAGGCCAAAGAATTTGCAAGAACAAACAGTTCTAGTTCAGAGGATAGTGGAAATACCTCTTAGCATTTTGCCCTTTTCCCCACCCATCTTTCTCTATGCACAATTCTGTCATGTTCAGTTTTTTGCACTTCCTATCCTGTCATCAGTTTTCCATGCCATCTGTAACTCTGCATTGCCCTGTGCTCTTTCTCATGACAGCTGACCTAGGTTGAAAAAGGAAACCAATAAATTCTGCGGTTCTGTCAGACTTTCAGACCCACAGTACTTAAGTGAATTCTAAATTGCTTGACCACAGAACGGACAATAATCCATTAATATGTGCATAGTCCTTCTGGAAAAAATGCTTCATCTAATCAGCTTTTTAGCAGCTCCCACAGCAACCCCGGTGATAGCCATGAAGATAGCCACTGTATAGTGGAAGAGCATTAACAGCATTTTACATTTATATTTCCTGCTGCACCAGAGAATTTTTTAATTTAATTTCAATTTTCGTTACATAAGGTCTGATCAAAAGCAACAAACCTAAAAGGAAAGTGATCTCATTTAATTGTAGTGCTTGGTTACACTTCATTTTTAAAGGTTGCTTTCACTTTATTTTCTATAACTGGTATTTTTTGTGACAAATAGTAAAGGGGTTTCATTAAAATCCTACTCAGCAACTTCGTATGCCTCACTACCAGAAAGTGCAAAAAGCGAAGGAATTATGTGCTTCATTTATCTTCCCCTTTTTATCAGCCGTGTCTGATGTTAAGAAACTCACTTATTCTGAGTGGTGTTGGCTCAACTTCTTTTGGAGCTGGCATATGTTACATTTCAATGATTGATCATTGTATACTGCTGCAGTGCTATGACAAGGGGATGAATAGCAAATGAAGAAGTGTCTCTGCGAAAGGAAGGCCACAACATCCCCAGTTTAAGACTAATTACAATAGTGCTTATCACTGAAGACTCATGAAATATAGACCAAGACCATAATGACAAGCTGCCTGGTTGTTACAGATCACACAGTGCTGTCATTAACAAAAAAGACATAAACCTCAACATCCATATAAAGTGGATAAAATTACCTTCATTTTGTAGATAACCTAAGACACAGAGATTAAATAACTCCAAGATGATGTAGCAAGTCAATGGCAGAGTCAGGAATACAATGCCAGGGTCCTCACTCTGCACCCACTGCTCTTGTCACTGGGACACTGGCCAGAGACGGTAACAAGACTCACCTGACAGGAATTAAGACATCCCATAGATTCTACTTGCAAGCAGGGTTTGGGGGATCTTGGCATGCGCATTCCAGTGAAAGAGGTGGTTCATACCAATCCCTGCTCCCACTCCACAGGTAATGCAAATGTCATGACCACTTCTTTCCTCTCTTCAGCTTGATAGTCATCTCTTTAGGTTATGCTATATATTTCAAAAGGCAGAAAGCTCATGGCTGTTTCCGCTGGGAGGACATTGCACAGTCAAAAAACAAAGACAGGATTTCTGCATGTTACTTCTTGAACAAAACTCTACTGTTTCATAGCGAAAAGATCTCCTGCAGTGTTGCTATCTTGTAAGGCAGAATCACGTAAAAAGAATTAGTACTAGCGATCTACTAGCAGAAAGGGAGAAGAACAGGCAGCAAATAGATTAAAAAGCCTACATCCAACCCTTTGTGAGAATTGAGATGTAAAAATATGAGCAATAATGGATAACTGAGCAGATGGGTTATTATCTCATTGAAACACAGCATTTCCTCAGGTGAATGGCTTTACTGGTTGATCAAGATTGGCACTTGGCTCTCAACAATGGCCATTACTAAGCGCTCAAAAAAAAAAAATAGAAGACATAATACACATAGCCATTGAGAAATTATCACTGGTATGTGATGATAGTTCTTATTTTTGGTCAAGGAAGGCACACACTCGTGAAATTTTTCAAGTGCCTTTTGGTTTGAAAACATGACCCTCCAACCACAGCCAATTTTAAATCCAGTCATCAACAAACTCAGAGCTTGAGCTAAACAGGAGATTTTGAAGGAAACAGAGCATCAAAATCTAAGCAGAACAGACACAGGGAAAATCACTGCAGGTGTTGGTCCTAAGCTACTAATTCTGAAGGAAGAAATTTACCCATTGTCCCCATGTATCAGCAGCATGAGTCTTTCAGGAGGATCCTGTGAAAGAAGAATATTTCCTGTCAGCTTCAGTTTTCCCTCTTGCCAGCATAGATGAGAGATACACAAAGTCAGGCTGTAGGAAATGGAGGCCAGGAAACAAAAAAAATTGTTTTCATAAAAAAATACAATACAAGAACAGGGGAACTCTTTTCTACAGGTATCTCACTCTCAGAAACAGACTGATCCAGCTAGATGTACTTACCCTAAGATTTTTCAAGAGTTTAGACATGGATTGACATTTTGCCATGGTTCATTTTGATTTCTGACCTGACTAAAGAGTAATTTCAATTATTTTGTATTTCTTCACATTGCAAAAACCTTCAGTAACAATGTTTGAACCAATTTTATTCCCTTAATGGTGTTTACACTGTATCAGTTTCCCAGGGCCAAACCTATTGCTTCTGACTTATTAAGGGTAGAGGGGAGTGTGGGTAATGTTTCATCAAGACATCTTGTGTAACGTAACTATTTTTTTCTATTTGTGTACACAGAAAGAGTCAGGTTGTGGAGCTGTTAAATTGGATTTTAAATGGTTTGACAGATGTTACATTTTAAATGGGATTAACCTCTCTCTTCAACCTCCAAAATCTGAACAAATTATTAAATATATCCTACAATGATACCAACAACAAACAGTTAGAATCCACCAGGTGAAAACTTCAGTGCCGTAGCCTTAAGCAATGCACAGCTAGACAGGGAGCAGAGAAGAAAAATGGCATGGATAATTATGAAATAAATTAATAGACTCAGCCAGGAACGGAATTACCATGGTCCATTAAGAAGATGCAAAGGCATGTGACAGCAAGCAGCGATGCACCAGGTATAGGATGGGAAAATCAGAAGAGTGGTATTTCTTCAAGAGCAGAAGCCCCAGGGAAGAAATCATCCTCTTCTCCCATAAGCTTCTGTCAGACTCCCAGGCAGTCTGCTGGGAAATTTATCTTTCCTACCTATCTAATTTTTCTCTCTTGCGACAGCAGAAGGAAACTCTGTGGAGGCAGCTTGTGTTTAAGATTGATCAGAAAACGATACTTCTTTTCTGTCAAACAACCAAGGTTTCGAAAGGAGTATTCATCGCACATTGAGAGAAGCTGTGGTTTTTCAATTATTTTAGATGGGGGGAAGGAGATGGGTATGTGTTTAGGGTGTTCTTGATGGTTTAAACATTGCGCTTCCCGAACACATCCAACTACTCATGCATTAGCTCAGCTGCATGGATTTGTGAGAACTTCAAATTTTAGGCGTGTCCTAAGCACCAAGCTACTGGCTGCATTGACAAGGGTTGGTGGTTCACTGTTCCACTGTGGTCTCACCCAAATTCCACATCACAAGTTTTCTTGAAGATAATTTAGTCAAAAATCATGTATTTCAATGGAGAAGTTCAATTTCATGCCGAGTTCTCTAAAAGAAAAAAAGGTACTTTGCTGAAAATGCTCGGTCTTCTCATGGACCAAAAATGTCTTCATTTTCAACAGCTACAAGATAAATCTCTGCTCTCACCAACATCCATATCTCTGTCGTAGCCATTTCCAGACAAATTAGGACAAAGCAGAGCAAAAGCTATCACTGCTTTGAAAATCCCACTCCATGCCTTCCTTCCTTTCTTCCTGCTGCTGCTAGAGACAAATGATTTCAAGAGCTGTATTTGTTCACAGCAGGTTGAAAATCTCTTCTTAAAAACAACAAGACAGAATAACCTTTAAGGGAAATAAACCCAGAACATAACCTCTGCATCACTGCTGTTAGCACCCTCTGTTTTCTTTCTTTTAGCTCTCAAGCTTTGTCCTCTCCTCTCTCCTTCTGCCTGAGAAAGGTGCTGGACTTTTCACACCCTTACTCATTTAACCTCACAAGAAGGTCCATGTTTACCTCTGTTTTAAAAACGGCAAGCAAGCAGGAACAAAAACATAAAGCCAGCATTTCTGAAATATTCAGGCAATACCATGCAGGGCCTTTCATAGATAACTTTGTTAGCAACAAGTTCTCCTCCTTAACAGGAGGGTGTAGGGTAAGCTCGGCAAACAAACGTCCACAGGCCCAAAACCGCACGCACTGCCTGACCTTGCTACTGGCTGTCTCTGAAGACCAAGAAATGTCTGAGCCCTGCAGACTTGACTGCCACCTCTACCAAGAGTGCCATTATGTAGAAAGCAGAAAACCAGGGAGGGGCTTATGTATCTGTGTGGGGAAGCAAAGAGCTGGAGAAGACCCAGGTTACCCTCGGTCCAACACACTGCAGGAACCATAGAATGGTTTAGGTTGGAAGGGACCTTAAACTTCATCTGGTTCCAACCCCTCTGCCATGGGACACCTCCCACTAGAGCAGGTTGCTCAGAGCCCCATCCAAATCTGGCCTTGAACATTTTCAGGGATGGGGCCTTCACAACTTCCCTGGACAGCCTGTTCCAGTGTCTCACCACCCTCACAGTGAAAAATTTCTTCCTAACGTCTAATCTAAACCTACCCTCTCCCAGTTTGAAGCCATTGCCACTTGTCCTATCACTACATGCCCTTGTAAAAAGTCCCTCTCCAGCTTTCTTGTAGGCACCCTTCAGATATTGAAAAGCTGCTATAAGGTCTCCCTGGAGCCTTCTCTTCTCCCAGCTCTCTCAGCCTCTCTTCATAGGAGAAATGTTCCAGCCCTCTGATCATCTTCATGGCCCTCCTCTGGACCCACTCCAACAGGTCCATGTCCGTCTTATGTTGGGGGCTCCAGAGCTGGATGCCATTTTATAGGTGGGGTCTCACAAGAGCGGAGTAGAGGGGTAGAATCACCTCTAGGAGCCACATAAGCATGGGTGCATTTGTCACACCTACCTACCTGCCTGCCTGCCATTGCCAAGTTTCAAATCTGCCCAAAACGTATTAGATATCCATAAACAAGATATTCTCCAGCAACAGTGGCTCTCAGCTTAAGGGACAGCCTTCATGGGTGGATATAAATCAGGCGAGAGGCAACAATATACCATAACTGAGGATCTAGGTCTCTGTATATGCAACGTACATTTCCACTCAATAGTGTGTTTCATATCTTTTTCTAGCACTCAGAAAATAAAAAAAAAACTTGCTGCCAGTGAGATGCAGTTACTCCACTAGTTCAGAGTGGTGGGAAGGAAAACATGCCTATGATCTACAGTGAGACAGTTACACAGGTTTTGCAAAAACCAGGCAATATCAAATATTAACTCTTCAACAAAGGTAGTAAAAATGAAAACAATTATTTCATACTGTTTCAGGAACTTCTCATTAGAAATTCATCTTATGATGTCTACATTCATGTTGGCAGGCTACCACCTAATTGGAGTTATGTGGAGTATATTCATATGTCATTTCATATGTGAGAAAAAAAACAAAATTCTTGACTTCAAAATTCATTTAATTGCAAAACTGAATTTTGTTTCATGTTCAGGCTTTGCAGTAGTGTCTTCTGTGAAGAGTGTAGCATGTTAGGCTTTAAATATCTATAGTTAAGGATGAAAGAACATTTTGGGATTAAAAAAAGTTCAGGTCATCTAATTAAAAAAAAAAAAAGTGCCATAATGTAGATAACCCACTACCCAATTTTAAGATTCAGTTTCGGTATGGGAATAAAAATTCCCAGTAAAGAGTCATAAGATATCTATGGGTAGATATTTGTTTTTACAAAAGATTTATCAAATCCTAATAGTCAAATTCATTTAAAGCAGCAGTCCCCTAGAAGAAATTTTGCAACAGGAAAAAGGTCTTCATTTGTAAAATAAATTGTTCATTGTGAATTGTTTCTCCAGATGAAGTTTCCATTTTGAATAATTGATTTCATTCTTTCTCACTCTCCCATGTTCTTTTCTTCTCTCTCTGCAAAGAAGAAAAAAGTTTTCTTCCTTTTCACACAGTAAAATATATAAAGTCAAGACTGTTTATTACTTGTCGTGTACCAATTTGAAAATAAAACAAAGGAATGTATTTTTAAGACAATAAATTTCCAGTATGTTTACCCCTTGCATAAACAAACAGAGCTGGAGTTTGCAAAAAATATTAAAGTTAATTTAAATTGCAAATCTGACCTTATTAAAATGGGTTTTCAGAGAGCTATAAACAAACAGTGTGTGAGCTGGTAATGTAGCCAAAATAACAGAACACATTCTCAACTAGCATTATAATTAAAGTAAAAAAATATTGTTTTCACAGTTCTGAAAATCTCAGAAGGGGAGGAGGAGTGGGGACAATATTTTAAGGAAATCTCAAGGTTGGGGGGGAAAAAGTGTTCCAGTTGGATGTCTCCTTTAAGAATTCTTGGGACATTTACTCTTTCAAACACAAAATAAATTTTGATGAACAGCTTGAAAATGTTATTAAGCACTTACTATTTTAATGTGTTTTGAATACTTTTCTCCTACAGCTACTACATTGCCTCTTAATGTTTGAAGCACAACCATTAAGATTTACTGCGTTTTCTGCAAGAATAAAAATGGAGCAATTAAGACTGTGCTTGTATATGCAATGGATGTGGAGAGCTAATAAATTTCAGAATTAAAAGCCAACAGATAAGCTGGGCTGGTTTCTTGCTTTATGGAAAATCTATACCTGAAGGTCTATTTAAACCAGTGTATTGTTAGCAAGCAAATTGTTTCCATTTACTTAGAAAAATAATACAGGCTGCAGAAGATCAGGCAAATTAGGTAGAGCAGAGGTGAAACTCAACAGGATACTTCTACCCCCAAAAAAGTCTTACATGGTTATGGCTTTTTGGTATAGCACACATGACTCTCAGCGAGTGTAAAGGAATACCAGCTCTCTGTCTGTAGGTGTTCTCTGATCAAAAACATTTTTACTCACACCCGTGTCGGAACAGTTTGCTTGTACATTTATTTGATTGAAGTTGCTTTAAAATACATTTATTGCCTCTAGTTTATAATGTAATTAAGTTATTTCTTTAACTGTATTGTCAAGAGTTCATTCTCATTTGAACTCAGTGCGTCCAAACAGAAAATGGCCAAAAACTATTCTACGATAGAAAAGAAGGAAACTGAATACTAAAATGGACAGTGATCCTCAAAGGCTCCTTTAGGCAGGGCTACAAACAAGTAGAGCATCTCTTTTTGAGTATCTATATGGGGATTGTTAGTATTCTGTAAGGCTGGATTTGATTGTCAGCTGCTTTTCTATTTAATTGGAGCATGCAGGGAGGGAATAGCAGTGTACAAAGTCAACGGGCTGTTTCTCGTGGCTTCACAAGCATAAAACCTCCTAAAACTCTCCAACAAGCAAAGGCACACATTTCTTCAATATCTAGAGCTGTGCCTGAAAAGCACCACCTAGCCTCTGAGTCAGTCCTTCCTACTGTAGCAAAAGCAGCACAACAATTCTTTGCAGGGTCTTCTTTCATAGAATCATAGAATGGTTTAGGTTGGAAGGGACCTTAAAGATCATCTAGTTCCAGGGATACCATGTCAGGGTGGTGCCTGGCACGAGTACGTACAGCTACTCATGCCCACCTCTGGGCTTTGAGGCAGTTCCTGGATCTCCAGCGAGGAGAACTCACAAGAGACTTCTCACTTTCACCACCTCTGCTCGGGATGAAAATAGCAGAATCCCCTTTGTTTGCAGCATTTTGGCACTTTCCACATCAGCATGAACTAAGTGCAAATGCAAAACAGGAAAAGATGAAACAGGAAAAGATAACTTTTTTCAAGATTTATAGTAGTTTTGTTATCAGGCCTGGCACATATTCTGGATTAGGTTTGGAGCAGGTCTCTCTGTTCGCAAAGGTATTCCCGAAATTACTTTATGTGCTGCAGGAGTCTGAACAACAGTAACCAAAGTCGTTTGTATGGATCATTCTTTTTACTGGGTACTTATTTTTGGCTAAAAACATCTCAGCTTCAGTCATCAGTTCTATATACCACTACACTGGAAAACGAGCCATTTCCCTCCAAAACAAAGAGGCGGGATAGAATGGGAAGCTGTAAGCTATAGGGTTGCAAAGATAATATTTTGTATAACTAAGGTATTTCTTTTCCCAGGATCCTTATGGGTTTAAGCTTCGAATCCTCCATCATCCACATTCAAAACCTCGAAACCTGGGTTTGCATGATTATATGGATATGATGAATGAGCATTTGCTTTCTCTACTTCCTGTGTACAGAATTTGAATCTACTTCAACTGAGACTGGAGCCTGACCCCTCCGTGTGAAGTTCCAGTTAAATCATGAGCTGTAGAGGACAGGCCTGTTGTCAATACCGACCTGCAGTCCCTCCGGTCTACTTTTCAGTCCCCTTCATCTACGCTGTCTTCTACTTCACCCATAACTGCACTGTGAAGTGTTGACCTAAAGACTGTGGGCTATCAGACTGCACCAAGTTTTTTGTTACTTCTGGCATAAAAACAACAGGGATCATAGTCTGGCAAGATGCGTCATCTGTATAACATTATAACAAGATCAAACAAAGTTACTGAGTGCTAACACTGAATTAAAAAATTTGAGTACCCACCGCCTGACAAAGTAGCTAAGACTCCTGCCTAGCTCCTTATGCTATAAAGTCTGCCTGGATATTCCTCCCTGTCTGGAAAAGAGTCTTCAGTTTCTGTTGGCATCTGAACAAATAAAGGCTCCTTTTTAGATCAAGGGTAAAGCAAAAGAAATAGTAATTTAGAACAGACACCACCTTCCCCCAACTCTTTGGCTGAGAAAGGAGAGAGCAGCAGATGCACACCAGTGCCAGACATGCAGGAATGTGAGCCATGTGGGGATAGATCCAGGGACTGGGATGGAGAGGAAACATAATGGGAGCCAAAGCCTCAGCCAAGGAACCGACACCTGGCATCTGTGTTATTAAGAGGGAAATGCAGCATAGAGAGTATTTTCCATACTATAGCAGATGGAATGCTTGTTATGGAAGATACTGCATTTTAGGGGATGAAATTACTAAGAGAAGCCACCATACATCTTTAGCTCCCTTTCCTTCCAAATTTTTCTCCTACATGTTACCAGATGACTGTGAAATAGCCCGAGCAGGAGCATTAAATACATACCCAGTATTAATTCCACCTTTTTAAGTGATTACTAGAGAGAAGAAAAAAAATATTCAAAATTAGGACCGCAGGTATGGTTGATGTGGCTACATGAATCAACACATACTCTTCACTGTCACACCAAGAAGGTTCTCGGAGAGTTAAACTGATACCAGTGTTATCTAGACAGCTCTGATTACAAGCCTTGGAAGCTGTACAAAGTAGAGAAGTGCTTTAGTGACAGCAATATTCAGATTTTGCATTCATAATGCATAGTAAAAGTGATGAGGTCTGAAGGGAAAGACCACCTTATTAGTGCAAACATCTGAATTCTAGTTCAGCTTCCAGACAAAGCTGATCTCATTCTAGGCTGGGCAATTTTACACGTGGGAAAATGTGAAGATCAACGTTCCTGGGCTGGTAACTTCCATTGATTGTTTCCATTTGTCAGTGTGAAAATCAGTCAAAGAGCAACAAAAAGATTTCCTTTTCATGGTTTTCCTGCAGCTGAAAAATTATTCCTCCTTCCAAGCAGGATGTCCAGCAGATTCAAAAACAGTATGAAGTTTCCCTCAGTCACAGATAACAATTGTGTTACTAACTATCAGAGCAGATGGCCCAACTGTTTTCTGACCTGTTACAGACCGTAGAATGGGGGTACACATGTCATCATTAGGGTCATGCGAGTTAGGCCACATGATGGTTATCAGTGAGGTCACGAAGAAGGAAAAAGGAAGATGATGAAGTCAGGCTCTCGAAGCTAAGAGGCTTCAGAATGGTGATTTCAGCTGCAGGCTCACATTCGGCCCTCTCCTGTATCAGTCTCTTGCCTGATTCCCACCTCCACAATCTTTCCCTAGCTCTGATGCTGGGCTCCTTGCCCAATCTACACCAGATTTTTGCCCCACCTGCATTTAAATCAGAGAGCTGCCCCACAGCACCACTGTCTGGAGAGTCACAGAGAGTTCACAGGTGAAATCATGTTGCATAGCTCTGACTGGAGCACGTTTTATGAGAACAGCAAATAGGTGACTAATCAGTCACTTGAAAGAAATATAAGGCAATGGAGAATGCTCAGAGAGATGCAGAATTGCAGCTTAAAACCATGACTATTTGTGCCCTGGGCACGGAAAATGAATTATTGCCTTCCTCTTTGCAGCAGTCTTTTATATATATTAGAAGATCAAACAGCCACACATTCATTTTTTCCCTCACAACCCATGTTTCCCTAGGCTGTTTATTGCTCCCATTGGTCTTCTCTTCAGTCGCATCCATGTATTTCTTTGCAAACATAAAATTTACACTAACAACAGTCAGTAGATGGGATGACCAAACCCTCCAAACTGAAGAAAGAGGACAGCTCTCAAAAAAGACTGATTTGCTACATGGACTTCAATTTTTAAGGGAGTGAATTGTTTCTACCATCAATAGGTGTAACAATACGCAACAAACCCCTTGAGCTGTTTCTAGAACTATTCTATAAAATGATTCATCTGAAGCAGAGAGATGTGACAACTTAGAATAGAATAGAATAGAATAGAATAGAATAGAATAGAATAGAATAGAATAGAATAGAATAGAATAGAATAGAATAGAATAGAATATTTCAGTTGGAAGGGACCTACAACAATCATCTAATCCAAGTGGCTGACCACTTCAGGGCTCACCAAAAGTTAAAGCAAATTATTAAGGGCATTATCCAAATGCCTCTAGATACCGACAGTCATGGGCCATCGACCACCTGAATTACAGGACAATCAGTACCCATAGTTTAGACAATCAATACAAGATCTGTCTGCAAGAAGAAACAACCCCTGAAAACACATGATGTCAGCACAGCCCACTGGGCGGGCTCACCACTCTGGAAATAAGGGAGCCCATTGTTTCAACCCAAAGTGGCACAAACCTGACATACAGATGCCCCTGAAGATACATTTAAATCCTGTCTTCAACTGATGAGGCTGTTACCATCTCCTCTATTGAAAACTTTTCCCCAGAAGGCACTGACTGGCTCAGAGGCAATATGAGTGAAACCAGCTATATGGTTTGCCCTGCATACTAACACTGCTTCTGAGACGAAAACATTGCAAGCGCTATAACAATCAAAACAGACATCTCTGGGCGCCTCTGATGGCATGTGTTGTCTGTCCTACAAGCTTGTTTGTATTTGTAGAAATCCAGAGGAGTCAGGGAAATGCTATTTTTCCTCCCCAGTGCTTCCCTCCCTCCTTAGATTTAATAATATCAGTAATTCACTGTGAGCATGTACAAGCACACAGGTTTAAAACACTCTGCATGTTAATCCCTGCAGAGAAATTAATTTTTTTGGTTGATATTATGAACTGAATTTTATTCTTATTAAGTTACAAATCATCTACCAACATACTTCTTTCCTACTCTCCCACCACCTTAATGCTGCCCCTACACCAGACTGACTGATACCAGAAGTGAAGGGGAAGACCAAAATCAAACTTCCAAAATAAACTCAGAAAGCACATTGCATTTCTGCAAAACACATTTTGCAAAGAACACTGAAAGCAATTTCAAGTACAGGCAAAAAAACAAAAAAATCCTAAATCATGGGAGTGAAATGCAAATATCCATTGCCAGGAGATTATATATACGGTATGCCAAAAATGAGCTGAAAGATTACATTCACAAGCAACTACATGCAACAGCTCTAGACTGTTTCTCTGTTACTGCATTAGATAATGATCAGCCCAGGAAAAGCATCAGGTGACACACGAAGGAGGCACCGCAACACTTTATTTTTTTGTTTCTTACTTCATGGGGTTGTCTGAATTCACTCAGTTATTATCCAGCAAATAGAAGGCAACAGTTAAAGGCTAAAGGATAATATTCAGCTAGTCTATAGCCCACAACAGGTGAAAATATCAGCAGGAAGAAAACGGACCTTGACTATGAAACCGATTATCAGTTTTTAATAGAACTGGAAATATACTGAAGGTGCAGTACACGTATGCTGTATAGCAGGTAACTTGTCACGCAGGTTGTTATGGAAACACATTGTCATTGGGGTGGAAAGTCTTAGAAAATTGAAGGGACTGCTTGTAAAAAGAAACAACAATCATATCCTTACACCTCAAGAGCTGAGACGAGTATTAACTCCCCAGGACAACCTTTTGACACCAAAGAAAGGACAGTTACGTGTAAAAGGGAGAGGCATAGACCGGTAACAAGACTCGTTGTTGTTTGAGTTCCCCAAGTACCAGGACAAGAAGTCCTGATATCCTGTGACCAGCAAAGCAAACTGTGCAAGATAGTTTGGGGTATAAGTCTGATGGCGATTGACTTAGACAAATACTAAATATAAGGCAAGTAGAGTTACTGTTTGATTAATAAAGCAATAGCTCAGGCCCTGAAATAAAGCCAAGCTACCACATGCTCATTTTGTGGAGAAAAACTGACTCACATAGTATCCTCAGGTGTCTGGAGAGTTCAGTGAGGAGTAAGACGTTAGGACAGACTGACCTGGAAGGCTACCTGGAAATAAACCTACAGAGTCGGCTCAGCTTTGATGGTCAGCATGAGGCTGAGTAGGACATGATGTTGCTTTTTCTCAGGGACTAGGCAAAAAAGATTAGTACTTAGCACTGTTTTATTAGAGGGAGAGCTAACAGGTGAGGATTTGACATTTCTGAGTATAGAGCCGGGCAGAAAAGCTTCCTTTGGTAGAACCAGTGGGAATTTCAGGCAGTGAGAGCTAAACATCTCACAAGCCCATCAGGCAAATATTTGAAAGAATAATGACACAATAAATGTGGCATTTTATAGCCTCAGCTAATGAGCAGGCTTCAGCACCTACAGCTCTAACATAATTGAAAAGCAGAGCATTACTTAACCTATTTCTCATCAGTGTAGGTGTTTCATCCTCAAGGCTCAGTTTAATCTCCTTCACTCACTTATTCCACCAGTGATCTGCCAAGAGTATTTCCCCCTTTGCAAGGCTAGTGAATTCTGCCTTCTGTAAAAAGCAGGACTATTAATTGGAATAACTCTCTATGCAATTTGCTTCTGTTCTTTGTTTTGATGGGTAAACACCAGGTCCCACTGCCATTTTACTCTCTTCTGTGGTGATAATAAACATATGCACTGTTTTTACAAGACCTATCAAAAGTAAAAAATTATTTTCATGCAGGTTTTGCAATAGTCCTCTTTAGAATAAAGAAATTAGATAAATAGGTAGAATAGGCAGGATAAAAAAAGAAGACAAAGGAGCAAGGTGTCAGTCTGATGCAGTATAGTTGCTACAGTTTTATATGGACTGATTCTGAGCTGCTGTTCACCCCAAAACTCTTCCTCAAGTCTGTTTGAGTTGTGGATGCTTTTGATCCTTTTGATTAATCCCACAAATAGCTCATGAATCAAATTTGGCCTAATTTTCCAAAGCACTCAAGATTTCCCTGTCACTCTGATATCACGGAGCAGAACAGCAGCTGCTAGCTGCTCTGTTCCTGTAAAAGGGGGATCAGCAACACCCTTGAGAAAGTGTCTTGGAAGTCAAAATCCTGAAAATGAAGAACACGTCATTGGAGAACCAGACTTTAACTCTTCAATTAGGACTGTTCTAGGACTGCTTGAGCCCTGCTCATCCCTTCCTTAGCCCTCCAAGGAAATCTCCAGCAAAACCAGAAAACCTGATCTTAACATGCCCAGCATTGACAGAGGTGGAAAAGAAATGTAGGGAACACACCCCCACCCCTTTTTTTTTTTCTCCTTGATAAAAACCTTTTGGGTTGTTTCTCCTCTCAGATAAATATATAAAAAAACAGGAGAAATCTGATTCTGCAGGGTACCTTTACAGTCCTGACTGAATAATAGACACAAGGGTGTCAGTGACCCTCTTATAAGATCGTTATCTGCTGACCTGCTTAAAGCACGTTGCACGTGCACAGAACTGGTCCCCCTGACCAGTGTTTGCAGCTCTAAGCCCATTACAAAGGCTGAAGAGGTTTAGATGGAGGAAGAAAAGAATATATGTTTTCTGGGATTTATGTCTACAGGGTGCCGGTAGTTTAACGAATCCTATAGTAAACAGAAGCCAAGCACTAGTCCTCTTTTATTTCTTGTCTCTGTAGCAAGAGTCCAAGGCTCCACAGGCATGAGAAGTGCTTACTTGGGAAAGACAGGCAATGAGGCCGAGATCCTTTGGCTGTATTTGTGCATCCCAGGCAGGGAGCTGGGGTGCTTGCACAGGAGAGTCAAGGCAACAACTAACAGGTCTACTGCTCTGGGCTGGAAAGACCTAGTCATCTGCAAAAACCTTGCTTTCAGCTGCTATGGCAACAGGATAAAAAGGATGCAGGAGAGGACTTTCTTTTTTTAACTCTGCGCTGAGTAACCTGCCACGAAGAGCAAGTAAGATCATTTCATCCTGAAGCGGGTGGGTTGTTTCTGTAGTTCAGCATGAAGCATCACAAAGCAGTTAGTGCATATCACAGCTGTAATCACAGTACTCTGTATGAAATAAGTCCAGCTCACTACACCCATCGCTGAAACACAACCCCACACAAAGGGACAGCAATGCAGAAGAAGATAGCGTACCAATAATCGAGAAACAGTGCAGGTAGACAAAGCACAGTGCACATTATTACAGGTTACAGCGCTGGTGACCTTACTGTTGTAAAGTCTGATGCTGCCTAATTAAGTCCTACAAATAATCAGGCCTTATCTCATACCACATCTAAAAGGCACCATGCATCCCAACATCACTGTGTACCTTTGGCTGATGCATGGGCCAGTCAGAGAAATCTCCAGCTCAGTGGCCTATAGCATCCTGGATTTCCATCAGAGGTTTCCTGTCTAAGTTCTGGACAACTTAAGAAGACTGACGAGCTCAGGGTCCCCAAGTGTTGGTGCTCTGGGCATATGATGAGATAATTGAAGACACTTGGTTCCACCCTCAGCTGACTCCATCAGCAGTTGCAGGAGGAACTATGATTGTGCTGTACTATACAGAGAAAGCCTTAGTATCGCTGTCTAAGGGAAAATGACACTCCTGTAAATATACATTGCTATTTTAAGAGGGGTTTTTTTAGTAATTAACATACTGGTCCAAAGAACCCAGCCACCTTCATTGAGCAAAGTGCACTTCAGAAACAATATTGCCCCAAAGAACCAGTTCCTATGAAAGTCAAGACAAAGCCTAGGAGCAGGAAATACACTCACATCTGCAGAATGGAGACAAAAGGTATTTAGTGACTGCTGTGCAGGAATTCTGTAGCCAAGACCAGCTGCTTTGAGACCTACCAGTCTAACAGCTAAAACACAAGATGTTCCTCCCTTTGTAAGCCCAGCCCTGATGAACTTTACTTTGAGCCTTTCATTTCACTTCACTGTCACTGCTAAAAGTAATAGTGATTATCCCAAGAGGAGGAGAATATTTCTTTGGCTCTCTGAGGTGCCATGGCAATTAACATGGGTATAACTTTTTAGGAAGCTACAGAAATTGAAGGCACCGTAGAAGTTCAAAGCAATATTATTATATGGCTCAGAAAATGATACGATATGCTGACAGAAATTATGCAGTATAGTGCTTAATGAACTTACAGCCAGCATAATAAAAATTCTGTCAGTAATAAACTCCTTTCCCAGTTGGCTGCAGGCCTGTGTTGCCAAAAATTATCACCCCCTTGCAGATCCTATAGGACTCCACCTTCATACTCAGTAAAATGGTACCCCAATGACATTGGTTGCCATTCTATTTATTACCTACAGTAATGAAAAATACAAATAATTGACCTTAGAATTCTTGGGCTTAGTCCTAAGTTGACACATTAAAAAGTGGTAAGACTTTATGCACACTTAGGTGAATGTGTTTGCATCCAGGTGAGTAAGCCATCAAGCTGTGGACCTACCTGAACCTAATCTCTTAGAGGTGGCCTTTATTGCCCTTTACAGTTCTCTTCCTTGCTGCCCCAGATGTTATGTGCAATATGTCTTATTGCAGAATCATCTGGACAATCTGTTCTTACAGCCCTGTCTGGCCTGCAAAGCAACCAACACAGGTCCAGAAGCCTTAAAAATAATACAGAACAACAATAGTAGATATTTTTTCACTTCTAGCATGATGTCAGCTTTTCCTACTACTTTATCAAGTAGCCAAGAATGATGTGTTTGTGCACACAAGTGATTGCGGAGAACATGCCGCTGCAAACACCAATGGTCAGTAAAGTCCGTAGGACCATTGTGCAAGGTCTTTGATTTACTTCTTGTTAGGCATAAGCGATCTGGTCATCGATTATCTGATCAAAACCAACATCTTGCCCACTCAGCTGTCAGCACTTTCCAAAAGGAGAACACCACAGTCAGAGAATAATTTTTAAATAACAAAGCAAAAGCTGTTCATGTAAACAGATCAATAGACAAATGCATAGAGAAAACAGGGCCTATTGACAGATTAGCCATAAAGAGAAGTGATTAGAATTCATTAAATGAGTATTACCATTTTACCAGCTTTAACTATCACACCGCAGCAGACACCAGATTTCAGAAGACATGCCTCAGTGGTCTGAGCACGTGTTTGAGGTATTTGAATACCCATGAACTACTGGTTTGAATCCACAGCCTTTTGTCCCTTTATGGATGATGGGCCACATATCGTGATGTTTACTGAATGCAGATAAAACTTAGAAAGCAGTCTCCCCTGCCAGGATAATAACAATCACTTATTAGCTTTTCATTAAAGGGGAAGAATTAGTTAACAGTGTCCTTGGCCAATCTTCTCAAGTCCAGCGCGAGCACGCTATGCATGACATATCTTTCTGCTCATTGCAAAGCTGTGGACGGTATCTTTTTATGTTTTGCATGCCACATATTTCTTTTTCTGCTCAGTCCCTTGCCTTGTCACACTGATCTGAAAGTTTAGTGCAGACCATGAAAACTACAGGTTCTGTCTTTCCATTTCATTTACCGGACTAGGCTATAACTAACATCACTAATAGAGAAAGTGTTAGTTTGTCTTTCCCATGCGGATTGAAAGACAACCCATAAACCAAATTCAGCTGAACTCTAAAATACAACCCACGGTCAAAACAAGAGGCACACAGAAGTTGTGGGGATGGGGGGGGCTGGAGGGGGAGAGGGGAGCCCCTAGGACCCCCTGACACCAAGTTTAGGTTCTCTAGTGTCTACAAATAATTTCTATTTCAAAGGCTGTTGAAGCTGTGTGATTTCCAGAGAGATCACAGTGGGGCATGACAATAGAGTGCTCATTACATCCATGGGTGGGACATCCAGATTTAAGAGAAAGCTGCTGCCTCCACCACTTGATTCAAGCGCAATGGGGTAGATGGTGCTAACCCTACCTGTAACCCACCAAAGCTGAGTGACAGAGTAAACCTGGTCAAACAGCATCAGTGGGGAGTGCAATTTGTTAGAGGGTACCAACTGTGCACCTAGAAAGATGTTATCACCAATGCTACAGCCATAAATCTTTACCTGAATCCTACTGAAGGGCTTAACCATCACCCTGATGAGATTCTTCTCTTTGCATATGTTACGAAAGAACACTCACAACTCAGAACTGATTCAGAGAAAAATTATTGTGTGAAATACGAAAGTCTAAGACCAGCCTGGTTCATTCTTGCACTAAACATTTGCTTATAGATCCTTAAAAAAGCACCAAGAAAAAAGAGAGCGAGCTGAGCAAGTCATTTGGCAAAGGAAATTATGAAGAGGGAAGTGCTTTTTCAACACAATAATGTCTCCGGAACGATACAGATTTATCATACTGTGGGAAATGTCAAAATTCTTTTGATATATTTACAGTGCAGCTACCCTGTGTTATGTCTTCGAAGGATGTGATGACCAAATACCACAAGGCCTTCTCAGAAATGTAGTATAGACATAATAAATACATAAATAATCCAACATTTCTTTGACATTTATTGACTTCCCAGGGTCTCATGGAATATGAAAGACAGACCTCTGGAATTTTAAGCAGTGTTGCCTTCCGTAATTGAAAGGCAAAAGATGGAAGGACTTTGTGTACCCGTAGTCTGGGATACAAAGAGAATACAAGAAGCTAAAGGAAGTAGCTACTGAGCGTGTTCTGAGGCCAGAGATAATATGGGTACCAATCTCTCATCCAGAGACCCTATCAGTTAAATCTTATCTGTCAGAGTGAGCTGTGATTGGTGTTTAAAATTCATATTCCATAAAACAAACTAGAATTTAGGGCTGAGCACAGTTCAAGATGCCTCCTCATGTCACAGTGCCTTTGCTGAGATTTCTCCCTTGTTCACCCCATTGGGATGTGGATACTGCTAGAAACATCCAGTGCACAACCAGGAAAAAGAGGTTTACCCCCCTCCTTCCTCTTCCCCCTCTCCCTCCCCCCCCCCATCAGACAGTGGTATATGGGAAACAGATTTTGTCATTTTTCATGTATTTAGTCTTTCTACAAGATGCTTGAAAAATGTAGTTTATGAAGATACTCGGTTTGGACAAGGAGGAATGTACTGAGGAGGATTTCATGAAGCAAAACTTAGCATTATTGGTGATAGCTGGTCCAATGTTAAGAAGATCTCAAAGTTTGTGCTGCTTTCTTAAAATGTATTGTGGCTGTAAGCAACAAACTGAATTGCAAAGCTATAAATGCAAATAGTTTATGTGTCTGTGTGTGTACATATCAGGAAGGAAGCAGAACGTAAAGACAATGGAATAGCTCAAACTCCAATTCAGCTATCATGCTTGCAGAGCTTGATTTACTGTTTTTAATAGGGTGTCTTCTCTGTGCTGGAGCTGTCTTAAGCATCATTAAATAACTAAAATTTGTTGCAAGCTAAGAACATACATATGTTTTTACAACGGCTCAGCTCAAATACTATAACTCATCTGACAGCAATTGTAAACCACCATAAGATGAGGCTGAGACAAGAGTGAACCCTCATGTACCACCCCCACCCTCACCCCCCCAAAAATAGCAAGCAACTTCAGCACTAGGGAAAAACAAACTGCCAGTTTAATTTCCAGGACTAAATCACAGAGAACAGGGGGGTGAATGTTTTTATTCCTAATTCAGACCCACCAACCCGACTGCCAGGCTGTGTGTTGCTCTGAATTGTGAACTCTTCTTTCCTCTATCTGAAAAATCCTGATCTGTTCTGGAATGGTAATACATCCTTTTGAAATCAGCATTAGGAAAGGCTGCCCGTATCTACTATAAGCCATGATATATGCATAGGAAGCACTGAAGTCAAACTTGAAGTCACTTGTTTTGGTGTTTTTGGTTGAATCCAAGACAAGAAGATACACCAGATGCATCGACTGGATTCAAGAAAGGACCGTACTGGAAAAGACTTTTCTTTTGAAGTTCTTATGCTCTTCAAGCAGCAAATCCAGGAAAGTTATTAGAACTCTTATCTCACATTAGCACATTTTTTTTTTTGTGAACATAATGGATCTAGTGTGGGTTCTCAGTCTGAATTCCCCTAGAGTTAAAATCCTTATCCATATGCAGTCAATGGAAGCTTGAAGAAAGAGGTCACTGAAGCTAGAATTTCACTGCAAATCATAAATTCCTTTTCCTTATAACCATGAAAAAAAATGTCACTGCCTCAATATCCTTTCTTCTCCCATTCCAACCCCAGGTGACAGGTACCTTGTATTATGCTCAAGAGGATGCTGCAGCAATGAGATGGCTTTGAAAGTTGCCCATTGGTTGGTCTTTCTCTGCTCTTGCAGAATTAGTTTTGAAAACCTCACAAGGAATGCATTACTATCCCTTTGCTACCCCATCACGTACGTGTTAAACACTATTTGTGAGAATTTGATTCTGGTTTCCTTAGCCTCGTCATTTTTTCCAGAGATCTGGCTGCCTTGACAGAAGTTAGGAAAAAGTCAGGACCATGTTGTCACTGTTCTCTCCAAGTGGAATTTTTCCCCAGAATGTTCCAAGATTATTTTTTATTCCCATACCAAAGACATATTTGCCACAGGATGGAAATTCCATTTTTCCATGGCAGTTAAAAAAAGCTGAATAAATAAAATATGAAAAAGAAGCCTTATCATTGCGTTCATCCTAACGAAGTTAAATATTTAGGTGTGCTTTAAACAACAGACAAATGCCTCTTAGGTCTTGGCCACAGTTCTCTGCCTGAAGCAGGTCCTAGCGTCCAGAGCTCAGCTTAAACCATTTTTGTGACCATAGCAACTGATCTTTCATTTCTCACTTGTTGCGTTGCCATCACCTAACTACAGTCCAAGTTTTAGTATTACAGTTCTCCGGGGTAAATTCCATTACATAATTCTGACTTCCTATAATGCAAGCTATTATTTCCAGGGCAGGGGAGAAGATTTTTAACACACAAGAGCTGTAATTCTTGTATTTGTTGTCTGAGTTCTAATCGTAATTATTCATTTGTGATAGCATTTTTATGAACAGATTTCAAGGCTGGAAAAATGGAATAATGTCACGGGCACACCATTTTACAGACACAGAATCCCACATACAAGAAACTCACATCAGTGGCAAAAGACTACAAAATCTTGACTCCAGGACTGGTGTCAAGGCTGGGTAATCGTTCAGTAATTCACAAACATCCCACTTTCAGGTACACAAGAGTTTCTTTTCTTCAGTATTAGAACTCTGCCAATGGGTTGACAACACTTCTGTGTTGGACCTATCATGCTACAGGAGTATCAGCAGTACTAAAAGCCACTAGCAGATTAAGATGGTGGCATTTTGTCCCCTTGGTCTGAAGTGAAATCCTACTTCCTAAATTTCCTTAATCATCTGAGTAGCCTTTGTATCTTTTCACCAAGTTAGCTGTAAGGACAGACTGCCCAAATGAAGTCTAACCAGAAACCTTCACAGACCTCATCTGCAGAAGGGCTAACTATCCACAGCTCCAGCTGAAGGTCACCAAGTTCCATATCTTCACCTCCTCTGGGAGTTAGGTCCATTCCCTCGCTTAAAACATCTCATAACTAACAGAGGGTTGCTCCTCAGCCAGCTATTCCCACATACCCTGCCTGACTCCCTCGGTCTAGAGACTGGCGCGAGCCCTCCATTTGACATGGCGGTTTCCACATTACAGCTCTCAGGAGAAGACCGTGCTCTGCCGAGCATTATGTATGACTCTCTGAGGCACCTGATTATATCTCAGCCCTGTTAGTAGAACTCCTTCTTATTAATTTTACTGCTCTGTGCTATGTAATGCAGCATGAAGCAGCCCAAGAACCCACCAGCGCTGCAGCACTGAGGCCAAACAGGTGGTTTGTCATCACAGACAGGGAAGCCAGAAAGAGGAGCTCTTGCCAGCAACTGGCAAGTGCAGATTTACAACAGCGGCTCGTCCGGGCTCTTCCTTCTCTCTCAGGAGCTAAAGGCTCTGTCTTAAGTAAATTCACTTACTAAATAATCCAAAGGAACTTTTCAAAATTATTCGAAATATTGCTAACAGGCTGCCAAGCCGCACCCCTGCGCTGACTACACGAAACAGAGTTGCCCTGCTGTTATCTTGCTGGCCGAGACAGGGCCATATAACTCACCTGCTCCAAAGGTACTCATAAACAACCACTGTCCTCTACAGGCCATATGACATCTTGGGATCTCTCTTCCACTTTCCTGTACCTTTACGTACCCAAGCACATTGTTTTTTGTTAAGCAATTTGCCTTCAAAGTACTGTGGGTGAAAGGGGAAACCTGTCAAGGTGCAATGGTCACATTTTGGTCCCTTAGCACCTGATGGAAATATTTCTTTCTCAATTTTACACAATAAGCTAAAGTTACAGCAAGGAAAGGCAAAATGAAAACCTGAGATGTTACACAGAATCACAGAATCACACAATAGTCCGGGTTGGAAGGGACCTCTGGAGATCATCTAGTC
>VZSZ01006568.1:9842-29532 GCA_013398815.1 Ibidorhyncha struthersii
AGCTAGTTGTTAAATTTTGCAAGAAGCCTTTGAAACATAAAACAGAGGCCAAACGAGCTTTCCAAGACAACAACTCCAACTGTAAACACTACGGAAGTGTTCTGCTGAAATACAGGTTCTTAGCACACCACAAGTTTAACCAACTTCCAGCAGCACAAACACTGGGACCACCCTATTTTCACATGAGAAAGTATCACAGGTTTTAAGGTTAAGATATGACGACAGGGCTTCCTCCCCCTGTAATTACAGATGCTGGCCAACTCGGTTGCATTGCCACTCAGGTATTTAGGCATGGTTTCTCTTGTTCAGTTTGTGGTCAGTCCAGTTAATTCCACACTTACGCATTAATAATTGGTATTGCGTATTTTCCCGTGCTTGTCAGCATAGCACCCTTTGTATGGGGATCTTTCACCTCCATCATGAAGCTCTTTGGAATTCCTGAGCTCCTTTTAAGTCTGGGAACAGACTCAAAATTTTTGTCCTGTTAAGAAAAGAAATGCAGACATATCTCATCTCAAGACACTTGAGATGACAGTCCAATGATTATTTTAGGCAGCAAAAGCCTTTCATCCTCTCCTTTTACCTAGCGTAAGGGTTGCTCGACTGAAAGGCTTATTTTCCTAAATGAATATAGCCAGGATGTTTCACAGGCTTGAGCAGTGTTTTGAACTCATTCGACGCCCTTTGCCTTAACTTCAGGTTGCTTAAGGGTGAATTACCCCTTAGCTCACCGTCCACCCCGAGAAGAGACACAAACCCGCTCCTCCTCCAAAGCGCAGTTCAGAGGGAGAGTTTAATCCAGTGCGCGGAATCAGCCACTGGGGAAACTTATATTCACCGTCTACAGACGAAGGTCAAATTCATACCTCGTGCATATACATTCAGTGACTAACATGAAATGGCATGAATACTCAACCAGAGGCTTGTGTAGTCAAAACACACAAATATTCAATCCATGGCGTCAACAGAAACATCCTGTTCTTTTACAAAATACTTAAAACTGTGAACTGCCATTAAAAGAATTTAAAAGATAAAAATGCCCAATAATATTGAGATATATGAAAAATATGCCAGAAAGTTCACCGAGAAAGATCTATGGACATATTTCTAGACCATGACCTAGAAAAAAGAATCCCAGGTTTCCCTTGAATTTTGAAGGGCTTTGCAACATTGCCACATAACCTCTGTATTTCACCCCAAGAGAAACAATTCTCATTATGAGTAGTCATGCATTTCTCACGTAACTGCCAAGGGAAAAAAAATGAAAAGCTGAGTAACACCAGAAGCCCCCCACAATCTTACCCCGTATCTTGGACAGTTCTTTATGTAGTGGCCAGGCTTCCCACAATGAAAGCAAGTATATGATGGGGCAAGTGGACCCAAGGGTTTCTTCACGTAACTAAAAGTTTTTTGGGAAAAAAAAGAAAAAGGAAGGCATGTGTCTCTCTTGTTAAAACAAACACCTCTACCATTTTTCCATAATCTCCAAAGAACAGAATGGACACTATCTACACTTACTTGATTGGATCATAGTCATGGCAGGACTGTGTCATCATAGCTTTTATTTTATCTTCTTCGGAAGCGTTGGCTTCGGCCAGATTGGCGGTCTGCTTAACAGGTAGTTATTTGACACGCACATTAGAAACACAGGTAAGCCCACACAGATTGTAATATAAACCTTATGCAGAATCAGATCTTCAAATTATTGAAGCCATCTAATTTTTTTCAGAAGCAGTTGTTCAAGTGCTCCAATGACACACCAGTCCAGACACAGGCTGGCTCTGAGGGAGTGACTGTAAATGATCTGGACCTTCAAGCACCTATCGTTCAGATCAGCCACTCATGGTTTTGGTTTTATATGCATTCAGTCAAAAAAAGCAGCCAACTGCTTTCAACATGTGGTTTTGTATACACAGTTTCTTCTCAACAGTAACATAATCCAGATCAACAGCTATGAAATTCCTTCCATTAACATTTACGGAAAAATTTGGAGATAATTGACTCATTTGTTTGAACCCAAACGGTTTACAAAACACATCCAAAGCCCACAAAGCACTACTAGCGATATGCCAAAATTCAGATAGGGCATTTAATACACACCAATAATAAAACAGAGAACTCTGAACACATGGCCTCCACCCTAAGCCGCTCTGCACTAAAGAGGTTTGAGTAAGTAACAGTTTTGAGCTGCTTTATGTTATGTTCCACTCTTTTTCTAAAATAGTTAAACTATCTCAAAAGCTTAAATGTATACACCACTGGGACAGTTTTTCTCAATTTAGAGTAAAACTTCACACAAGCTTACAGGACCAAGGACGTGTTTAAGGACAGCACAAACAGAGAACAATTTCTTTTGGCCGCTGCCTTCCAAACTACTTTTTTTTTTTTTTTTCTGTCAAATGTATGCAATTTAATTTCTGCAGTGGGAGAGGGAAGACGTTCCCAGCAGGAAGACATTTCCCTTCTTGGAAATGAACTCCAGCCTTTATTTTCAGAAGAAAGAACTAGCCCCTCTGTGTTAGGCCCTGCTTTCTCTAATCTTTGTACCTTTAAAGATTAGTAAGTTAAACGGCTAGCGCTACCTCTTTGCACCACATGCAATCCCTAGTGCTTTCCCAGACACAGTTACACAGTATTGAGCAAAAAATGCCAGCAGTTCCATAGCAAAACAGGGCATTACAGCAGCTGCAGAAGGTCACATCTGCTAATACGCCACGCAGACACATTGGGATATTCCTATAAACAACTGGGCACATTTTCACAATGTACCCAGTCTGCATTCAAACAAATACATATATTACAAGTTATGAAATTGTGCAGCAGTCCAAGAATGAATCTAGAATGATAATGACTAGAATTTCAAAAATTGCCGTGCAATTGGCCTTGTTATAGAAACCCTTCTATTGCGGCTCTTCAAAACCCCCCTTAAATGTCCGTAGCTTATGGCCAATTAAATTCTTCTGTAAAAATCGTGTTAGTTTCCAACACAAAAATAACGAAACGTATGAAAAAGGGGAAACCACTTCTGAAGTGCTGCTTTTCTGTGTCTTGAAGATGAGTAATACTGCGTCAACTACCTTGAAGCTGGTAAGGTACTCCCCTTCTCTCTTCCCAAACCGGGAACTACACTTTACAGGACAGGCTCAAAATATACACACATTTTAAAGTTAAAATAAATACTTTAAATTATTAGAAATTAAATGGAAGTTTTGTTCAAATTGCAAGAGTTATCCAGCGACTGATCATGCTATAAGATTTAAAAACATCAAGCAAACACTTTTTATTTTTTTCAGTATTTGAAAAGAATATAAATATACCTTAGTAAGCTGGGCCAGAGAAACAGGTGCAGAAGAGTCACCAATCTGTTCACAAGAAATGAAACACTCATTCAAAACATGAAACACTTATTCAACTTCTGCAACCAAAACATAGCAATAGATAACCTCTGCTGTAGTCTGAAAGTCTGCACTAGAGCCTCTCTCTGGGTGTTACTGAAAGAGGCATTTCCAACCTACTGTAATCCGTATTTCTTCAAAACAAAGTCCAAACCTACGACAGCTTAAGAGTGCCTACGTGGTCAACAAGAAGACACTAAAATTACCAAAACCGCTTGAGATCAGCCCATTGCTCCAGACTATCTCAGAGAGGGACCCTCCTCAAATGCTCACAACTGCTTCAGAGTCAAAGGGGTAAGGAAGCTGTCAACTTTCAGCTAGATGGGATTTAGAAACAATATTTCCCTTTATTCAAGAAGGAAGCATCGCTACAGGAAACTTATTTTCCATGGCAGTTTGCAAATTAATCAGTTCACGTCTCATTTGTAAATGCACATGGTTATGCTTTTATGAACACAGCAGTTGCCTGTCACAATAAAGCACAGGCCTATCGGCCCTGAAATGTGAACTCTGCCCCTCCTCTCAAGAAGTTTACACATGCCAAACACACCATACCCCACAAAACCCAAACAAAAACACCAATCCAAAACATCAGCCGCCAAAGTAAACCACCACTTTGGTGAGAAAAAAAGTAACTGCTCAAGGTATTGAAATAAAGGTGTTTACCATGACAGAGTATCCTATAGAAACTGAGAAAACGCATTTCTTGTCTTTTATTACACCACAGGCCATACTATCCAAATCAGGTTGGGAACTGTGAGAATTTAATATTATTTTCCTTGCTATCAGACCAAAACCCATTTTCAGGGAGGACGAAAACATGGATTCAGAGCACAATCCTGCAGCTTTTTTTCTCCTTTGCAACCACACTCCTCCCTCCCAGCTGCTTGCTGGAACAGCTCGCAGGAAGCAATTCCTCCGGCCACTAGCTGGTAACGGACTGTGGTGTCTAGTGAGAACTAATACTGAAGTGCAGTTCTTCCACAAGTGAAAAGGGTTACCTCTTCTCTTGTTCCTTTTCCAGTATACTGAACTATACTATGCCACAAGCAGCAGCTAAGCTTACACTGGTAAAACAGTATCAGGAAGACACTCGAATCTCTCTGCCTGTTACGTCTTAAGTTGTTCAAAAACATAGCACAAAATTTCACAATGGAAACCAAACAGCTCTCCTCAAGAGGTCTCTAAATTGTTCAGAAGAGAGATTAAAACCCTTCCTTGGAGAAAGCTCTTCTCCTTTATTACCTGCAGCAGTGGAAGTACTCAAGGGAGCCATTTTAGCAGACTGGGGAAAAACACCTACGTGCAGAAGATGATTCCTCACTCCAGTTCGTCATTCCTCCCCTGTATGTTGACAAAAGCACATACATCACTGTATTACTAACGAAAAAGTTCTTGAAAATGCACCTTTGGAGAGGAACGCCACAATCTGGAAAGAGAGACCTTCTTTCCATTGCAAGTCTTACCAGAAGATTCAACTTTCCTTCTTTTCAGAACATGTTGTACCTAGTTCTGCTAAAAAGGAAGCCCCATCAAATGTTTTGAAGCTCCAGACACCACTCTTTTTCACATGTGGAAAAAGAGGCCCACGTTCTCTCACGGCAGGCACAACCACTATCATTTTGCAGCTTTTCAGAAAGGAGGAAAGCTCGTGACTGGAGTCTGGCATCAAACAGTCTAGCATTGACCATAAACCGAAACATAACAGGTCATAAACTATTCACTAGCTCTTGTATTTTTTTAGGCAGCAGCTACTACATGGCCTACAGGCAACAGTCTAATTTCTTAAAGGTGGTGATAGCAGCAAATAGATAATTAATGTACTATTTAGTACGTCTGCCCAACCATCCAATGATCCTGCATTCTCATGTCGTTTTTTTTCCTCTTTACATTTCTCCTGAAGTATTTCCTGCCAGTCCCTCAAATCAATCAAGTAGAAACAACAACTCCATGAAACTTGGATACACCCCTAAGACAATACTGCAGAAGAACTGGGGGAAAAAGAAACAAGAAAACCCCAAACCCCAAAACCAAAACCAAAACAACAACATCACCCTCAAAACACCATAATCGGCAGTCAATGTACTGACTCCCATTTCAAGCACAGGACTAAACAGAAACTAACATAAAGCAAGTGGGAACGGGGACAGCAAATAGGAGGAAAAGGCTAATCTCACTGCTGGAGTGTGACACATAAATTACAGGGGTTTCCTAAAACCCGGTAGCTTGGCTAAACTAAACATTCAGCCAGGAAGGATGACAGTTGTGCTTAATGGTGCTAAAATGATGGGCATGACTCTCTGCATTTCTGCAGCCTCTAAGAACAAATACCAACTAGAAATCCTCACAGTTACCAAAAGAGTAACACTAAACCGAAAAGGAGCCACTTTCTTGCTCTGGCTGTAGCAACAGTAGACAGCAGTGCAAATTTGGACGTGTAGGACAGCTAACATAAGAGCAAGACAATGAAGAAACAGTAAAAGTATAAGCTTCTGTGCATCCTTTTCAGAAAAACCTTAACTGACTTTAATTTTGATGCTTTACTGTTCAACGATAATTGGCAAGCTTTTGGCTGATTTATTCCTACCACACCAAGATCCAGGTTCGTCTTTGAAATGCAGGCAGAAATACATTTAAAAAATACAAACCAAAACAAAAAGCCCGCACTTCAGACCAAGACGTGAGTTAGCTTTAAGAATAAAGTTAGCTTTAAGAATAAAGCTGTGTCTCCAACACTAGCAGCACCTGCGGCCACAGCGCTTTCACAGTGACAGAGAGAGAGGACTTGTAAAGAGTGATGCAAGGCTTCCACCCTCCCTGTGGCTACCCACAGCCCAAACCAGGCACAGTCAGAGCAAACAAGAAGGGAACGGTTTTGCTTTCTCTTTCATTTACTTCAATCAGGTCGAGCTAACACTAAGTCTTCCCTCCCACTCCAGGATTTCTCCTGGGTTTTTTGAGACAGCTCTGCTAGGGGATGGGAAGATGCTACTTAGAAACGTGATACAGACATGCGAGGCAACACGCAAGGCTAAAAGAATGGTAACCTTCTTTTTGAACATGCCATGTGTGTTTATACGCATGCTAGTAAACAACAAGAAAAATAACTCTCTTCAAGAAAGAAAACCCCATCCGAATTAGATCAAATACTGTAAACGTGGTTTACATAAATGCATGACAGAAACTACGAGGGTCACTGGGCCAGTTACACTGACTCAACCTCCCCATGAGGGGCATTCCTGTCCAAAAAGGAATTCGAACCAATCAGTGACAGAACTGTAGATGTCAGATGTAGACTTAGTGTTTTGGGACCTACATACAAAAAGTTTACCACTTTAAGTTGATTGTATACCGCTCCATGAGAATCAGAGGCTGTATTCTCCACCGAAAACGGAGCCAGAGTTCATGAATTTCTAGATTAAGTTATCCCAACAGCTAATCAAGTGATCAGATCCAGTGGTCCAGGGTTAGTGTAAGGCCTCACACCATTCCAGTGGAGAAAAGGCCATTATACTTAAAATAAAGGTGAAAAATAAAAACACCAACTAGTGATTTTTAGACTGTAAGGACTATTTTGAAATGCCTAGTTACACGTAGCATTCCACCCAAATGGCAGATCAGAAAGGGGAAAGATCAAAGGCAGAACTTTAGCGTACCGCTTTGTGTAGCAACAGTAGCTAAATTCACAGCTATCTATTAAAGATATTTATGTATACAGAGGGGCCCAAACTACATCACTGCAAGGATACAGTTTTAGGAACAAATACTCAAGTATGTAAGGACATAGAAAGGAATCGTGTAGCTGCACAGAACTGTCCTCAAAACATATGGGACCTGTTGGGTTTGGGATTTGTTTGAACCCCCACGTCAAAAGGGAGAAACAGTACCAAGTACCAAACAGTACCAACAGTACCAAAACAGGGGTTTCTCAGTGGTTTTTGAGAACATTTTCAAAAACCATTAGGCAAAAGAAGTATTTAAAAACAAAAGCTAAGTGATACAATGGCAAAAAAGGCCCTCCAGACAATGTTTACTGCAGGAAACAAAAAGCACACAGCCACCTACACAGACATACATATTACTAGCTATAGACAGACAGATGTCGAACGTGGCACTGTGTTCAACTGGCAGACCTTGAACCTACATGATCTAAAAATGGTTGTGCACTATCTGTACAGCACAAAGTCATACACGACATATTCCAGCATATTCAATATGAAATACAATGCATCGCTAGGCACAAATACACATACTCACAATAGAACTGTGCATGGTGGCATGGCATTAGAATGGTGGCATTCTCAGTTTTTACTACGCTGAACCAAGTACCTTCTATTTACAACAAATACTATGCTTTACTGGAAAATACATTAAGCTAATGCATGGACAATTCAGAAAAAGCTACGTCGTTTAGAATTAAGTGCAGCGTGTAGAAAAACCTGTGAGACTGGGTTTTTACATACTGCTTTGGATGTTCCACTCACTGGCTCAGTGCGACATCTAGAAGAAGAAAGAAATGTGATCAGAATTTAAAATAAAGCACTCGTACCCAGCATAGAGTAGTGAAAACAGATTATAAAACCTGAGCACCAAAACTTTTTGTTCTGATAGCCTACTGAATGTGGAAATTTATTCATATACAGAAACTGTTCTCTCTGGTACGTTCAGTGCAACTAAAAAAAAAGGAAAATAATCACGTTTCTACTTTGGCACAAATTCCTCTAAGACCTACAGATAGAGAACACAACAGTGCAAGAGGAAGTCCTCAGATATTTTGTCCCTGCTACGTAAGTACCAAAAACACGAGGGCTGTGCTATAGTTTGTGTTCTTAAATAATCAACCATCAAAACATGAAGGTAACTTTAGCCAGTCTGTATATCCCTAGTATTACAAACAGGTACCAGACACAGTATTTTAGTTTCTAAGAAAGAACAGTGATAGTTTAGAAACTTCAAAGTGCAGCTTTACTTAAGCGAACAAAAAATCAGTCACCTGACAGAGAAAGAACACAAATGCCAGCAGCGTAGTCTTTAGAACACTGTTTCTTTGTGGAAGCCCAAGCACAGTGGTCAGATATCCACCATATTTAGCCACTAAGCGTGTTACACATCCCCTATTGGCTCAAAATAGTAGTAGAAAAGTCACATCAAAGCAGTTTCTGGGATTTTATGCACATAACATATATTACACACTGCAACTCATCAGTCTGTTTATTGAGATCCAACACTGGAAAGACATGGCAAAACCACAAGCTAACAGGAGCTACTAATTGTGGGGGAGAGGCATATCTTTAAGAAGGTGGACAAGATGACCATTCAAACAACGCTGATGTAGCTGATACAGAAGTGGTCTGTATGGATACATAAATGACAGCAATAATCCTGTAGTCAGGACTCCATTTGAATAGCTGTAATGTTAATCAATACAGCCGATTCGCTGTCCTCCATAAATCTTAGGAATACAGAATTAAAACCTGGAGCACAGGCATCAGCTTAGTGTAAAAACAGACTTAGAAACACAACTACTAACTTTTGGTAACGTGCTAAACTGCTTAATGACTTTCAAGTTTGGAAAGGATTCATCGTACTCGCACAAAAAGCAATACACTTCAGGCTATTGTTCTTTTTCTCTTGCCTGAAATGGACATTGTCTTTAGGAAACTAACGGGAAGCCCTTATGAGTGAAACGTCTCGTTTGCAGGGTTCACCACCTGGCAACCCTTGTCTTTCCTCTAGAGCTGGTACGCAAAAACATCGGATTTGGGCACAAGAATACATGCCATATCCTGTCCCTTCCTCTCCCAAGTGCAAGAAATACGCAAACACTGAGAATCAGACACTTCTGAGATGGGAACAAATTGTAAGTTTATACTACAGTGCACATCCGTCTCTACTATCAAAGCAATAAAAGCAAACATGTATCACAAGGAATCTCTCCATGCAGAGGAAACAGGGTCTACGCCACGGGTCTTGGAACAATCAACCCCAAGAACAAACCCAGTAGAATCCTCTTAAAAGCTACCATTGTCAGAGTTTAAACCCCATGTCCCAGCGGGCCTAAAAATGTCAGTCTACTTTGGGACAGATACATTAAAATCTATCCCATAAAAAGTAACAGCGGCTTTCACAAGAAAGATACAGTCTGAAAGCCCCTGTAAACTAGTATCAATAAAAAAAGTTAACACACCCAAACCCCTAACGAAGAACACAATGCTTTATGAACACTCACCTAACAGATGTTTTGCTGGTAGCTTTAACGCCCGCGACAGGGATTCTTCTGACAATTACCAATGAGTTCTTAGGAATCAGGGTGGTATCATCTGTGTATTCTGAAAACAACATAAATACAGGAAAAAAAAATCAGTCAATTTGTAAGGATGTATATTAATATGTAATTACACAGCACTTCAGAGACCCCTTGACAAATACAAATGCAAAATTTTATATGTAACATTACGCTTTGATCGCCTCAACGTACTAACAGGACCTTGTAAGAAATCTTCAAGTTTGAGAATCAAACACAAGCAGCAAAACCTTTTTCTTTTTTTTTAATCATTGGAATGCCAACAGCAAAATAGTCTCAAAGCTCACCAAACGAGAGTCCGCCAATGCATGAGGTTCTTTCCTGATCTAGCTTAACTTGCTTTGGCTTCTGACAGGCTACAAAGCCAAGAGGTCTTCGGAGAAAAAGAAACCGCAGCAAAGTCACCCCAACATAAACGAGACTCTAAAGTCGGACTAGCTTGCCCTGCAACACAACAGGCACTTGGCTAAAGCATGAACTCTGCGCCATGACTTTCATAGCTGTTCACTAGAGAGACCTGGCAAAGCAGTGTCGCTCTGCCTCACCACAGGATTCAACCGCTGGCAAGTGAGCAGTGGCATCATGCTCAACAAGGCGCCTTTTCACGCTTGCCCCAGCAGAGCTCCAATAGAGATGTTCGACAAAGCTGGAGGTTACAACATTGTTGATTCCTACTCTCTTAGAGCACAAAATGCGTTTTTCTGCCAGTGATGGCCAGTAAGTGGCTACTGGGCTTTTGTCAGTCTGACCTGTGATTAAAAATAAGGATTCAATTAACTCGGGAAGCTTGCAAAAGCAAAGGAAGAGTTGGATGTTGTATTAAAATTAAGAGCAGAAGAGACATGACAGTCTAAAACTTGCTTTTTATTCTACAAGAAAAGAGTATGCTTGAAAGAGTCCAGGGAAGGAAGTATTTCAAGGAACAAATGGAGGCAGACAGCTTAAACAAGAGCTACTTTGACTGCTGCCTCATCCTGACTGAGAGATCTTCAATCCACTGTTGCTTCAGTGTCCACAACCTTCTTCCCACAAAAAAAGTACAAGCAGCTGAGGTGATGCTCTGAGATTTAGACTGCTTTGCATTGAATGCACGATTTAAAAATCCCATTTTTAAACTCATCTCTAATTCTGAAAATCCGCTTGTTTTAATACTTTGTGTCATATGTATGCTACAAACAAGTTACTGAAAAAAGTTCCTACTTTTATTTACGGCCTGCTTCAATCCACCCTTTTGAGTCTGGCAGCACCGCAAAAGCATCTCTCTCAGTGCTATCTGGAGAAGTATTTTCACCCACATAAAGTACAGAAGCTCCTCAGAACAAAAGCCATCACAAGGCAAGCCTGTACACAAAGGGACACAGAAAAGCCTTCTTTAGGCTTAGAGGCCTTGCTAAACAGCTATGATGCTACCGGGAGAAGGATAGTAAGAGATAGGACAGTAAGAGATAAAAATGACTACTAACATGCCAGGTTGCCTCTACCAGAAAACAGGGTAGCTCCCAAGAACACACTTTCTCCCTAGCACTTAAAAATATGCTTTCTCATTATGTGATTAACTCTCTCCCGACCTACACCACTTGCCCACTTTGCAACAAACAAATCATCCACGTAGCAGACCCTGAAAGCACTGCCTCAAAACATTCTGATTAATAGACTGGACTACTCTTTCTGGATTTTCAGCTTCTGCCAAGAGAGGTATCAATGATCTCATCCACTACTGGCCTACATTTCTTGAATGAGCTAGTTCAGTAGGCCAAACGGCTCAGGGAACTTTCATTTCCATTATTACTATTGTGCAGTACTGCCTTCCAAAGGACCCCCTATATTGCTTTGACAGGACAAGTCAATAAAATCGAACATACTTTCAATCACTAATCTGATTATAGGAACCCTCCGATTCCTTAATGTCCTACTGGCACTGCTTGCCGTTACAGTGTGTGACTGGGAAAGCGAAAGCAATGCTGGAGGCAACATGGTACTGAACCAAACTGAGCCTGCCCCAAGCACCTGGCCGAGGGACATGGACCTGGCTGACAGCGCATCCCCAGGAGGTGGGACACAGTCTGCTGGTGACACAGTTAAAGCAGCTGACTCCCAGACAGGCAGTGCATGAGCGCCGCCAGAACATGGCGGGTTTTGAAATGGGTACGTCACCTACTCTCAGCTCAAGCAGGCAGACAGGAACTCCAGATCCTTTCTGAGAGCTCTACATAATAACGCTGCATGGCAGCCCATGAATTCATTGCACTCTGCGGTGTAACCAAAGAAACCTCCCATAAGCACCACAACACAAAATGGCACAGTGAAGGACACGGTCTAAAAGTTGCTTAAACGCCTTCTCTAAAATGCACAGCTTGCACAGTGTTGAAGACTCTGGACATGAGTTTAAACGCACCTTTGTGGAGTAGAGCTTTCTGAAGGGAATTCTGCCTTTCTGAAGGGAATTCATGCCTCTACATTAAGCATGGAAGAGGACATTGCCAAAGCCCTTTTCAAAATAGCTCCCAACCATCCAGTTTGCCCTTCCAGCATCTTGAAGAGTCCATCGTCCCCTATTTTTCCACTGATGTTTAAAAGCCTGTTGCGTTTTCGCCTGGAAAACCCCATCACGACAGCTTCAATAAGCATCTGTGTCACTAATATTCCAAATTTAAAACTGTATACTCATTTTACAAAGGTCAAAGTGCAACACAGCCTACCTAGAGGAGGATCTTGTCCCTGTCAAACAAGAGGGATGTTCTTTCAAGTATGAAAGTTCTTCCTTCTTTAACTTCACAGGCAACACAACATTTAACAGAACCTGGCAAAGCAGCTGCTTTTCCTTCACTGCCCTGAGGCCCCGCGCCCACCGCCCCCCACGCACCTTCTTTGGTCTGGGCATTGCTGATCTGCAGGTCGCAGTTGGCCACCTTCAGCTTCTCACGGCCCATGATCTGCCGCTTGAGAGTGCAGAGGGAGATGTGGAGGCCCTCAAAGGTGACCGTACCGTAGTCCAGCTTGGAGGAGAACCTGTAGTGGACGGTCGACATGGTCACGGCCAGGCGATGCCTGTTCCACAACAGTGTCTACCACAGCAGACAGCGTCACGGCCCCAGCTCGGCCTCTGCTCCCTCTCTCGCACGCAGTGCTGCTGGGCCCCACCGGTCGCTATGGCGACTCAGGCGCCCCAGCCCCAGCTGCCCACCGAGGGGTTGACCAGCCACAACTGCAGGGGCGCTGCCAGTGCCTCACTGGGCAGGTGCAACGGCACACCGCAGCCACCCCTGCGCCTCCCGTGACCCAGCGCAGGACCACAAATGGCCCATGTGCAGTCACCCCCAGGCCTGTCACTGTCTGTGTCCTGTCACCCACGGGCCTGTCATTGATGGTGTCCTGTCACCCCCAGGCCTGTCACTGTCTGTGTCCTGTCACCCACGGGCCTGTCATTGATGGTGGGGTGTCACCCCCAGGCCTGTCACTGTCTGTGTCCTGTCACCCCCAGGCCTGTCATTGATGGTGTCCTGTCACCCCCGGGCCTGTCACTGCCTGTGTCCTGTCACCCCCAGACTTGTCACTGCCTGTGTCCTGTCACTCCCGGGCCTGTCACTGACAGTGTCCCCCCTGGCACCCCTGGGCCTTTCACTGCGCTCTCCCTCCTGTCACACCTCCAGGTCTGTGGTGTCCCTCCTGTCACCCCAGGCCTCTCACTGCCTGGTGTCCTGTCACTTGCGGGCTGTCACTGCCTGGTGGCCAGGGCATGCTGTCCCGTGTCGTTTATTAAATAAAGTGGGTGCATACTTAACTGCACTTGAGTGAATCGCCTTAAAATGTCAGAAATACTAATCTAAGTGATGGTAGCTTCCAGCCTAATTAAAAGAATGATAATCACCTACAGATTCATAGAGATTTTGACTGAGTATACATGACAAGATTTTGAGATTTGTGATATTTTTCTCAAGGACTTCATTTGACTTAGCAAGAAACCCACAAATCTGTAAGGGCAAATACATTCAGTATTCAATGTGGTAAACCTGGATGGGTTTCAAATTTGGCAAAGCCAAATAGAAACGTTGCCTTAAAAGAAAAAGGGTGAAAAAAAGAAAGCTAGTGTGGATGCTTGAATCGTTACCTGCTTGGCAGTAATGGAAAGCATTTTAATGCAAATTTGCTTGTTATCTCTCTTAATGTCAAAGTGTGTCTCAAATTGACAGCAGAAAAGGGCAGATGGAAAACCATTTCTAAAAGGGAATCCCTTTATCTGTCGCTTAGTCCCAGGCACCCAGCCAACCGGGCTGTGATGACCCCCTCACAGACAATCTGTAGCAGGACAAACAGGAAGAGGACAAAAAGAAGGAGGACAAACAGGAGGAACTGGCGGATGGCAGGTGGAGGAAGAGGAAGGGGATGAAGAGGATGAGGAAGAAAGAATGAGAATGAGAACAAGGAGGAAGACGAGAAAGACAAGGAAGACACAGGACATGAGGAGGAGCAAGAAGAGGAGAAGAGGGGGAGGAGGAACACAAGGAACAGTCAGAAGAGGAACGGGTGTCACGGGACTAGGAGCAGGAGGGAAAATAGGAAGGGAAGAAGGATGAGCAGGAGGAGGAACAGAAGACAGAGCAACAAGAAACACAACAGGAGGAGGAGGAGGAAAATGTGGGAAAGAAGTAAAAAAAGAGGAGGAAGAGGAGCAGGACAAGAAGGAGGAGGAGGAGGTAGAGGGGCAGGAGGAGGAGAAGGAGGCAGGAGAGCAGAAGGAGGAAGGAAAAGGAGAAGGAGGATGATAAGCAATGGGAAGAGGAGGAGGAGGAAGACAAAGAGAAGGAAGAGGAGGATGACATACAGGATGAAGAGGAACAGAATAAAGAGGAGGCAGCGGAGGAGGTGCAGGAGAAAGAGAAGAAACAGGAGAAGCAGAAGAGGATGAGCAAGAGGATGAATAGGAGAATAAGGACAACAAAGAGGAGAAGGAGGCTTAGGGTGAAGTTGTGGAGGAGGAGTGAAAGGAAGGCAGGGGAAGAGGAGGAGGATGAGGGTGACTACCGCAAAGACAAGCAGGAGGACAGACAGAAGCAGGAGAAGAAGGGCAAAAGAATGACAGCAAAGAGGAGTAGGAACAGGAGGAGGATGAAGATGATCAGGTAAAGGGGGAGGGGGAGGAGGGAGAGGAGGAAGCATTGCGAGCTGAGTGTTCCATGGCATAAACATACAGCAATGTACAATGACAAATTACAAATAAACATACTTGGGAACAAGTCCCCATGGGCACCTTTTTTGCCTTTTCCTCTTCCAGGTGATGCTGGTCAAGGCCCAGGCACCTGCAGCCTTTCGCTGTACACAGCTCCCCTGACACTGAACACCTGACACACGTTTAGTAGAACAAGGCAGCCCCAGAGATTTGGTCTGTCCACCTGGAGCTAGGCGGGGAGCTGTCTATGTGGGGGAGCACGATCTGCTTTATCCCTTTAATTTCTATACCTCAGCAAAAACACTGAAAGATTCAGACTAGAGCACACCATTGAAATCCAAGGGTAAGCGCCCAAGAAGGCTAGAGCCCCACATTTTCACCTCATTGCCTTCAACAAAATAGAGTTTGGATCCTGATTGCTCACTTCAGCCTGGAATAGTCCCATCCCACATCTGGAAGCTCCTGTGTGCTGGGCTGAGGACAGACACAATCCACACAGAGAGCAATGAGAGCTCAACCTGCACTTCCCCGGGCCACGTTACCTTGGAAAGCTTCGTTGCTGGGTTTGTTGAAAACCTGTAACTGCATGAACCAGGAAGAAAACCTCCCTGACTGCTTGACTGGAACTTCCCGGCTGTGGTAAAACCATCCACCCCCGGTACCCGCATTTCACAAGCGCCAGCAGCACAGCTTGGGTCGGGGGAAGGCACGAATCAGGCCTCGGGGCCAGGGGAGAAGCACAAGTGTCGTCCAAAGGAGCTGCATCCAACCAGGAGCGCTCACCACTGGATTCTCTGACAACAGAGCCCCAGTGCAAGCACTCACCAGGAGGGAGAATCAACCTCCATTTCTGCAAATCCCAATTTATGAAAGATTTTCAACAGTGATGGGGCTGCCCACCAGCAGGAGAACCACATGAAGGCCAGAAGACAGCAAAGGCTCCTGCTCTGAGCCCACCAGAGCATGGCAGCCTCCTCTCAGAGAGAAGGCAACTCTACCTTCCACTGCCCTGCTGGTGGGAAACACTGGTCTCCAGCTGTCAGGCCTCGGGCTGGCGACACTTCGGGTAGCAGCAGGAATGCTCTGGCGTATGGGCAAAGTGTTGCCAGAGCTTTCCGCTGGCATTTGCACAGCTCATGGCCCAGGACAGAAGTGGCTGCCACCACCATGTGATTTTCAGTTTGCCTTCCCAGACAAAGCCAAGGTGTGATCCAAGAGTGTTGGTCCTCCCTGTCTCCCATGGAAATCTAAAAAGGGCTTTATCAACATTGAGCTCCTGTGGTATATACACAAATCTCGTCAGGCAGCGGTTGCACCCTGCTGCGTAGGCTTTGTACTAGCCCTGGTGAAAAAGCTGACCAGCAGCTATGGGTACATAAGAAAAAGCTCCTATGTAAAGACAGGTGGCTTTGAAGACATGCGCAGGAGAGCTTGACCGACAGTGGCCACGCCTATACAAGGGGTCTATTGTTAGAAGAAACCAGACGGAAACCAGCTGAAAGTGGCAGAGTTGCAACAAGCGTGCAAATGCAGCTGTTAAATATGTCTGAAGCGTGCTTGTGTGGGGAGATTGTGTGTATAACTACTCCAAAGGCATGTCACGGCCAAAGCCAAGGGGGCTTTTTAGACTGTAAAAACGAGTATGTGAGTAGTCTTAGGATTACATATAAGGAATCAAGAATTGTCACACGGGGTCCTTCTCGGGCTCCCAGCCGAGAGGCGCCTCTCTGGCCAGCAATAAAAAGGGGTTGCAGCTAGCGTGTACATCTGCTGCCATCTTTCCTCTACCCACGCATGACCTAGAAGAGAAGTGCGTTTTACCATGTCGGTACAAGTTCAGGTCAACATTTAAACAGCCATAACTCTGAAGAGTTATGCTGACCCTTACTTAGGTATTTATTTTATCTGCCTTTGGTACATAACTAAGAACATGCCCTCCTACACACAGACTTTCCTCACAGCCTCACAGCTCTCCTATGTAAAAAATGTAAGGTGCATAAGCTAGGAAAGAAAAACAAAAACCTGCTTTGGGGAACACCAAAACACCCAAGAATTTCTCAAACTCTTCAGTGCCCCATCTGAGAGTCAAGGGAGAGGATCTCATCAAGGCTCCTTCACAGGCACTGCCCTGAAAATCCCCGCACTGCTTGTCTACCAGTGCACAAAGAGATTAGGAAGAGTTTCATTTTTAAGTCTACGTAGACGGTTTCTGACATCAGAGAAGTAATTTTTAACGAGGATAAACATCTGGCAACCAACAAGGATGTGGAGCCAGCAACACAAACCAGTGCACTGCACAAACCACCACCCTACACACAGGCAAAGCACAACAAGTCAGACGTGGTACTCAATAACACCAAAATAACGGCTCCTCCCAGCAGTTCTCTGTATGATCAGGTTAGTTCTTTCAGTCAGACACAGACATCCAAAGGCATTTCGTTGTCTTCTTGTGCTGAAGCAGACTTTTCCGTACATATGACCAAAGACTGCAAAAACAACCAAAGAAAGTCAAAGCAGGTACTTCCATACTCGCTAGACGCATATCCGTAAAGCGTTTCTCACATTCTCCCCTCCGCTCTAAAGGGTCCCCACTGAAGATGAATTTGCATTACATTACCGTTACACATACACCGCTACCAGACATTTCTCTAGGCTGAAGGCTGACAGCAGTGTACCGTGACAGTTCTTTCTGGACACCTCACTCCTGCGTGCAAATCCTAGAGACTTCCTTGAAGGACAGAAATACAGACAGCTACAATAAGCTTTTAAAATCAAGCACAGCAAATAAAAAGTAAGCAAACAAACAAAAAACAACAGGTAAGCCCCTGAGGCACTAATGAGGAACAACAGGTCTCCCATTAAGTCCACTGCCCCTCACAAAACAGACAAGTGGCTCAAAGAGATGCCTGTAGAGAAACTGTGAGTGGAAGATAACCCTGTTAAGCCCAGTACAAGCGACCAACGTGGAAATGGCAGCACTCACCCTTCTCCTGCTCCTCCTATGACCTCCATGAGCTCTTCCCCAGCCACGCAGAGAGGCAAAACCAAGGGTGACCAAATCAGATCTGACAAGAAATTGCCCTACCCAAATCCAAAATGATCAAGAAATCTATTTGAAATATGCATTCACACCCACTATCACGGATGATGAACCTCACCCCAAGCACATGTTGAGCCTGGACATAGGACTTGAGGACTGCATGAAGTCACCACTACGAGTAGATGTTCAAACCCAAAGCATCCAGAACACGCAGAAAAACCTCCACCATTTTTTCAGCAATGTTTCAAGTCACGCCATGCTCAGCCCAGCACTTCACAAAACGTCAGTAAACTACACAGTAACAGCCTCTTTGCAATTTTCTTACTCAAAAGCAAAACCCCAAAAGCCACATAGCCTTGGGGGAGCTCTTGTCCTTCCATGTGGCTGGTGACTTCCCATGGCTCGTCCTCAAGGCAGGACACGGGAGCATGAATTTGGAAGTCTACACAAATTCAGAAGGACACTTAGACCTCTGGCAGTCATTACTTAGGAGCCAGAAGTCCTCTCACCCCACCCCAGAAACACCTGTTAGTCGTCTGCCAGTCATACTCCATACCTACCTACCTACCGACTGACACTCCAGAAATGAGTCAGACTGCACCAGAAGTGACTGCCCGACCTGCTGTAGACCTACTAGACCAGAAATGATGGTTTCAAGACAGAAAACACAACACGATCCAGCAGAACAGCAAACAATCAACCAGAAGAAACAACATACACAAACCAAAGGTCCCTATCCAACCCCTTAAAAAACAAACAAGCTAAAAAACGTCCCACCCCATAACCCTAGCAAACTTCAACCCTAGCATCCCATCACCCTAGCACACTGCAGCCCTACAATATCAAAAAATTGAACACAAACTCCCTGGAAATCTCTGCCAGGGCCCTCAGGTGGCCTGGACTTTCACACATCACAACTTTGAAGTGGGAGTGGGACACAGCCCAGCATTGGGAACAGCGCAGGGCTTTCACAGGCAGCACATTTCTTGAGGCTCCTAGGAGGGAATTCCAGGGGAGTGTTCAAGAAACGAGGGCAGATGCCCGCAACTGCTCTATTGGTCTCTCCCCATCGCTGTCTGTCTGGCGCCCTGCCCCACAGTTTTTGATTCCTCCCTCTCTGCCTTTAGCCCAACACTATTTTTTGCTTTCTCTTTCTCTGTCTGATTCCTTGTCTCTATTTTCAAATTCCTCCCTGTCTACCCTATAGCCTCTTATTATTTTTTTCCTTCTCTACACCTCCCTCTCACGCTCCCTGTCCTTTCCTTCTTTCTGTCGCTGTGTCCTGCTTCCTGCCCTTATTCTTCCTTGCTCTCCTGCAGCCTGTTCCCTCTTTCCTGCCCATCACCGCGGCTCAGCTGGCTGGGCCTTCTCTCTCCTCTCTGGGCCTCCATCCTGCTCCCCATCCCCTTCTCCTCCTCCTCCACCTTCTTCCTGGAAGCCATCGCTGTTCTGTACTTCTCCACCCCCTTGTCCGATCTGAGCCGCTCTGTTTCTCAGGCTCTCTGGAGCGTTTCCAGGCCTGCCCCTGCTCTGTCCCTGCTCTCTGGGCCTTCCTCGCCCTTTCTCTCTCCCCTCCCTTTTTCCTCTTACCCTTTCCCATCTCTCCCTGTCTCATCACTCTCTTGCCCCGCTCTCCTGGTGCGTTTTCTGTCTCTCTGCCCCCTGGCCCGCTCTCTCACTTGCCCTCTGTTTGTCCATCCCTCCCTCCCCCTTCCTGCCCTTCTTCCGCTCTCTCCGGCCCTCTGTCCTGCTGCTTGTCACTGTGTTCCTTCCCGCCCCCCCGC
>VZSZ01006569.1:14876-29185 GCA_013398815.1 Ibidorhyncha struthersii
AAAAGAAAAAACTAGTATGATTTGACCTATGTTACATTTCATTGGAGTTCCTTAGCACTGGCCCCTGCCCAGCCTCTCACTTTACCGCATACACCTACGTAGAGAAGCTCTCCACAATACCTGACTGGACACTGCACTTTTGAAGGCAGTCAGAGCTTTGATGCCAACTTCCAACAGACAGGCTCTACATATATTTTTTTATCTGGTTGAAGTTTACCAAGAAATTCCTCTATGTTTCAAAGTTAACATGTTAAAGAAAAGCTTGCCCATGTCCTTTATACGTCACATAGGATTAGGAAAAGGGAAAATACTAGTTTCTTTTTTTTACTTTTTTCTTTCTTTTTGTAAAAGATATTTAAACCCTATCCAACCTGAGTGTCTCAGACAGAGGGAAATGAGGGAAACAGAATGATGTCACAGAAATTAATGTATTATCAGGTAGCCACTTTGATTATGTCTGTTGGAAGAAGATTGAAAGAGTAGAGCTTTTTAAGATGTGTAGTATACTTCCTTTGATGTCAGTGGTCAGCATGACTTCTTGAGCCTGATTTGGGGATATAAACATTGGCAATGTTTATAGACAACTCATTTTGTATAAAGCACTGTAAATATAATCATCTATTCCTCACTCTGAAGAAATTACTATTAACTTATACAACAAATGATTCACATTCTGCCTTCCCATTCCCTCTGTTGAGGTATGTGTGGTCCAACATACCATTTCTCTAAGACATCAGGGGACAACAGAGTTTAAACAGAGTTTAAATCCATCACTTAAAACCAAACAGGAATGGGAAAACAATTCAAGCAAAAACACTCTTGTATTTCTAATTAATTTATTTGTGCGTAAAAAAAAAAAAGGAAGAAAAAAGAAAGCAATAATGGCAAAATAAAAATTTATCTCAATCTTTCCCTCTAAATATAACTTAGTAGGTCACCTTAAGGAAGACCTGATGGTGCTATAAAGTTTTCTGGTGGGTACATATAGTGTCTGGCAATAAGTGAGTTCCGAGTGTAACCAGATGCCATCTTGCCTAAAATGAAATTGGAAATGCATAAATACTTTAGTACTATGTCCATCAGGAAAGAATAAATTATTGGCCCAGTGATCACTGATGAAACCGGGTGCCTGAGTTATTCCCTCCTACACGTGTGACTCACAGTTTTTTTAGAAAGCATTAGAGAATCATAAAACTTAACACACACACACACACACACACAAAATAATCAAAAAACAACAAACAGCCCCCTCTGGTAAATATTTCTCACTGTTTGGTGCTAAATTATAAATTATCTATCTTCAGCCCAAAAGACTGCATTTCAACAGTGAAAGTAATATGTGACACAAGAGATAAGGAAAACTGGCAATAGCTCGAATTAGGCACCAACTTTCAAAGTGTTGAAAAGCAGTCAGCAGTGATCTGTACAGAAATAAAACTAAGAGGTTTGGACAAGATGCTGACAGTCACATGCATGGAAATAGGTTGCTTTTTTTTTTTTTTATGGAAGGTGATAGAAAAGACTGCAAAGCATGTTGCTACCACCAGATACCATTACCCATAAGGTTTGTTAATGCCAGAATGAAGTGCTGGAGCGTCAGCCAATGTCCCAGTTCCTCACAATTACAGCTATTGCCCTAAATATTCTGAATTAACAGAAGGAACAATTGCATGATTATCAGTCTTGTAACAAAGTTAGACAATGGAAGGGCATGAGTCCAATCAATGCATCACCTAGCCTTTGTTTACTTTCTGATTTACCAATAAAGTTGCAGTGGAGATAGAAAAGGTGTATGGTGCTCAAGGAAAAGAAAATCAGAAGTGAGAATCACAGGCCAACTTGGAACCTTACAATGGCTCTCAGATTAATTTTATTCAGTTATCTTCCACTCCTTAGCTGCTTTCAGCCTTTCAAATGCTGTCTGGGTTTTGAAAGTCAAACTCTGTTTCTGACTCCCCCACCTCCATTGGTACTATAGATTTCCAAATTGAAACTAAGATAGGAAATCTATTCATACCTGCTTGCAGAAAAGAGTCCACATTTCTTATCACGGTTGCATTGGCTGTACAATGAGAACAGAATTTTCCGTGGATAAAATGCATACCTCCAGAAGTTTTACATTTGTTAAAAAGCTAAGTCATATGGGATTTTGACTTAAATTAAATTTAGACTCAGTTTATTTCAGAAAAACAGTGTTTTGCTTAAAGTTATGTAAGAGTTCCGAAAAACCAAAAGCAGAAGTTTAAGTCCCAACCTCTTGTTTCAACCGTGACATCTTCTCTTCTTAAGTGCTCCAAAATTCTATTAATAGTTAAAAAAAAAAAAATCATAAGGTATTGTCAGCTGTGAAGAGCTCAGCTCAATAGCAGCATTTGATTGAAAGCAGCTTAATTACACCTTAATTGCAAAATACAAATAAAGTCCAATGAGATTTTAAAGATCTTGTCCATGTGCCAAGCACTTTATTCAGTCTCTCAAAATGCCAGGGAGAATGCTTTTGGGAAGACAGAGTAAAAGCCAGATTTTACAACCTACATTTCTGAGAAATAAACAGTGTATCTTGCTGCTCCTCCTCTGAAACCGCTATTGCAGGCCACTGAGACAGGATAATGGATTCAATGAACCACAGATCGGGTTTACTATGCCTATTCCTATGTGATTTATTGTAGCATTTAAGTTTAGAAGAACCTTTTGCCCATGAACATCAACCTCAGCTGTACTGCAGTTACTTGAAGGTCGGAGGAGATGTCATCCAGCAGACTCTACCACTCCCTAACAGTCTGCAGAGAAAAGTATAAGTACTAGCTAATTCATCTTACCCACCCTAAATCTCATATGCTTCACCCCTGAAAAAAATGATGACTCTTCTACTTAGTGCAACACATGCACTAGAAAATTCTCAATTTATCAAAAAAAATCGAAAATTGCTTAAGTAAGTGGGTAAATATCCACAGTCCTCCAAAGGGTTATGAATAGCTTATTTGCCCAGAAAACATGTTCAATACATCCGATTGTTCCATCATTTTACATTTACAACCTTTGTCTTTTATTCCTTGTGTTTTGTCTTACAGTGAAAGCCATGTTAGCATTTTCTCTTACATACATTGCAAAGTCTTGTAAGCAAACTCTGAGGCTAACTGTAGCTTTTCAGACTTGGAGTAAGCTTAAGATAAAACTTTCTCACTAATGGGATTTAATTCATGCCTGTGGAAAAAATCAAGGGAAACCAACCAAGAAAAATAAAAACAAAGTTATCAAATATTTGGCTTTCTTCTTTAATCCCTGAAGGACTAATGACAATCTCTCCCTAGTTTTACAAATATACTATCAAAGATAGCTGTGACCCAAAACGAAAGAAGGAACCCAAAGAATTCTGCTTCAATTCACATTTTTTCCATCACTACTAATATGCAAAGAGTTGGGGGGTATGGGAGGCAGAATTGTTTGTGTTAAAAATCTTTCTACAGATGTGGTTCAACATTACTGAAATGAATGTGAAGAAGTACTTTACATTTTGAACAAAAACTTAAGGGTAAACTCCATCTGTTTATAGATTTACTTGAACAATACATAATAATGTTCATTTCTGGCATGGATATTCTGTGGATTAGTTGCTTTGAATAAGGGGTAGAAAATTAGCGAAAAGTTATACATTCCAGTAACACTCAAAGACAAAAATGCATGTTGCTAATGATAGATTGGCTTTATCATCCCATTTTCAGTAGTTCAGTGTGTCATTTGTAATTGTTTTTTGTCACTGTAAGCATCTGAGGATAATAAGTGGTTAAAGATAAGCCTGTGTAATTCTGATCTCTTGCTGAAATTAAGAAGCAGCTTCCACCATTAACAGATCCAGTCTATAGCATAATGTATTCAGTGTGGGGTTCTTTGAGGCAAAGGTATATTTAAAAAAAAGTTTGATCCTCCTTTGTCATGTGATAGTTTTGATCTTGAACACTAATCAGGTATTTTGTCACCTACTAAATGGTGGACATAGTTATTTAAGAATAATGCTATGGAATGATAAGATAGGTTTTAAATACAGCTTCACATAGTGAGCTGTCTTCAGCAATAGGTATAATTCATCAAAACATATTAAAAGAGACGATAGTGACATTTTGTAGAAATGTTGCTGCCACTTAAGAGTGTAGAATTTTTATTAAAGATATAATGTGCCTCTTCATCATGTTGTCATTGTGGACTACAATGACTGCTTCAGGAACAGAAATATGATGAACTATCCTATTTTCTTTAGTGCCTACAGGATTTGAAAACATAACTGCATAGGATTTTAAAAAACAACTGTAAACCTGGCATGAATGTATTCTAAACTATGGATTATCTAGTTTATTTAGCTAGAATGTGAAGTGGGTTTGTAGTTAAAACTGTGTTACCTGAAAATCTTCTTACTGAAATTTATAACAAATCTCTCCAAATATATATGAGTAATGCAGTTTTCACTGGACAGTGGTGTTAGTGTCTGTTATACTATGCTGATTTTTTTCACGGGTAGAGAACAGGTCTGCTAAAGGGTAGGTATGAATATATTATGGTTTGAAAAGCCCACAACAAATTATTGTTGTGTAGACAATTACTCTACCACCTGGTGACCCCTCCCCACCCAGGAAAAGGAAATGGGAAAAACAAGGAGACATGAGGGTTAAAATATAAGCAGATTTAATAGAATAATACTAAATAACTAACATTAATAATACTGAAGAACCAATATTGATCCTGATACCAGTATAAAATATACAAGGATTATACTTAGCGAATTCTATCAGTAGGAAACTGCACTCCCAGCAGTGGACAGCAAATGTCAGACACCAGGAGCACTATAGGTTCGGGAGGAAGGGAAGACTTCAGGGTTCCAGTGCCAGAGCTGGAAGTTCTTGGGATGGCAGCCATCAAGCAAGAGAGACCACTTCACAGCAAACTTTCTAATTTATATTGAATGTGACATTCATGGTATGAAATAATCCTGTTGGCCAGCTTGGGTGAAGTGCCCAGGTCTCGCTTCTCCTCATCACTGCACCTGCCTAGCCCCAAACACTGAGACCTTGAAACCCACATACCATAGCTGGCTAGAAAGTAAATATTTTCACAAATTCATATACTATAATCTTCTAAAAATGCAGTTTTCCCAAGTATAGAAGAGACCTTACTGAAAAGTAGAATTACTGAAAAAGAAATTAATCTTGTGTCACTCAAACCAGGACAAAATGGAATGGGAGTCTAAGTTTCTAAGAGGTAGGCAAAAAAATAGTTTGCATGCAATAAGACAGATTTCCATATACTCCATTTCACAGATGATTATGTAAGGATAAGGACTGAAACTATCTGCTGCCGCTGTTAAAAGAAGAACTGACCATTTTCTGGATTTATTCTTTATTTCTATTGCTGATATATAAAGTTTCAGAGCAAGTAGGAAGAAAAGTACTGTGATTTTGTGTCAAATCAGTGAATAGTTCTGCTGAAAATTTCCAGGAAATACAAAGTAATTTCTGGAATAAAAAAGTTGCTTTGAAACAGCTTACTAAAATTTGCATACCAAACTTTGTCTAAATGTAGTTAACATTGAGTACAAACACACCCATGACATACCATTTGCACCAGATACAAAGGTGGTAGCGCATGGGGTGTTCAGGTCCATTTCCGTACAGCCATACTTGGTGTTTCATTTTTCTTGATTTTTTTACACTAAAAGAATATAAAATAGCCTGTTGAAAGAGGTATGTGTCTAAAAATTCACCTGTGAAAAATATCTTCAAGACTTCAAAGTCATGTTTTTCCTCCTTATGATTGCATATGGTTTCTAACCTTTTATGTATCAACTTATTTTGTATTTCCTTTCTGAATTTGCCCTCAGTTGTACAGTTCATTCAAACAAACAATCACCTCTCGGACCAACACAGTAAATGCAATCAGCTTGTAGAAGCGTTTAGGTATAAATGCTATTTTCTGGAATCTGTATTTCTTTGACTAAAGTGTTTTCCTTTGAAGTCTTTATAGAGAGTAACTGTCATTGTCCAGAATAATTAAGCTATAACAAATAGACCTTTAAAATATTACTTTCTCTGAGAGTAATTTGATACTGTTTTGTCTATGTGCCTTTGCTGGGTAAAAAATTCTTGCTTCCCTTACTTTCATCAGTACCAATAACTAAAACACATGAAACTGTTGAGAGTCTATATAAGTAGACTGGGCAGCAGTTTTTTATTTACTCAGATTATGAAACATAATTAGAAATTAGAGCTCTTTCTCAAGGAATGTGTTGATTTTAAGAAAAATGAATATTTATTCACTAATTCAGATATAGATAAATTTTAGAGAAATTTCTTATAGATGATTTTCATTTACAATATTTGCCAATTACACTTTTTACTGTAAATCATGGTTGGTTATCTGGATCCTCAGGTAACTCTTTGCTATATTATGAACAATGATTTCAAAATTAGGATGAATATAAGACATTTCTTCACACTCTTTCCTCCTCTCAGTGTTGTCATACACCATTTCTTCATATTTTGTAGAACAGAGAAGTTCCTTTTAATATCAACAGGAGCTGTTAAATTCTGTATAGCATTTGAAAACAAAGAACCTGGGGATTTCTCAGTCACATAAGGGAGGAACTGGAAGTATTTGGTCAAACTGGACATGGTTAAATTCCTGGGTTTTACGGGAAAGTGGTTTTCCAAATTGCTTTAAGATCTGTACTTCAATTAGAGATGTGGTTTTTATATTTCAGGCAGTGACTGTCTGCTTGTGTGCATGTGCCTATGTTTTGAACAACAAAGGAGCCATGAACACAAGGAAACATTGTACTCAGGTGTGGCTAATGTTCCTCCTGCCTTATGAGTGAATCTTTTGTCTTACAGAACTATTCTTAAGTTAAAGTCTGCAGCACGGGAAAGGAAAAAAAATCCAGGAAACAAAGTAGGGGAATGAATATGTTGCATCCCAAGTTCTGTGTTAGACTGTGAGAAATAGACTACCTGTCATGTCCTGATTCAGGACATGGCATGGGGAGTCCGGGAGGACCTGTAACAATTCCACGCATGAGATTAAGACACAAACGAGGTCAGATGCCGTTTGCTAAAGCTTTATTGTTATCTCCTACCCTTGATTACTGAAACGAGCACTAGAGCAAAGGAGGAAGAATAGGAAAGGCAGTAGAGAGAAGCAGTATTATGGAGCACGGCAAGAGTATAGTCACTACTGTAGGCTCTTTTCAGGGTCCTGATAGTCCTCTTGCCGTCAGCAGTGTCCTGTTGACTCACAATCCTCTGATCACAATGATGGCAGAGGTCCCAGGGTCCTAATTGTGGAGGGACACAGTGCTAATTTAAAGTTAAAGTCTGCTTAATACTTGACTAATCAGTATAGAGGCTACCTTTGGCCAATTTTTGTGTATCAAGTATCTTGGAAGATGGTTGCCCCGATGTACCCCTTGGTGGTCACATACACCACATTGGCAGACAACTTCAGCACATCCTGTAGCTTAGTTCAGCAAGTTTCAGGTCCCCGCTTAGTTTGGCAAGTTTCAGGTGCCTCTGGCTCCTGTCACAAACAGGATATGGACTGCTTGTGGTAAGAACCATCTGGACTACTGGTTTCCTATTGCTAATTTTGCTGGTGGTAAGTGAATCTTAAGACATCTTACCAGTCTTTTACACTACTGCAACAAGAAAATGCTCAAACAGAACACGGGGAACAGATATTCCATCCTTTTTAACTACCCCAGCACAAGTGAATCTGATTTTTTGCAGCAGTTGACATCATCTGAAGTTTTGGTCTTAAGTAGCATTAACTGACATTAAAGTGGGACCCAGTTAATTGATATGTATTCCAATTTCAGGAATATTGTGTGCTCTTTTAATATCTCTTTTTTACTATGCTTAACTTCTCCTTTTCTGTTGTTGTTATTTTGGAGTGGGGGTGAAAGGGAGAAATTATTTATTTGTTTTCCCTTCTAACAATTTACATGAGAATGAAACAGATTCAGTGTCTATTTTCATTTGTCAAGGCCAGCAGAACTCCTACTGCTTTGGTAAATTTGAATTGTAAAGGAAAAGCTTTCCAACAAGTTTTATATGACTTAAAAACAAGTTCATGTTTTGTCCCTCCCCTTCTCTTGCTAATATACATTAAATGTGGTTGTTCACTAATATATATGTGATTTTACAATTTTAAGTTACTACTAGCCATTTCACTTCTCTTTAGGACCTTTCTCTGTACCTCCTTTCACATCAATCCACTGAAATGTTTCTGGAATGAAGGCAAATACTGATGACAAAATCTCATTGTGTTTCTAACTCTAACACACAAGAAAATTAACATTTTGGTGCTTCAGGCTGGGTTCTTACCTATTGCTTATTTTGCCCTTTGAGAACTTAAAAACGTATAGATTACTTTTCATATGAGCTTCCAATCTATTTTGGAGTCAAAAAACATGCTGCTTCTACCAATATGGTATTTTGCTAAGTACAAGATTGAATGTGTAAATAAAATATTTGCTGTTTATCCAGCTGTTGTGTGAGACCATTTTTATGTATGCACTATCAACATTAGCATAACATTCAAGATTATCAGAGGAATTTTCATTAAAGATACTACAGAAAACAAATGCAAAAAGAAACCCAACCAGTTCTAGTACTTAACTGGGAAAGCTTTTAGGAAGCAGAAAGCAATTCCTTAGGAATGACAATAAAAGGTAATAAACCTAGAAATCTACCATGGTGCCTGGGAATGGAGGGGGGTCCCCGGAGGGGAAGGTGTCAGGGCAGGACCTGGCCAGCCAGGGCCCATTCCATTGCCTGCAGCCAGGGATTAGGGCAGACAGGGAGGCAGACAAGGACAGCACCAGACCAGGTCATCAGGCACTTTTCTGGGGACCAGGATAAGCCAATGTCAGTGGGGCCCATGGCTGGACAGTGCAGGGTTATGGTGGAGCTCAAGACTGACATCCGATGGCATCACTGGGACAGGCACTGATGGCCTCATAGTCACTAGGAATGTAGACTATCCTCTTTGAAAATAAATAAATAAATAAATAAATAAATAAAATNGAAAGTTTCCTCTGTGTGTGACCATACAGTAGCAATACATAAAGGACTTAAGTTCCAAACTGACCAAATTTGAGGTTTCAAGGTGCTTCACATATAACTATATGAGTCTTATAAATGATGAATCCACTGACCAATGGCCACTCCAGATATGATCTAGAGGAATGAGCCACCTAAAACAAGCTGGTAGAGAAAATACAGTGTAAGAAATTCGCTTATAGCTTAGCCACATAAATTCTCTGTCTATTTGGTATCATCCTGAAAATAAATACCTATACCTTTTTTGCAGCCCCAAAAACCCAAGATATGTGGACAAAATCTTTACTGTGGTAGGTAACACAGACAATATAGCACTTCACTTTTGTTTAAGATGATTATCCATCTCTATAAATTACAGTTAATCACATAAAAATTGATCCATGCATATGTGATAAGTCAATGTCTCTAGAAATGTTGAAGCTGAAAAGGGTGAAAAAGATTTAATGCATTTCCAATTGGTGCCACTGAACACAAAGTTAGGATATTCAGTTGTCGCACTGGCAACCATCAGAATGAGTGTAAAATCAGCTAAGTGGATTAGAAACCCGGTGAAGGGGGCCTCCCACAGTGAGCATGTTGAATATTTTAATAAATTATTGCAGTCTTACCTGATCAGAGACATGGTCCAACTTTTTCTTTGAAATTGTGTTACTACTTGTAAAAAAATGTGAGATTCTTTAAGGCAAGCTTTGTATTTATGTAGGAGTGATCATTACTTTATCTGGTTAAAGCATTAAATGGGCACAGAAGCTTACCTCTAATGTACTTTAACCACCAGATGTAGTAGATAAAAGGGAGACACAATGATTTGCTCATCCAGCCAGCCAAAAATTGTACTGGTGAACTGTGTGATCTTTGAACGACGTTTTGTTGTTGACCTGCGTTAGTTGTACTGCGACAAAGCTCTTGGCTCCAGAACACTGTGGGACTTAGAAGTCTCGGGTAAGTTTCAGTTCAGTTTAGGCATGACGTTCTCACCTCTCAGAAGACTGAGATAGTGTTGAACAAATGTACCACTCTAATACTTGGCAAATTTTACTTCCAAATACTGCTCAGAAAGGGGGTAAAGCAGGTATAGGAAAGGTTTCATGAGTGTTTCAGGAGTACACTTATATACCTAAATTTTTCTTAAGCCAGGCCCCTCTCTACCTTCCCTAAACACCACCAGGGTAAAAATACTGTGGATTTTCTAGAAGATTTTGGCAAGATCAGTTAGCTTTGGATTGACTTTGACTAAGATTTAATATTGGCTAACTACTTTTTTGGATACCTCTGTCTTTGCAGTTCACCTTCTACTGCATGATGCCTCTCAAGTGTTGAGTGTAAGATCTTTAAAAATGCAGTTCTAACATTTCAAAATTAGAAACTTTCTCCTCCACATAAAAGATTTCCAAAACATTCAATTGAAACAAGTTACATGAAAGTTTTTAGGTTTGACATTTGCATGGTCAAACTCTGCTTGGGATGAGGTCCAATTTTCTCTTAAGACAAGAAAGTCTAAAACCAGTTCATCCTGTTTTACTAAGACTCTTGAGAAAGACTGTGAATTAAGGTAAACCATAACCTGATTGTTTCTGCTATAATGATTGTATCTCTGACTATTTTGAAACCAGAGGTGAATCTGAGAGATTTTTTAAAATGCAATTTCAAAGGTTTTTTCTGCTTAAGAAAAAGAAAAAGAGAAGAAGAAAAAACACAGTTATACAGAAGCTTATATTCCATCTTTAAAAGTAGCCTAACTGTCCAAAGTCTCATGAGTTCCTCCATTAATTTAAAAACATAACACATAGACTTGGAAACAGCTTGGGAAGTTTTCAAGCTACATAATGTGCTGAAAGTGTACATTGAATCCATTAATTCTTTAGTTATTTGATATTTCAATATCTTTGCTTTAATTTAGTTTAATTCCTATCCATATTTTATTTTGTAATTTTTGACATACTAAATCTTAGAGATCTGCCAAGTTTAAACTTGATTGACCTAAATTCTCATTTCTTGGGTCATTTGCTGCTTCTGCACAACCTTGAAAACTGAAATATAAGATGAAGTAGAATAATCAAAGCGTTATTACAAATACTCCTGAGAATTTCATGTCTTTAATTTACAGACCGCAAGTGTTGCTCTGAGGAAGCGTTTGAAACATTTGATGCTTGTTAGTTTGCATAACAGAACACAGAAATGACTGTACAAGCAAAACAAAAGGTAGGACTCTGCAGTACCTTGTATTTAATTGAATTTAAGAAGGAGTTAAATTTCTCCAGAAGCATGGTGTTTTGAGTCAAAAAAGAAAAAAAAAAAGAAAAACAGCTAGACTCAAGCAATCTACTTCTTTTATACAGATGTCCCAGCAGTAAGAAGCAGGCACATTAATATTTCAAGAAGTTTAGAACTTAATAAATATCTAAAACCTGTCTAAAACTTGATAAAGACCTTGTGTGTACATTTCAGAACATCGCAATATTCCAGTAACTCCACCAATAGCTCTACAGATTTCTAAACTAATCTAGAGTTTCAAGATCTGTCAGAAAAGTGATTAATGAGACCTGTTCCTATGTTGAATCCTAAAAGGGGCTTCTGAATACTAGAGGGGGAAATTAGTTAATCAATTTTCAAGGAAGAATCCAGTAGCAAAATGAACTATACTTCCAGTAACCATCAAAAGGTTGGGTGTTTTAAATCTGGATTTAAAAAACTTCTCTTTATCCATAGTGACTAATCTTGCATCACCATTATTAGTAAGTTTTCTACCTTTCAGAAGAACACTCTCAAGCATCAGATGTTATTTCATACTTCTACAAGTCACTTTTCATTCTGCAGTTCTTCCATTCTGAAATAAACTGTATTCTAGGAAAGGAAATGAGGAGTCTCAGCTTTACAGGTGGTATTTCTGATTCTCTTACAGGAAACCTTCATCATTTTCTGGTCTTTGTTGCTACTGTACACAAAGTAAGCTATTTCTAAAGGATCAAATAACATCCAGTTAAAGAATAATCCAGAGTACTCAAAATACTGGATACTACATATGGGCTCAATTTACTTCACAGCTTCTGTTGAAATTCACTGTTTATAAATTAGAGCTCTCAAGTAGGGTTTAAGGGAAAGAATTCTTAATTTGATACTGATACAACCTTTTTTTTTAAAAAAAAAAATCTACGTTTTTGAAAGCCTAACATGAAGAAGTGTTTCTCTGTTAAAGTTTTACACTTTTTTCTAAATCAAATCAGCTCTTGTGTGACCCGCAAGAGGAGGTCTGACTGGAATAAAAGGCTCCCAGACTTGAGTTTCTATAAACCCTGAAGTGCCTAAGAGGCAAGAGAAAGTGATACATTCTTGAAAGTAAAAAGGTGGGGCAGTTGAGAAATAGGCTGATTCAACATCTCATTAATATTATTTGCATTGTCAGGATAATTCCATATTTTTAAAGTCCCTGAGTCACCTTTAGGAACACATTCTGTACTCCCTCATTCTGTGCAACACACTTGAAATTGTGCTCCCCAAGGCAGTCATGGGCCAAGATGACTGCATTAATATTGGCATTACTACACTTCTATGGACCTAAAATTTTATAAGATAGGTGTTTGTCTGGTAGGTCCAAGATAACATCAGTGCACTTTTACATCTATGGAGCACTGCCTCTGTTTTTTAAGCTGTTCTCCTCTGAAGACGTGAAAAAATATCTCTCTGATGGTAAATATTGTAGTAAATAGGAAGTAGTTGTGTAGAAATTAAAAGATTTTGTTTCTAAAGTTATTGATTAAATATTTGCTTGAAAGTACTGGACATGTATCTTAAAATGAAGTTCTTAAAATGAAGATGAAAAATCATGTACTCTCTGAGTTAACTCTTTTAGGCTTTTCTACAGGATTTTGGCTAGCAGAGAAAGTGGAAGGGAATCCACATTACAGGATTAACCTCAAATTTACTCAAAACACCAGTGAGCAGAATACATTTGTTAAGACAGATCAGATATTTTTGCTAATTATAAAAAACAGGTGTAAACGTGTAATGTGGTGTCATTTGAAGGAATGCTAAACAACCAGAAGACCTACTTTTTTCAAGCTGTACACATAGATAGTGCTGATGAATTGTCATTAAAACTTAACAAGAACAAAACCAGGAAAAAAAAACAAACGGGAGATCTTTCCAAATGAGGTCAAGTACAGTGTAGTAGTGAGCCTAAGAAATGCAAAATCAGTTATTGCTCAGGTGCTATTTCTCACTCATTCTGTTTTCACCTGGCACTGTAGAGCTGACTGCTATAGGCCCTGTGTAGTGTGTCTGTGATAACAGCGCAGCTGATACTGTAATAGTAGTGTTGAAATTGCCTTCCTGTTTATTGCTATAGTTTACTTTTGATCCCTAATGACAGAGGCACATTTAGTGTTCTCTTGTGTTAGAGATGTGAATCTGAAACACTCTGCTTTTCATTGCACAGACATGAGCAGTTACTGTTGAAGCTGAAAGTAAAATGACTTTCCTCATCAAGGCCAAATGCTTTGTGGGGAAGTTTTTCATAAATAATTGAAGTACAAACAATTGTAATAGTAACTAATGGGAATTAGGGGACATGGGCTTACAAACACAGCAATATATTTTGCAGAGCTAGGGAAACCTGGAGTAAGGTTATGGAATAAGATGGCAAAATGTTTTTCTTTTTTCATCTGTAGGCTTTTTTTTAAACATCTCCTATTTTTTATAGGATATTTTTGATCTCCTATTTGTACCTTCCAAAGTACATTTTCATGACCAGAATTTTGAGAGTTTGCTTGGAACCACTTTTCATTGTATCAATGAGTAGAAAAGTCAATTATATCTTTTTAATACTCATTCATACTGGTAAATTATCTACCTTGCTATAGTTAGGTTAGAATAAACAACAAAACCCTGCTCGGCTGATCCTTTTATATCTTTGTCTTCCAATGGAGACAGAAGTGTTTAAAAAGATAGAATTAAAAAGTTTGATTTATGTGATCAGAATTCACTTCAGATATTTTTTAGAACTGTAATAATAAACCACTCTCATGGGATTTAGTAAATGCTAAAAAAGAACCTCTTCATTTTGGTAAGATTACTTCAGATGCGCAGGACTTACTTTTTCCAAAAAAGTCTTATGGAATGTTACATAAATGCTTCTCTGAGTTCTACATCTGCTTATTTATGGGGCGGCTTTGAAGGAGCAGGAATAAGAATAATTAAAAAAAAAAA
>VZSZ01006569.1:29198-44462 GCA_013398815.1 Ibidorhyncha struthersii
GGGGTTTGAAAGAGCAAGAAAAAAAATAATTAAAAAAAAAAAAGAAATGGAGGTATTCTATGACCTATTTTTATATGATTAAAATATAAGTTATGATACCAAAGAAAAGAATATATTTTATAAATAAATTGAAACATTTAAATGAAACATTCTAATAGCAGCTGAGAATAATTTATCCAGTCATAGAAACAGAAGAAGCATCTGTCTCCCTTAAATAAGGAAATTGCCATGCTCAATTACACAAACAGTTTGTCTGTACCTATGTACTTCTCTGACAACAGATGTATACAAATGCCTTTAAAAATGGTAAAATTCTATTGATGTGCTTTATGTAGTAGAATAAGCTTGTGGGGTTTGGTTGGGTTTTTTTGGTTTTGTTTTTGGTTTTTTTTATTGTAAGACCAGAAAAAGAATTAATTTCTGTTTCAAACATAGACTTGAGATTCTTTTAAACTTTGGTAGATTTTTTTTTTTTCTGGAGTGGTAGGTTTATATATGCATGCTCTACTTGGTTGATTATTGTCTCCCAGTCTTTCATCTGAGAGTAACTTCATTTCTGTGTCAACTTTTGAGCCAAATAATTGTTCAAGCAGTTTACAAATGGTGGTTGGTCATTCTCAGCATACATACACATCTGGAGCACAAATACAACTATCAATATAATTATGCCTGGGAGTATGTTTTGCATGACATTTAGGGACAGGACATTGGAATTTAGTGTTATACTCAAAATCTTGTCATGGGTAAAAGGGAACTGTATACATAACACCGAGACTATGCTGTTAGTCACATTAATGTTTCAACAGCACAATACTATCCAAAATTATCTCAGTAAAACAGAAAAATCATACAATCACAGAATCACAGAATCATAGAACAGTTTGAGTTGGAAAGGAACTTTAAAGGTCATCTAGTCCAACCTCCCGTGCAATGAGCAGGGACATCTTCATCTAGATCAGGTTGCTCAGAACCCCATCCAACCAGACCTTGAATGTTTCCAGGGATGGGACACCTAGGACCTCTCTGGGCAACCTGGGCCAGTGTTTACCACCCTCATTATAAAAAAATATTCTTCCTTATATTGAGTATAAATCTACCCTCTTTCAGTTTAAAACTGTTACCCCTTGTCTTATCTTAACAGGCCCTACTAAAAGGTTTGTCCCCTTTAATTACTGAAAGGCTGCAATAAGGTCTCCCCAGAGACTTCTCCAGGCTGAACAACTCCCAACTCTTTCAACCTGTCCTCACAGGAGAGGTGTTCCAGCCCTCTCATCTTTTTTGTGGCCCTCCTGTCATTACCTCATTAATAACACAGCTAACATCATCATACAGAAACGTCATGTTTTCTACACCTTGACTCTGGTGTTGGGCTCACCTTTCCAGCAACTCTCCAAGTCCTAAGGCTAACAGTTCATATTTCCTGTAGAAGGACAAGGGAGGAGGGATAGGGTGACAACAAGTTCCAACCTCTTCACTGGGATCTTCACTGGGAGAACTATGGTGTATATTCTGAGGGTTCCTCTCAGTCCCAGGTAGACTGATATCTGCTTCTTTGCTTTTCCATGTTACAGCTTGCTTCCTTCTAATTGCTTCCCAGCTGAAGCCTGGAAGGTGTACAATCAACTCCTCCCACATTTGGGGATGTAAGGGGAGTTGCTGGTCACACTGGGCCTCCATGGGAGACTCAGGTCTTGTCTGGATACAGCACTTAAGAGAGCTCCATCTCCAACATGTATGGCAATGGCAACCAGATGCTTTTTAAGGCAAACTAAAACAAGACAGGGGCCAAGGGCAGCCCAGCCAGGTCCTGAGACCCTGCTTCCAGGCCAATACAAAATATAAGGCTTTTTACTAGTGACATTAAAGACAGTGGTGAGACACTAAACTATCATTAGCTGATTGATTTTTGACACTATTGTAAACACTGTGGTGATCTCATAGCTGTCATGTGGTCCAGGAAGTGCAGGAATAAGCAGAGGCAGAATGGACTACTAGTTTTGAAAGGGGTTTGTCAGAAGTTTTCACTAGGGCCGTTTTTTTTAAAATTTGCATTTTATCCTGTATGTCTAAAATTCTGTTTGTAAATGTAATACAGATGCCTTCCCTTCTTTCTTTTTACTGTTATATGCTACATGTTTGGCACTGGAAGCCAGGTGAATTAAAAGATAAAGTCACAAAATCTGTAATGCTGACCTGAGTCATTGCATTCGAGTCCCTGGTCTGTGGTAAGAAAACCTTTTACTGTACTTTTTCTGATTTGATTGAATTTATGATAGCCAGAGAAGGCTGGAATCATCAGAGAAAACTAACTACTGACCTCCAGTTAGCATTTCCCCTGAATTATTATATATTTGCATAGAAAGACATACCCTATCCATACTGAATTTCTTTATCTATCATAATTCTTTTACCTCTAGGTGAGTACTTTGAGAAGAAAGATCAACATGCATTAAAAAAAAAAATCTTTTGTTCGACCACGAAACAGAACGTAAGAAGTCATCTACAACTATCTCTATTAAATACATACGTTTGCATACAAATACATATATTATGTATTCAGACTTCTGTATCTTATGGTTATGTGTACGTGGGGTTGAGAGAAAGATCATGCTTGGTCAAGGCAAGGCTGCTTGATTGTTGAGTATCGTGTTCTCTTAAAACTAGAGCTTGAAAAAGAACCTTATGGGAACATTAAAGCTTAATGTTTCTTTGGCTAAAGTCTGAATAGACTACATGTTGCTACTTAACTGTAAAAACATTGCAAATTCAGTTCCTCAAAAGCTGTGTACTGCTGCCCTCAGTAAGAGAAAAATGAGATTCTACCATATACAAAAACAATGTCGATGTACACACCGGTATTGAGGTGTGGGGGTCCAAAACTACAGTGTCCAAATGTGGTCTAATAACTGCTGATTAAAGAGTTGGCCCAAGTTGCTACCTAGGTGCATGGCTGGTCCCTGCTCAGGTTGCTGCCCACCAGGGCCCATGGCCATGCCCCAGAGCTGCTCCTGAGTCCCACCATCCCCAGCCTGCACCCCTGCAGATCTCTGCCTTCCTGGTGCAGAGCTTGGCCTCAACTTTACTGTATTTCCTGGGGTACTGTTAACTCCTTTCCCCTACATGGGTCTTGTGCTATTCAGTGCACATCTCAGTCAAGAGGTTGTTTTATCTCCTTTGTTGGACTGGAATCTTCTGGTTTTCTTTCCCCAAAATAACTTAGTGGTTTCTTTTTGGTCTAAAACTTCATTGCAAGACTGTTCCTGCAGTGAACATTTTGATTCAAGTAAAGACAAAAGGCTGATCCGGTGTTCTTCCTTCTTTGCTTACTACAGGTAAGTACTTGTCTATTACAGAGGTGGATGGATATTTTCTGATATACTTCTATAGATTAAAAAGGCTTTCTTTTTTCTTTTGTTCAGCCATCTGGAACTGAAAATCACCTGAAGCCTGTAAATACCTAGAATGCTTCCTCCCTCCTCCAGCATGTTCTTGTATTCTGCTGCCAGGAGAGAAAATATGAGGCTAATATAGCTATCAATACTTTCTAACAAAGGATATTCAAGAAACAGGCTTTCCAAAGGGCAGATAAAAACTAGACCACAGTAATAATCATAGCACTTAAGGCCTGCTCAATTTTTTATTATTGCTTTTACTTTGTACCCGCTGTGTTCATACTGTGCCATTTTGAGAACACATTAGCTCCAAGCATGGGTACAAACCACAGTCAGGTTAACAACACTTTCCAGTTATCAGCAATCATCAGTGCTCAGCAGACAGTGTTAATAATCTATGGTTACCAAGAAGGAGTAACAGATGGAAACTTGTCTGTGACTGGGAAATCCACAGACTTCTCTGTTACATATGCTTAATGGAAATCATTGGTCTCTGGTTTTAGCTGTCTGTGCATATATTTTCTTTCCTCTGATCTACAGAATGACAACATTTAGAGGATTGCTTTTTATTTGTGTAAGATTAGTATCTAATTTTTCTACCCAACCCACCTGCAGGTCATTGCCCCTCTCAAGAAGTGATGTATATTCTGTAGTTGTTCTTACAAGCTGTTGTGACTCAGACACATCACCTAATTACCCACTACAAATTAGCTAGTTCTACTATCAGCAAGAGTCAAGGTGCACCAGCAGCAGCAGCTTTGTAGAAGCCAAATTGCTCCCCTGAGAGTCAAATGAGGTTTCTTTTTCTACCTCTGCGATTGCATACCAAAGACCTATTGGACAGCATATACGTTTCTGATTTTTCTGTTGTTCTACTGTTCAGTACATAATTCAAATAAAAGAATAAAACACCAGTTGAACTTTTTAAATTTTGGATTAGATATTCTCACCATTTAATGCAATTCTTCAAAAGGAAACAGGAATGTTGCAAAGTGCACAAAGTGATAGTGCTCTGATAGAAGATTTTAAATAATTTTAAAGCTGATGAATTAGACACGGGATTGTGTCTTGTTTTAGCTTGCATTAACAGGAGGATGGCAACTTGTTGTCACCCTACCCTTACAAGTTGCCATCCTGCTGTGAAAGCAAGCTAAAACAAGACAGGGGCCATGGCCAGTCCAGCCAGGACCTGAGACCCTACACTACCAGGCCAATACAAAGACTGTGGCCTCTTACTAGTAACAGCAAAAAAATATATTTATCAGAACAAAAAGTGATTGTTTAAGGGTTTTGTTTGTTTGGTTGGTTTTCCCCCTATTCTTTATTGTTCTGCTTTTTAAGTTCAGATCCTTTTATAATGATGTTGTTACTTCTGTATTAGGATATCTAGACAAAAGTAAAATCTGAGTAACGTCTGAGTTACTTTCTTCTGCCTTTTCCACATGTACAATATTGTTAATATAGCCTTTAAAAAAAAAAAAAAGGAAAAAAAAAATAAGAAAAATGTATAGTGCCAATTCTGGGAGAGGGTAGAGAGCAAGTTTTCAGTGCATTTGCCAACATGTTTGGATTTCTTTTACTAGAACGTATTCAAAAGAGGGTTCTTTTAATGCAACTTTCAGTGAGCTTGCTCTAGATGTGTTACAAATTGGACAGATTTATGTCATCTTAAACTTTTGTATGTTTGTTGAGCAAGTCTGGCAGTAGCTGAACATCCTGTGCATGTAGCAAGTACTGGCAATGTTAGAAAATCATTGTCTAATTTTTTTAATTACAGGATAGATATCTTTTTTCCGTTTCACAGTTCTTTCAATATAAGCTAAAATGATCTGATATTTGTTCAGCCTTGCAGTGCTCCTGTTAGCACAAGTTATAATCACAATGTCGTCTTTTCATTTTGTCTAGAAAAAAGACACAAACGTACCAAAATACCTCAGACACCTAGTTCATGTGTCATCTAAACATTTTCTTCTGTATTTGCCAGTGTGTATGCCCAAAGCATAGTATGTGGGATTGAATTTAGCTGTTAGTAAAGCAGAGGTTAGCCGTATAAAGGCAAACTGCTGACTCTTCAGATGTAAAAGGTGTAACTGATAATCACAGTGGCAAGGAGGAATTTTTGATGCTTAAGCCTACAGAGCTCTTATGACCTGATCTTCATGTTAGTCAAATTAGGACAAATATTTCCCTTGATTAATTACATGGATTTTGGATCAAGCATGCCCAGAACAACTTTCAATTAAACAATGAAAATAGATGGTATTCCTGTGGTTGCTGGCACAAAGGTTGCCTAAGAAAAGCAAAACTGTGCTGCTATAAGACAAATTGTAATAGAGAGTTAAAACTCCGGCATTTGTTAGCTTTCAGCTAACAGAGTCTCAAAGTATTAGGAGAAAAAAATCCCACTAAAATGATTATCAAAAACTTCACTTCTGAAACAGCTTAAATAGTAACATGCATTTAGCAGTCTTCCAAAATCTGTCTCTTCTAAACTTTAAAGCTGTTAAATTCTCATAATGGTTGAAGGTTGCAGTCACAATCCAGTATAATGGCTTGCTTGTATTTCTAGGGGTTTTGTTTGCTTATTTGTTTTGATTTGTGTTGTTGGTTTGGGTTTTCCCTACTTGGTAATGGCATCAAAACAATTACTGTAATGAAGCACGGCCAATGGATGTATACAACCTGCTCTGAACTTTAAATGGTTTGTTAATGAATTTTCACATGCTAGCTGTTGGTATTGCAAAAATATGCTGAAGGCTGCATTACAACCAGTACAGACAGAGGTCACTAGTGTGATGATCTCAGAAACAAACTGTTTCAGGCTATCCTGTACTTCTCACCCACTCTCTTCCTCCATTTCCCATGAGCCAACCAAATAAGGCTGCTTAACACAATTGCACATTTTCTTGGCTTATCCTTATCTTTTCCAGTTTATGACCGCTGAAGATGAATAAAATGTGTTGGAAAGAGGAAAAATACAGCATGAGAGCTGAAAATTTTCATTTAAATGAGCTGATGTTTCTTGGATATCCCTTCTTTCTAGAATAATGAGGTACCCTGCTCTTTCTTGAAAAATATTGTGTATCATAAAAAGTAAACTGTACTTTAAATGTACTGTTAAAATCACTTTTTCCAACAATTAGTTGTTTTGCATCCCAAAATTGAAACAACTAGTATTTCAAGAGTACTAGGTCTGCTTTAGTGCCCCCATGTAGCTGCATATATCTGTCAAAACAGAGTTTCAAATCATATCTGCTAATCAGCCAGCTGTGTATATTCAGAAATGGAGCATTTAAAACTGATCAAAAGAGAGAAAATGTCACTATGCTTTCCTGTTTGCCTCACCAATCATTTCTCTGTGGTTAGTTTTTAGGAGGCAGATGTGTCCACTGCATTTGAGAAAGACATTTAACTTTTTCCTTTCTTTTGAATGAGGAGTACAGTGTTCATTGACAATAAGAGTCTTACCCAAGACCTCTCCATATTACAGCAGCAGGCTCTGGGAATAACACAAAGGTCTTCTAATACCAGAGGCAGAAGGCACTGCCTGCCAACACTTAATGTTACTGCCCTGACCTTTGCTAACCACACCGCTTGCAGTTTTCCCTTTTTCTTCATTGCCTCTATTGCCTGTTTTAATATCTCTGGGTATAAACATGATGTAGTCAACAGTAGTTGATTGCATTAGGCCTTTAGATCATGCAAATATTAATCAAGGTTTTTAAAAAGACATGAATCTCGTAGTAACAGAAGATCAAGTGAGAGCTGTTTAATACTGTACATATTCTGGAGTGTAAAGTTAGTTGTGTGAGATACCTTGCCATGAAACAGGCTGACTGAGACAGTATCTGTCTTCTGTTACACTAGTAGTTTTGCCCTGCCTACCCAAACTATTAGTTTGTGTTATTCTGATGGTGTTAACTCTTCAGATTTTCTCCGTTAACTTTCCTGTGTTAAATTTTAAACTTACCTTTGCTTTCTGAAACTCTGATCTTGCTAACAGCCTTAGAACTGTGCTTTCTCATGACATTTCTCCTTCTTTTGTTTTCTGTTAGTTCTGATTGCCTAGTAATCTATCTCAGCCAATTCTTCCTCTTCTTAGTCTACATTTCTCCAAAGGATGTTTCAATGGTATGCAGAAAAAGAGGTGGAAAAACTTCTGAGCCTGGAAACTGCTTACTTATTTCATTCGATCCAGTATTAAAAATATGCAGCTCCTGTTATATACACCAGCTGTAAGATGTTAATAAATGCAGCACATTAATTTACTTACTATGGATTATGAGAATGCTTGCTGTCTGAAACAGTATGTTGTATGCATCCTAAAAGGACATCCTATGTCTGAATTAGGAGTACTAGCTAGCAACAACTCCAGAAGTAAAAATAAAGACATGTTGCACCATGAAGCAGGCTTTACTACTACCTTTTTTTGAACCCGATCTTAAGTACACTAATGTAGCATACCTGTGTAAGCTTTTTTGTACCCACTGGCACAGTAATAGTTGTGTTGTCACTGCTAGTAGCAGGCCACAGGTACAGTATTAGCTGTCCCCTATGCTGATTGTCCAGGGACGCAGTCCTGCCCTGTCAGGCTTGTTATTGACTTGCTATGAGGACATGTTAGGTGAATGAGAACTTGAAATGATATTACAGGCAATATTATTGATATTACAATATAATTGATATTACAGGCTTGAGGATTGAGCCTATGAGAACCTCATGAAGGTCAACAAGGTCAAGTGCAAGGTCCTACACCTGGGTCGGGGCAGACCCAGTATCAATACAAACTGAGATCAGCCCTGCAGAGAAGTACCTAGGGATACTAGTGGATGAAAAACCGGACTTGAGCCTGGCAATGTGCACCAGAAAGCCAGTTGTATCCTGGGCTACATCAGAAGAAGCATGGCCAGCAGGTTGAGGGAAGTAATTCTACCCCTCTGCCCGACTCTTGTGATACACCACCTGGAGTGCTGCATCCAGCTCTGGGGTCCCCAGTACAAGAAAGACATGGACCTGCCAGAGCAGGTCCAGAGGAGGGCATGAAAAAGATCAGAGTGTTGGAACACCTCTCTTGTGAATAAAAGCTGTGAGAGCTGAGGCTTTTTAACCTCAAGAAAAGAAGGCTTCAGGGAGCTCTTATTGCGGGCTTTCAATATATAAAGGGGGCTTATAAAATAGAGACTTTTCACCAGGGCCTGTAGTGACAGGACAAGGGTTAACAGTTTTAAACTGAAAGATCTTCGATTTGGGTTGGACCTTAGGATGATAGTTTTTATGGTAAGGGTGGTGAAACATTTGAACAAGTGGCCAGAGAAGTTGTGGACGCTCCATCATTGGAAGTGCTCAAGATCAGGTTGGACGGAACTTTGAGCAACCTGATCTAGCAAAAGATGTTCCTGCACACAGCAGGGGTTTAGACTAGATGATCTTTGAAGATCCTTTCCAATCCAAACCATCCTATGATTCTATGATTATATAGTTTAAATTGAAGGTAGTAGCAAAGACCTTGAAAATATGGGCACATTTTGAGGATTGCTGAGCATAAACAATTCACTAGTGATTAATTACAGATCATTGAAAAAAACATAGCCACAGAAGCAGAAAAAAATATTTTTTTTAATCTAAGAAAACAATCAGCAGCAAAGTGAGGAAGAAAAACAGAAGAACAAGAGGAAAAGACACCTGCTGCAGCCTTGGAAAGTAACACCACTTAGGCATCTTGTAGCATATGGTAGCCTCAGCCATGACATCTAAGATCATCAATGATCACATCAGTAAATGAGATGAACTCAGTTATGTGCTGTTGTGCAATAGCTGATATAGAATATGATCATTAAAGACTTATTGTTGTAGTGATCATGATTGGTAGTGTGTAAGAACACACTATTAGTACTGAGTATGCTGTTAATGTGGTAGTCCAGTAAAGTTTAGTTTTAAAACTTAATGCTAGACTGATTTAATAGTCTTCCAAATATGCCCACCATGGTGATGTCTAATTTCTGCACTTTTATACGTATATATATGTAGTTATACACATATATATTTTGGGCTAACAACAAGCCTTTTCAAACAGCAGTTTGGACTCCTCTTAACCTCTGGGACTCTATCATGCAACGAAAAATGTTCCTCCTCTCTGCAGAAACCTTTTTTCTTTTAGAAACAAACATGTCTGGTGTATGATATGTAAAATGCAGAGATCAAGAGCAATGGTTTATAACATAAGGGGACAGTGAAACAGAAATAGACAGAAGCATCAGTTTTCAAAGTAATGCAACTACTAGCTTTTGAATAGAAAGTCTTAAGTCTTGCACTATTTAGCACTGTGTTTCTTTGCTCACAGTTATTTTACACTGGAGGAAATGATCCTGGTTCAGGAGAAAAGGAGAGACAAAATTTTTTTGTGCAGCACATGATTATTGTTATGCACTGATGTCATGAATATTAATTTAGGATCCTGTACAACTTTGAGGTAGGAGCAATGTGAGATTTATTAACACAGGATTAGGTTATATGTTTTTTAATGATACTTAATTATCAGTCAATGATCAAAGAGATTTAACAATTTTTTTTATTATCAACACAGCAACTTAAAGATTCAAAAATAGCAAGGTTCACCCAAGACTTACAACAGTTTCCTAAATCAAAGCACACACACACAAACAGATATAGACGTTAACCTGTATAATTATGTTTCTCTTTTTGCAAAAAGTCATTAGTTATTGGTACCAAAATATATTTGAGACCTTGATAAATCCAATAGTAGTGAATTACTCTTTTCCTTCATCAGCATTTTTCAGCAGATGATCTCTGAAATCTTTGCAAAATCTACTCTTTGAAATCCTCATGAAATCTACACTTTAATATCTTTGTGAAACCTACCCTAAGAGGCACCCCAGCCCAGGGGGAGATACTGGGTTATGGCCTGGTGCAATCCTGGAAAGCTCAAAGGGTCTCACATGGGATTGCTATTTATAGGATTGCAAGGTGATTGGCTTTGGTCAGTACTTTTCCATTTTGGCCAAAATTCTTGTCAGGTGATTCTGCTGCCTTCCAGAGTGGGCTATGATCTAGGCAGCAAGATTTTCAGGTACATTTCCTAGGTAAAAGCAGTTTCAGGTATGGTTAAGGACTGTCTAACCATCCTAACTCACTGTACTTGTAGCTAGGACAAGAAAGTACCCGATTGTCTAAACTCACTGCACCTGCAACCAAGATAAGAAAGTACCAGAGAGTCCCAGCCCACTGCATTTGTAACCAAGACGAGAACACAATGTTCGGTGGTCCAGATGTCACAACGTGGCACAGGGTGGGTCTCCACCACCACAACTGATAACATAAAGTCAGAGAACATGGACGTGCAAGGAAGGTCATTGTCTTTACTCATGGATATAGGATCAACTGTCATTAGGGTGTTCTGGGCAAGACACTGGTTTAGAGATATGAATGAATGTCTGCTGTGCTGATCTTATACTAATGAGCTCCCATGTAAACTGCAGAAAATCAAGTCCCATTTGTAATTTGTTCCCAGAATCCATTTTACTTAAGGCTGTGAAATGTTATGCAGATGACGGTCCTTTTATTGCATGAAAATGGAAATTATCTTGTCTATTGTAAGAAAACCATAAGAATATTACTTCAGAAACCATGTAAGACACTTTTAGGTTACTACATCCACAGTTTAACAACCTAAATAAGAATTTGTTAATGCCTCTTTAAGTACAGGTTGCAATGTAGGATGGAAAATTTTGTTCCCTGCACCCTAGGGACTTCTCAGGCTTTTTTATTTTCGATAGAACTTCAAGATAGTACTTAACTTTACACATTTTTCTTACAGCCAAGGTCTCCTTTCTTACATGGTCACATCAGAAACTCCACTATAACCAAGGATCTTGACTTGAAATTGTTAACTTTTTTTGAAATTCATGTTCTAATATGAAATGTGGATGAATGTTGAGTTTCTAACAAAGATGTGGTAAATTCCAAACCAACTTTAGAGGAAGCTTAAATCCTTACACCTGTTAAATGCTATATAAATGGGTCTAGTGATATTCTGGACTGTTGAAACTGAAATTTAAGATAGCTATCATGTAGTTATCTTATTAGCTTGTATAGACTACTCAGATACACAGCTTTGTGGCAAAGATTGTGGCGACAGCAGTAATCAGACAATAAATAACTCAGAATGTCTGAGAATTTAGGACTGGATGTGAGTACTCATTGTTTTTATTTAACTAACCTTTTTCCATGACCTAGTATAAATTCCAGGAAAATCTGTCAAGTATGCCTTTGTGAAGTTTGTATTCATTCTGGCTTGCTTAAAGCAGACTACTCATCGCTTTATTCTAGCTTTAAAAAAAAAAAAAAAGCAGGCTTTTAATGGGGCTTTGTTTGTCTGTCTGTTTGTTTGTTTGCTTTTGAAGACTACCTGTATCACTGCATTTAATGATAGTTTCGTGATTTCTTTATATTGTAAGTCCCGCTAGGCAACAAAACTTTTTTTTTACCATCTGGACAGACCATAAAACAACCATGCTATCTACCTTTGAAGGCCCATTTGGTTATTACAGTGAGAATGGGTCTCACATTTCCTAAAAAAATCTGGGAACTTCCTTCAAGGAGTACCCTGAGACATAAAACAAAGACTGAGCATTTGACTTCAAAACAAAACAGAACAAAACACAATGATAAAAAGCAAGGAGTTTTGTACAGGTCCTTCTTGCAGTAAGCCTGAGCTGTGGTTTCCAACTATTGGAAAGCAATTTTTCATAGAATAGAATTATAGAATCATAGAATGGTTTGGGTTGGAATGGACTTTTAAAGGTCATCTAGTTCAACCTCCCATGCAATGACCAGGGACATCTTCATCTAGATCAGGTTGCTCAGAGCCCCATCCAACCAGACCTTGAATGTTTCCAGGGATGGGACACCTAGGACCTCTCTGGGCAACCTGGGCCAGTGTTTCACCACTCTTGTAAAAAATTTCCTCCTAATATCTAGTCTAAATCTTCCTTCTTTTAGTTTAAAGCCCTTACCCCTTGTTCTATCACAACCAGCCCTGCTGAAATGTTTGTCTGCATCTTTCCTGTAGGCCCCCTTTAATTACTGAAAGGCTGCAATAAGGTCTCTGCACAGCCTTCTTTTCTCCAGGCTGAACAACTCCAACTCTCTCAGCTGTTCCTCACAGGAGTGGTGTTCCAGCCTTCTAATCATTTTTGTGGCCCTCCTCTGGACCTTCTCCAACAGGTCCATATATTTCCTGTGCTGAGGACTCCAGAGCTGAATGGAGTACTCTAAGAGGGTTGTCACCACAGTAGAGAAGAGCGGCAGAATCACCTCCCTCAACCTGATGGCCATGCTTCTTTTGATGCAGCCCAGGGTACGGTTGGTCTTCCGGGCTGTGAGTGCACATTATCAACCTCATGAGGTTCATATGGGTCCACTTCTCAAACTTGTCCAAGTCCCTCTGAATAATATCCCGTCCCTCAGGCATGTCAACTGCACCACTCAGCTTGGTGTCACCTGCATAATTGCTAAGGATGCACTCAATCCCATTGTCTATGTCACTGATGAAGATGCTAAATAGTACTGGTCTCAGTGCGGACCCCTGAGGGACACAACTAGTCACCAGACCCCATCTGGACATTAAGGCCTTGACCACTACCCTCTGGATGCAACCATACACCTAATTCCTATCCAACAAACAGTCCACCCATCAAGTCCATATCTCTCCAGTTTAGAGAGAAGAATGTTGTGGGGGACAGTGTCAAAGACCTTACAGAAGTCTAGACAGATGACAACCGTAGGTCTTCCCTTGTCCGCTGATGTAGTCACTCCATTATAGAAGGCCACTAGGTTGTTTGGGCAGGACTTGCCCTTGGTGAAGCCGTATTGGCAGTCTCGAATCACCTCCCTGTCTTCCATGTGCCCTAGCATAGGTTCTAAAAGGCTCTGTTTCATGATCTTTGCAAGCACAGAGGTAAGGCTGACAGGTTGGTAGTTCCTAGGGTCCTCCTTTTTACCGTTTTTAAAATGAGTGCAAAGTTTCCCTTTTTCCAGTGACCGGGGACTTCATCTGACTGTCATGACTTTTCAAATATCATGGAGAGAAGCTTGGCACCTACATCAGCCAATTCCCTCAGGACTCTGGGACGCGTCTTGTGAGGTTTCATAGACTTATAAATGTTCAGGTATCTCAGGTGGTGACAAACCTGATCTGGTCTTACAGTGGGAGGGATTTTGCTTCCCCAGTCCCAGCTTTGCAGTCCATCCACTCAAAAGGTACGGGAAGACAGGTTGCCAGTAAAGACTGAAGCAAAAATTTGTTGAGTATCTCAGTCTTCTCCTTGTTTGTTATTACCAGTTTGCGACTCTGAATCATTATAGGGGTATGCTTTCCCTGATGTTCCTTTTCTGGCTGAAATACCTGTAGAAGATTTTCTTATTATTCTTTGTGTCCCTTGCCAAGTTCAGCTCCAGCTGGGCCTTGGCCTTGCTGACCCCACCCCTACATGATCAGGCAGCATCCCTATACTCTTCCCAGGATACCTGTCCCTGCTTCCACTGCCTGTGCATTTCCTTCTTGCCCTTTACTTTGACCATCACGTCTCGACTCATCCATGCCGGTGTCTTGCTGTCCTTTCCTGATTTCTTGCACCTGGGGATCAACAGCTCTTGGTGCTCTATAGAAAACATCCTTAAATATCTGCCAGCTGTGTTTTGCTCCCTTGTCCCTGAGAGCAGTTTCCCAGGGGGTCGTATTGACTAACTCCTTGAACAGCTGGAATTTTTCTTTCCTAACATTCGGGGACCTGACTTTATTTTTTGCCTGTCCCATTTCCCTCAGAACTGCAAACTCCATAAGGACAGGATCACTGCAGCCCAGGCTGCCTCCAGTCTTGATTCTCTGATTAGCTCACTTGCATTGTTATCAACAGATAGCAATTTCTGCTCACAAAAAAAAAAGAGGTGATTCAAACTTAATGAACTGTGAGAAGGATCCACATGCACAGATGTGGAATTTGGACAATAGCATAGGAAGAGAAGCAGATAAACCATGCTAGAGATGCCACTCAGTTTTCCAAATGTTGTTTTATACTATACCCATATGACTTAAAATATATGACTTAATAGTTAGTATAAGAATTATTCTGTGTTCAAACAACCAGTAGAAAAGTTATGACTGGTTATATGCCTCTTTTGTTTATGTCAGGATTTTTATGAAGAGCTGGGAGAAAGAAATTTTGCTGTGCTGATACCTACTTCCAATGAACATTAAAGCACTAGAAATCTGTACTTCTTTTGTGACTGTAAGGCTTTCAGCCTTTAAGATTGCAGAGGCACTCAAAGACTCATTTATCTCTCTTAGGATTTACATGATTATCATTGAATATCCTAACCTGTGTAAAATATATCCTTTTTCCCATGACTTCACAATTCAGAGCTGGCAAGTGCCTGACAAAAAAAAACAGCAGTACAGTAGATCGCTGCACGAAAAAAATGTCGTTTCTTAATTATTTGTAGAAACTAAATGCAAAACACACACAAGCACAGCTGAAAGAAATCAATTTTCTATCAAAACAATGAATCGCCTGTCTTTTCCAAATCATTTGCACATATCTGTCTGATTTGTGGGATATGACACTTTAAAACAACAAAGCTGAAGCAGGGTTTGTCACAGAGTGACATGATTTTCAGTAGTGTGGAGAAGTTTCAATGACCTATTGATCCTGATCTGGTTTCATTGGATTTTTTGAAAATACTTTTCAAAAAACATATTAATGTCACATTCTTTAATCCATATTATTTGATATCTAAATAAGCTTTGCAAGATTTTTGATTTTATTTTGATTCAGGTAAAGATATTCTAAAATAT
>VZSZ01006569.1:47133-57713 GCA_013398815.1 Ibidorhyncha struthersii
AAAAGAAAAAGAAAAAGAAAAAGAAAAAGAAAAAGAAAAAGAAAAAGAAAAAGAAAAAGAAAAAGAAAAAGTTTAGGAAATCGTCTTACTCTTAGAACTTGAAGAATTTTGCCATATTTCTTCTCTGTGAGAAATGAAAAAAATAATCATATATTCATTGTCAAAATTATGATTTTCTAAACAAGTAACACCTAACAAAGGCTCTAGCCAGGCAAATGACAGTTTGTAGTAATTGTTTGCAAATTTAATGCTCAGTATACATGACGTAGTCTTTAGCATATTTTTTTGTGCTTAGGTATTGATCCTATAGCTATTTAGCTAAAGGGAATGGTTTGCACAGGCATGTCTTGAAAAAGTTGAAATATCCTTCCTTAACAGAAAGTACACCATCTGCTTTCACTTCACTGGGAGTTGATATCTGTTACAATTAGAACCGTCTTTTGTAGTAACTGTGAGAAACCTCACAAGTTCAGAGTCTAAAGGAATATTCAGTGTTAACAGAGCACTCATTCATGTGTATGGCCCTCAAGTTTCTTTTCTTAATAAGGTGCATTATATTCTAAAAGTCAGATCTCTTCACCCGCTTGTAAATTGACGTAGTTCTATTCAGTCCCTAAGAACTGTGTACGAACCTTCAATGTTGTTAATTTTAAATCAAGAATTGATGTCTTCCCAAAACATTGACACTTTATTATGGACATAGAAGAGTAATATCTGGTTGAAATGTTCCAAGTTTATAGCAAAAATGTCTTTATAACAATTTCCCATGAGTAGAAATTATTTTGCAAATTCTGCTCTGATTAGAAACTGGTTTGGAGCAACCAAAATGGTGACTATATACCAGTGTGCCCATAATTACACTTTCATTAGTCTGACTAAAACAAGAATTAGTATTTCAATATAAGGGTCACAAGTAGTCTCAAAAGTAAACTGTTTGGGTTACCATAAGGGATTAGCAGTAAAAATGAAGGGTTTAAGTACACTTTATGCAAGATAACATTTGGCTTCTCTACGCCACAATATTACCACCAAATTATTCCCCGCACATCTCACCCCACCCAGGCTTCACTACTATAAAGTAGATTTTTATACCACGCAACAAGTCATTTGATACTAAAGGCTGTAGATGCTTGTTAGCGTGGACTGGATGTGAACTGATCGACCAAAGCTAAACCACTCCCATTTCTTATAGACCTACCAACACAAACTCAGTAAGAATTCCTCCACAACTTCCCTTATATTGCAGCAAGCTGCTGCCAGCAATGCATTAAGCTTCAGTACCCTTCAAAAGCTTGATCGCTATTCAGCAATGTAGTAGGAAATACTTTAAAAAAATGTGATGGCAAAAAAATGAAACAGAGATAAGAGCATGAGATCAATGATTCTTCATATCTCAGGAGGCCAAGAGAGTTTGAAAGACAGTAAATGATTTCAACTAGTTTAACGTAAGATCTTTCAGTGGTATACAACAACCAGACACAGGACATATTTTTGCTTTCATCTTGAATTCCTGTATTTTACAGCCTATCCAGTAAAGTGGTACACCTTGCAATGATGTTATTTGGGCTGAAGTGACTCCAAAATGAAAAATTTAAAATCATGTAGATTCTAATTTTATTTTTTAGAAGTGCTCTATGTCTAATATTTTTATTTTACTTTCAATTTTGGAACTTTTTTTCATCATATTTTGAAATTCTGTGGAAGCTGACTGATGAATATATCTTTAATGAACACATTAATGCAGGAAATTACCTTTCAACTTTCAGCTGAATTAAGCCTTAATCTTTCTGTCAAGTAAATGTTTCAGATCATTTAATAACTAAATAATGAATTAAAAAAATTCAAACAACCCTGCACAACAATTCTGATGGTGACCAATGAGCCAAAACTGTTTCACAGAGGCTGATCGTTAGCCCAGTTTTTGCACAGTGAAAAAGTAAAATAAATAACTCAATGAGCTGAAACAGATTAAATTCTACAAATTTGTGTTAGAGTTTAGGCTACGGAACTTTATTGTCGTCTTTGTAATGTCCTGGATGACAACATATGCAATACGAAATTTTGAGTTTTGCATGGCCTCTTCAAAAATAAAGGGGCAGGGGGCGGGATAAACAAAAACGTTCTGTGTGTTTTCAACTGCTTGAATGTGTACAATCTGCACCTATTCTGAAATTATGGATTTCATTTGAACAGCCTGAGAGAATACTTAGTTCTAGATACTTTTATGGGAAGAATTATTAGGCAAGTTTATGAGTACACAGTATTGCAAAGGTAAGAGCAAGATTTTAGTCCTTGGTTAATAAAGTGGAAGCTGTACAGGGAAAGATGTGAGCAGTTAAGGAATTTGTTACCATCTTGGTTTCTCAGCCAAGTGAATTACAGAAAAAAAAAAGCTTGCTTTTCAAAAGCAGGAAATAATTCTAAGCTGGCAGGTAATGTTTCTTCCTTGTTACCATATCTATACCAGGATGATTGTATCTGGGGCTAAAGTAAGCTTTCCTTATGCTGTTCTAAGCATCCTTGTCACCGATTTCCTGTTCACTGGGCTGTTACTCTGTAAAGACTCAGTATTTGCTATGATTTGGTAAAAGACCAAAATTAAATACGAAGCAACAGTTCTTGTGTCCATTGCATGCTTTTACTTTTCTCAACTTCATGAGAATTTCTTCTGGAAATAACACTTGATGGAACCACTTGATCATAGTTTTGGGTGCAAAGGACTAGTAGTTTTGAAATAAAATCCTTGGCTTGGGGAATAAAATAAAGAAGCTAAAAGTGTACCAGAAATATGGATTCACGCTTACGCTGTAATGAATCTCAACATTTAGTTCTATATGGATTTTGATTAGCTATCTGTGTCTGCTTGTTTATAGAATTCAGCGTTGAGTGGTTAATAAATTTTACTGCTATGTAGGAGATAAATCTTAGCCAGAAAAATATGTTTCACTTCAGTTGCTCCTATATCACAAGATGACAGAATTGGTGTGATCACAGCACTCAACATGCAAAGGTCTGGATATCCAGATATGCCTGAGAAAAGGAAGTGCAGCTGCCTGCTGGACTGTGCTGTAGATCTTGGGTTTATTCCATGTTTTTTGTTCTCCTATCTCTGCACCATACCTGTTGTCTGTGTAAATGGCCCAGAGGATCAAGCAGGTGGTTCAAGCACTTAACTGACCAGTCAGAACACGTATGTATCTGTCACTAAGTAAATGTAATTAAGAAAGTAAACATAAACACAGTGTTTAGAAGCAAGGGTCTGTTTTTCCAAATATGACTGTTGCATTTTCTCATGTTTCATTACAGTTGCCAATTCTTAACAAAACGCTTCCAACATAATATTTGTATGCACCTTTACACCACTGCACTCCAAACCATTTAGCACTTGCAATGGAGTAGAAGGAGAGATATTTTCTATGAACTGGGTGATTAGCAGAAACCTACTCCCCAAGCACAATTTTACCACAGGAGGTGGTAGTGAATGAAAGTGTGTGCTGAAGGAGGAGAAGGAGTAATTATATTCAGGTACCATAAGTGGAGTTTTGAGGGGTTTTCGCCACCCTGTATTTTTATCATATAAGAAAGTATTCATTAAATTTGATAGTTAATATACAGCAATCCCTACAAATATGTAGTGCACAATCAGCATGTCTGTTGCAGGTCTGTAACTTGAAGAAAAACCATCACCCACTTCCACCCCAGGAGCTACTTGGACCTTTTGATGGCAGTTTGATCAACTTTAACTTGTGTGAGAGCCTTGAGTTACAGATTGTGCAGGGAAGTTGGTAGGCAGTATTGGCTCAATATACCCTACCACAGAAGTCATTTGCTGCACGAGCAGGTGGATTTCTGCTGGTCATGGGCTTGACTGCCCCAACATAAAGCACCTGGAGATCACTTTCTCTTTGCCCTGGGAGCCATTAGACTATTGTCAATGCATGCTTTCCTGGCAGTGTTTCCCCTACATGCTGTATTAAAATTCTGGAGACCACAGGAATTTACCCTCTAATACTTAAATAACGTAAAGGTAAAATGCCGACTGATTCTGCTGGGATCAAGTATGTCTGCAGAGTGCTGCCTTGCTAACTTAAGACATAACTAGAGGGCAAAAGGAAGAAATCTTCTTTGCAGATCTATGGTAAGGTTACTGTGGACTGTGAAGAGGAAATGAAGAAAAGTATAAAGTCTGATTTTGTCATTTAGGTGTGAATGTGACTAGAGGGCATGAAACAGCAAACGCCATCCCTGTCGGTAGCTGAAAGAGAAGTACAAAACACTGACATCACAAAATCCCAGAGGGACAAAATTTTAGGCCCTTGATGCTGTAAAAAACCTGCCTGCTTTAGCTTTTATTTTACTACAGAACTAGTCCGTTTGTGCATCTTTTATTTCTGAAAGATATTACCTTTCTGTACCCCTCTCTTTATAGTGTCTAATTTGCAGAAAAACTACCACTCCAGAGCAGGTTTAATTTCTCTTTCCACATTTTCTCCCTCAATGATCACAATTCATTTTATTACTGGTAAAATTCCAGTTCACAGTATGCCAGCATGGCTGTTTTTCAGAACAGTTGCCTTTCTTAGAGAAAGGAGGAGGGATTGGGCAAAAAAAGGGGGAGGAGGGAGAAGAAAAGAAAACAATCTAGATGCAATTATGAGTGACCTTGCAATACTGAACTGGCATACTCTACAGAATCAATAGCCAGACAAGTTTCTGTGGCAGATCCAATAAAAAGAAAAAGCACTGGTGTGGGGGAGGAAGCCAAGTAGATTAAGAAAAAGAGATGATGATACTACTACTACTACGAAGGTGCCAATGTTCTGATACACGTTTTGAGGCAGAAATTTGATTCACACAAAAAGTGACAGCTGTTGTGGCTTTGGCCAATTAAATGACAAAAAACGTAATAATTTTATGCTCTGTCTGGTATATAACCAGGTATTTGAACACCAGGCAGCTAGGTGAAAACAATGAAGAGCACATAATTTGTCGCTGTGGAGCCAGAACTTTCTCCTTCTCTCTTTCTTCCTTTCTTCCTTCCTTTATGTCTTCCTTTCTTTCTTTCTTTGTCTCTCCTTTTCATTCTTTCTTTCTATCTTCCTTTCTCTTCCTTCCTTCCTTCTTTCATTTCTTTCATATTTTTTTTCCTTTTCTTGCTCTTTTCTTTTTATTTGTCTATTTCTTTTCCGAAGGCAAATAATTTGGGGGTAGAATATTGTGACAGATCAGCGTAGCTGAAAAAAATAAAAGCAAAGCTTCAAAATGTAGAACCCTCAGGTCCTGTTTGAATTTTTATTTATTTGTAGAGAAGGAAGTGTTTATTGATCATGCTTAATTTAAATATTTTACCTCTGTACACAGAGATCCATCTAATGAGATGATAGCCAACTCAATTATAAATTTTGAAAGACAGAGTTTGGTATCGGTAAGAAAGATTTTTCATGTGTTTTTTAGGATTCTTTTTCCTCTGTGAAAACTGAAGCTGATGAATTTTTTTTCCCCTCCCACTTCAAAAAAAGAAGCGGGAATGAAATTTTATCTCACTCTCTCACCCTGAATACGTCCTTAGTTTCTGGAAGTTCCTTTTAACTAAGGCACATAAGATGGTAAGGTACATCACATAAATATTATTAAGTCTAGGCTGCTTGTGTTTCATACTATGTTCATACATACAGCATTGTCTCTGATTCCAAATTTTAACCTCATTCTTTGCTAAGATAGAGGTAGAACCTGAGATACATTCCTTCTGAGAGCCCCATTTGTGACTGTTGCACATTCCCAGACAGTGACTCTGTGAACAATGGTGATGGAGACCAGCTACATTTGGGACAATAACCTTCTTATTCAAAGTGTGTCATATGTTATAGATATTTCTCAAATTACTTTTCAGATGTATCTCATCATGTTCATCCTTTCTTCCCTGACCTTAATAACAAGAGGAATTGACAGTCTAAACTCATCAAGAGGAGCAATCTACTTTTTGCACTTACTGTTCAGAGTTTAGTGCAATATGCACGAGGCAAAAACCCTGCCTTAAGAATATATCTAAGTAGTGATATTTAGCAGTTTGCTAATGTCATGGAGTGATATGTTTTGCTTGCTTTATATATTTCATCTGTTCAGTGGAACAATGATGTTCCCACTATTCATCTTCCAAGTCTTGCCAAGATATTGGTCTCTGAGATTGTGTAGACATAATTGAAAGCTGGATTTAGGCCTCAACATCTATTAACATTTCTTCTACTCACCCANCCAAACCCCCAAAACAACAAAAAGCCACCAAAACCCAAACAAACAAAACCTCAAACCATCTATATTAGAAACACGTGTTTGAAACTGTGATTTCAAATAATGAAGAGAAGGACTGTACTGAGGAGATCTTCCAAACAACCATTCCTTGAAAGAAACATGCCTATGCCTGTTTCAAGGCATTTATATACATTCAGTACTGTTACATCTTCGGTCTCTTTCAATGCTGTTAGTGCCTGCAGTATTTTTAATGAAAGTAACACACACAGATGTGAACACTGATCAAATTGCTCCCATACCTACTTCCCTAGAGATTCTATAGTAAGCATGTTGTATAGCAAGGCAACATTGAAGCAGGGTATTAAAATGCTGAGAAGTCCTTAATTTGAAATTTGAAATTTAGGACACTTGTACAATCAGCCAGGAATGGTAATGAAACTGTGTCTGTTTCTCCAAAATAACTTTCTTAATTCTTGCAGCACATTGGATTTAAGTGTTTTGGGAAGTTCTGCAGTTGCTGCTGTGCTACACTTGCATTATAAATTGTTTTTACATGCTCTGTTTTATAATGTCAATGTCTCTGCCTTCCCTCTACTTTTGGCAACATTTTTTCGGAGCTCACAGAATTAAGATTTCACACCGAAGGGATTTTGTAAAAGTATTTGCTAAATGCACATGATGCAATGTTTTATACCTGAGGTAGAGCCATCTCTGTTTCAGATTATGGCAGTCCCACAGGCCTAGGGAAGAGTAAACGTGGGCAGTTAAATGTCATACTCCAAGGATCTGAACATCTGCTTCATGGTCCAGTTCTGTGTTTTCAAATATCCTTCTAGAGAGAGAAACTCTGTCTACTTGATTACTCTGAAAGACTGAAGTGACTATACTTACTATTGAGCCCTACCTAATGCGAAAACCAAGGTCCATGCAGGAGTAATTTCTAGCTAGAGATTAAGTGAGAAATGGGCTGGAGAAAGTGAGGAGAAACAGGCTGAGCCTTGAACTTCACTTATCTCATGTACAGTATAACAATGTCCATAAAGTGGATGAACGATAGGGGATCATTTTCACTCCCACTGTCCATAGCAGTTTTTTTCCAAAAAGTGGGGCATTTTTGTTTATTCTCTGCATAAAGATAACACCTGGGGGCACAAAACTTTGCTCTGAATACCTCTTTAATACAAAGTCCCTGACAAAATGAAGTTATGTCTGATTTAGGACAAGATTCAAACGGCATTTATGATAAGATGATCAGGGAAAATGCACCTGGTGGTATAAGTTCATCCCTACATCTATACTGCTTTCTTCAAAGTATTTGGAGCAAAGGCTTAGGTTAGACTATGACAAGATGTGACTGTAAAATCCATATGTTGGAGTGGCCTACCTGGGGGTTCGTGAAACCCTTTATTAGAATTGCACCAGTGAATTGAATAGGGCTCAGGGGAATTGCTGCTGCTGTGTGCTGTTCAACCTCTCTCTGGTAACAGCTTAATTATCCCAGCCAGAGACGATTCATCTCTGAGGCACAAAAATATAATTTTTTTTTTTTTTTTTTAAAAAAGAGACGATGTTTTCTTACCCTTCCCCCTCTTTCTCAAATTGCAGCAAGCTGCATCAACTCTCAGGTTTTTTTCAGTGTATCCTTCCAACGTCTTTTCTTTTCAGACTCTCTCAGCTGCCTGAAACTATTGGTTTACTCTTTTTTTTTTTTAAGAAAAGAAAATAGTAGTTAAGATAGCACATTTTTAGAAAGTTCACTTTTTGTCTTAAGAATGATCTTTCTGCTTTCTTTGGTTAGCAACAACTATCTTTGTTTAAATACGCAAACAAGATGATAGATTTCTCACTCCAGCTCCTTATAAGAACATGCTCCTTGGCCTTTGACTTTTATCGTGGACATCACCTGCCAATAATTAGGGAAGCATCTGTGGGTGTTTATTTTGTTAATATTCTGATGGTTCATCCACGTGTGTGAAGAAAACAGGAACTTATGACAATACAGCACTCTACAGTCAAATTCCACTTGCCATTAAAGCAGCAGGAAATGACATCAGGTTGCTTCCCAGAGTAGTCAGAAACTGATGTTGATACAAAATAAACTGTTACATTTCTTTTAGTTTGTAGTATTGTACCTTAACATATTCTACATTCTGAATTTTGTACACAGTTTAAAATTGCCTAGTGTTTTGTCCTTTGGCAGAAATGAAGACAAAGGTGTATCCCGTAACTTCTGTATAATTCTGAATGTGTGGGTTATGTGGTATAACTTTTTATTCTGTATCCATGTCTCAGTGATGAGCTCTTACAAACAAATCTCTGTCCTCTTCAGATGATGTGTGTTTGTGCAGAGATGCCAATATGAATCTTTGATACTTGAGAAATTGAACCAAAGACCTTTGCTACATTAAGTAATGAAATCAGAGAACTACAGTATTGCATAAATGTTTGCAATGTCCCTCTTTTAATGCCTGTAATTTCTTCTATTCTTCTCCACAAAATTAACAAAGTACATATTCACTATTGAGAATGTATCAATATTAGATCTAAAATTTCCAGGTTCAGCTTTTGGGATTAGGCAAGTTAGTTACTGTGCTCCATTTAAATAATAGCAGGGAAAAAATAAACATATCACCTCATAACTAAAAATACTCTGAAGGAATTTTCTTCAAAAATCTTTTTATATGTAAGTGGTAATGAGACAAGAGCAAAATATAACTCCAGCTGATACTTTTCAGATTGCTTTTTTCCTTTTCTCCTTTCTCTGCCTGTCATAAATGAACAAACTTCCAAAAAAAATCTATAATCTACCAAACGATAGGTATGTGAAAGTAAATTATTCTGATATAAACCTCTATTGTAATTTCACCTACTGAAAATTACCTCTACAACACATATTCAAAAACAGTGTAATTCCACTGTGAGATTAGAACCATGCATTAGGATTTTTATATGGAATTTTCAGATAACAATATAACTCCTGAATATGAGTATGTATTAGAGAACTTTTTTTGTCTAATTAAAATAAGAGAGATATTTTGGATGAAAAGGATATTTTCCCAGGACATGGAGAAAATAGTTCAGTGGTTTTAAATGTTTTCTTATGTTCAGACATTTCACAGAAATGTTGAATTTAAGAAATTAAGCAGAAGTAGCAAAGCATTTAGTTATTCCCCAGAAAATATTATAAATCCAACAAAAATCTTAAGTTACAGAAAAAAAGTAAAAGTACCATGGGATGCAAATACATATGAAGATTTCATGTGATAGAAGAATCTATGTCCATCTGTGTATTAAACTGTGTCCTTTATTTCCAGTGATGACAATGAGGATGAGACATGTATTATGGAAATATGACATTTTAGGTAAAACTGTAGAATAATCAGACATGACTTACAGGGGGCTGCATTTGTGTACCAAACAGCAGAATCACCTGTGTAATTAACTTGTCCTGCCATCCTCTGCAGCAATGGTTTAAAATTTTATAAGTTTATAAATTTTAAAAGTTTATAGAAAACATGCAGCAATCAAATACCACCAGATGGACAGTGGGGTAGTGGTATTTGCATTTGTAAAAGAATTTCCTTCTGTCTTATTCTTGAGCTAAAAATAAACTTTTAGCAAAAGTAAAGGGGCAGTATGGAGGAATATCTAAGGGAGAAAGTTTGAAAAAGACTGAGTACATACCTGTTTCCCAAAGCAGGATCAGTTATACTTCTTTCACTGATGACAGATGCTTATATTAACTACTCTTAAAGACATGTCTCCTTAAACCCTGCAAAAAAATTCCTCAGTTATCTTTACTACTAGAAGTTTTTCCTTATTTAAGTGTTTTGCCCGTGTCTTGATGCTGTACTACTGTTTCAGTTCGTACGTGCTGGACATAATTAAAACTTTGTTTCCTTCATGCAGCAGCCTTCTTCACATCTAAAGATACAGCAGAAGATTTCTCCCCAACTTTCTAAATTATTCTTCTGCAAAGATGGAAGGGAGAATTCAGTATGGAAGAGAAAAATAATCAGAAAATATAACCAAAGTAACGTAACTTCCACAACTAGACTCAGTCTCTTAGTGTACGGAGGTAGAATAGAGACAGTTTTACTTTATATACCTTTTAGTATGTACTTTTGTATTGTACATTCACTGTAAGTTTTGACCTGGTTCAACAGACTAACTGTGTTGAATTCACATTCCTCTGGTCTTCCACACTACAAATCTATGTATCTAACAAATTGTGGTTGGACCTGACTGCCTGTTTAAAAATAAACACCTGCGCTTTTCTTTGTGAATATTACACCTTTTTTGGCTATATTTCCAATATATCCCATCCTTCC
>VZSZ01006569.1:66150-77935 GCA_013398815.1 Ibidorhyncha struthersii
GGGGAAACTAGGAATTTTATTTAACCCTTTTTTTTTTTTTTTTGTGCACTCAAAGGAATAATTCTAGCAGCCTGGGTACTTGAACATATTGGCTTAGTAAGCAGCTCCCTTATCATTGCATCACTGTCTTTTATATAGGCACTTATAGAAATATGATGGATGCTGTTTTGGGGACCTCTGGCAGTAGAAGCTCAAGTCCAGTTTGAACTTATGCCCTGATGGTCTTATATCTTCATGGGCTTGGGTCTGAATACCTACGAGATGGTCTCTTTTCTAGCTCTCGCACAATATGCAGAGTCTACGACTATTTTAGTGAGAGCACAACGAGCAAAACCAGATCTCTGTATCAGAAAGAAAGGACTTGGATAGTCCATCCCTTGAATGATGGTATAGAAAAGCTCCTCATCATTGCTGGTTAAACCTAGAGGTGCTCCTGGCTGTGCCTCCATCCATTCACTCTTTCATCTGCTGATATATGTGTACCTTACACCTGAACTCCAACAGTACTTAAGAGTCTTTTCTTTAGCCTGATAGCATTCATTCATTAATTTGCCCATACAGAAAATAACCTCTTTGCCTTCTTTTCAAAATATAGCTGTAAAAGGACATCACATTACTAGTGGTTTACTGGAAAGAAAGATGTTTAAGCCAGCCCCTTTCCATTGGACAGTTTAGGATATTTGCCTAAACTTTGTATGCTGGCTGCTGTGAAATCCATATAGATACACAATTATTAATTAAAAGTAAACACAAAAGAAAGCTAAGAACCACAGCTCCTATTTCTATTCTTATTGAGGTGGGTCATGCCATGAAATATATAACTATCTGTGATTCCAGGAAGATGAACCTACACTTTTAGTTGCAAATCCATTGTAATTCCACGGAGCGCAATCATATTTAATGTAGCATATTTATGAAACTTCCTCTGATAAGAAAAAGTGAAAATTCTGGCCTTTCAAGCTCCTTTCTGAATCTCTTCATATTAGCAAAAGCAAGAGACGAGACAGACAGGACAACAGATAAAGAGGTTAACTGCCAGGGTTAAGTCCATTTCCTACCTTTGAAGCCCTTGGAGGAGGAAAGAAAAATTCCTAGCCAGGAGATTCAGCCTTGCTGATTGATTATTGGTGTGAGAGCAGGACCCAGCTTTGCCAGCAGACTTTCTGAAGGCTAGGAGGGAATCTTTCCTCTCCAATGGTTTGCAAGGGCTGGGTGGGGTTCAGTTATTAGCCAGCGATAGGTTTTACTGCAGACACTGAATGGCGAGCAGAACTCGTCCATTTCCCTGATGGATTTACCTTCATAATATGCTTGGGGGAAAACAAATCCTCAATGAAAAGGGAGAATGAAAGCCAATGAGCAGAAATCAGAAACAAAGACACGGTAGAGGAAGCAGTAAATCTGTCTCTGTGTCTTTAAACAATTGTAAGAGTAGGACAACAGTGAGGTCTTGACAAAGGCTGATAGCAGTTCTCACCAGGTGAAATTATTAAGAAAGAAATAACTATTTGGGCTGTATGATTTGTTGATGTGAAATTCCCAGATGAGTTAATAAAATTATGGTCTAATTGAATGACCTCACTCCTTGTCTGTCTTCCTGCTTGGCTGATAAGAAACCTCACTCATTTCTCACTTAAAGAAATATGCTACATTTGTATAATATAGTTAGAAAACTTTCCAAAAAGTACTAATCCATGAGGGACTTTCTATGGAGAATGGAATGGTGGCTATTTAAATACACATTACACATGAAGCAGTCTTAAAAATATATAAAAATAAAAAAAAATCAACCCCAAAATAACAACAAAAAATACAAAACATGAGAGTGTAGGGGTAACTTATACGAACAGCATGCAATTAACTAAATTGGACCTTTTCCACATCTAACCTTGCTTAGTTTTCTGAGGAATGCCAATGGATTTCTAATGATCACAAGGCATGCAGGCCTCTGTTTGCTTAGTTTTACAGAACACTGGAATATTTTACTTTTTTTGTGTCTGATATGAGTGTTAGGCAGTAAATGCATATTCTAATCTTTGTCCAACCTGCCATCGACCATGGCACTTACAAGTTTCTTGGCTATGTAGCTATATATTTTATATGCAGACTATAAATTTAGTATCTTTTTAAAAGTTTTCAAATTCAACAATTTTGTCTCCAAGTCCATTTAGAATTTTTCAACACAATTCATACAAATAAACGTATACCTTAAAACAAAACAATTTTTTTTTTTAATCTACAGTTTTCAAGGTGTTTTAATTGTGGATATTCCCTTTCCTCTTCTCTCTTCTCAAAAAGCAGAAAAGATAGTGGTGGAATTTGATGTAAAAGGCTTTTTTCAAGAACACAGAAAAAAGAAAGTAGATTTCATTTTAATTTGGAAAATATTCAGAAGATATATGCACAAGTGAGAAAAAAAGATAGTTCTATCTAAAGTCTACTCCCCAGCCTCTATAAAGTTGTTTATTTTGGAAACATAAATCTAAGAATGATTTCAATAGAAGCGGCTAACTATTTTGTAATGCAGTTTACCTATCGCAGAAGAAAATTTGTAGCAGATTATTCCAATGTCGTACCGTCACAAGACATAACAGAAACCTGGCAACACTGCTCATTCAGCCACATTCTTCTCATTCTTTTCTGACAGAAGGGATTTTGAAATAATCATCCCTTGAATAAGTCCACAAAATCCTGGGTCCTAAAGCTAGGTATGAATGTGTGCAAAATCTGCGTATATACTGATGCTGATGTTGCTCATGGAGTTGGGATGTTGCAGTGTTAATATAAGAGAATGAAAAAGAGCTAGCATATATTGAGAAATAATTCATACAAAATTGCAAAGGATTTGGAAAGATCTTTATGGACATCAAAGAGACAACGTGGCTCTGAGAAAATGTAAGTTCACAGGCAGAGAGCACTGATTATACTGAGCATGGTTATAATTATTTGTACTGTGTTTCAATGATGGGGACTGCTGTTCACAAAACTGTGAGAGAGGGGTGTTGTCCATGAACAGGGTTTTCACCTGGAACAGGGGAGCATCTTCCTTTTCCTGGCTAGTTTGGGCAGCCTGAATTCCAACCTTCCCACATAAATGCTCTATCGTATAGATATTTTTTCATGCTTTTTCTTTTTCTTGACCTCAATAATAGCATACGATTTGTATAAAGAGGAACAGCTTTCTTTCAGAGGAGAAATTGAGAGCAGTATGCTCTTTTAAAAAGAATCAGGTAGCATGAGGTAGCAGTCTCACAATCAGACTCTGCTCAGTGGTAGAGAGACCACCTTCTGAACAAGATAGGCTTTCATTTCTTATGATTTTTATTGACTGAGTTCTAGGAGAAAACCAAGAAAGGAGAGTGACATAGCGCTAAAAATAGTTGAATAAGGCTAAAGAGACGGATGTAAGGAATCGGCCAGTGTTTTGGGAAAGGGCAAAAAGTCTGGTTACCTACCACAAAAAAGGAAATAGCTCTTCTTTCCTTAGTGGAAAAAGACAGTAAGGCCAGTAAATTAATACAGAGTTTGTGAAAAGCTGGTGGTGTACTCCTTGTTTAAAGATTTGCTAAACTCATTTCCGAGCAACCAAAATGTAGATTCCTTTGTAGACCAGAGCTCAAGAACATCTATTACAGAAATTACCCATATTTGCAAGACTAGAGTTTTCCCTGTTTTGAACTGTGTTATAAAATAATGTCTGATCTGTGCTGTTCAGATAAGATTGACCCTTTGGTCTTCCAGCCCACAGCTCTCACTGGATCAGCTGGAAATAATCTTTTGAATCCAAGAACACTCAGACTCAACAACTGCAGGATCATGTTCTACAACCCCTGTAAACTGAGAGATTCTGTCCATTGTGAAGACAGAGATAGTTCACTTGGTTTCACTTTTTCTATTTTTTATCTTTCTGACATAATGGAAGGATATCTCTTTCAACTAAACTTTAAGACTGTGATCTGATTTGGCTCATCATATGTCACTAGATAGCTTTAGAATGCAGACTTTTGGAATACACCCCTGTGGTCATGCCATGAGAGGTAGGAATAATAGAATGATTTGGGACATCTCACCTAGTAAGTTTCTAGAAAAGGAACTTGAACTTTAAAAAGCACTTTAATTGGGAGTAGTGGAAAAAAAACTGACAGTTTAGGTTATAATTCACTAAGAAACTTTACACCAAGTTTTGATTAAACCGTGTGCCTTAAAAACGGTGTTTGTCTTAACACTCTGAGTAACAGTTGGGGGAAAAAAAGTGCTAGCAATCAAAACTCTGTAAAATCACCTGAGGTCTTCCAGAAAGAAAATGTAATTATGTTGGTGGTCAGAGAATGAGGGAGAGTACTCTGCTTGCTTCACTAATCTCTGTGTGTTGTGCAGTTAGGTTTGGCTGTTTGGCCACATGCAGCCAGTCAGGTACACTACTAATTCCAGTAATATTAAGGAAAATGTGATTGTTATTGTTGGTATATCCAGTTCTTTGTTTCAAAGTCATACTACTGGTTATTTTTAAATAGCTTCCCTCCTTTTTGTTCCCTTCATGAATAGTTTACTGACTTGCCAGTTATATTTTCATCAATATAAGCTATGTTTCAGAGTATCTTGAAGTTTTTCTTCACTTTCTTCATTTCATAGGGATATAGATATTGCTACATTAGAATAGACCAGCAGCATACCAGGCCTATTTTTTTCTCAAACAGCAATTCTGACTGGTTACGAATGAGCTGCAGAGTGCAAAATACAGAAGTTGAAAATTACAGAAAAAGCAATCTACATGGTATCTTTCCCACTCACGTTCACTAAAAAGAGGTCTTTGCCTCAGAGGGTACTTGTTGAAAATGCTATTTCTTTTTCAGGTCTTAAAATATGTAATCCTTTTTATGCCACTCACTGTGGACTACCCATTTTGAAATATACCTCACCTCCACTTGCAGAAAAACTGTTTCACTTTAAATCTACCTGAACACAATTCTAATAAATATATGTTTACTGTTACATTATTAACTTAATTCTGATCTTATTTTGTTAGTTAGAGAAAAAGTATATTTGTCTCAGCTATAAATACTTATCTTTTGACAATGCTTACACTTATCTGAAGGTCACAAGTGCTTAATCAACCTCACAACACTGCATAAGGAAGGTAAGATTTCTACAGATGAGGAAACTGAGATGTATGAAGTCTGTGTAGGCTGGATATTGCAGCTTATCTACAGGCTAACTGTGAGTGAGTGTTTCAGCATCAGTAGAGACTTCCAAATTTTGTGCACAAACTTTCCTCGTAAACTGCATACAGACACAGATACGTGTATAGTTACGTGCACACATTTGAAATTAATCTTCTTTTTTTTGGTGGGATTTTATTTCTAAGTAAAGTTTACATTTTAAGCTTAAAAGAAATTTGAAAACATATTTACTTGAGTCACATCATAACAAAATCTTTGTGGTATATATGTCAGCAGAAATACTCTTGCCTGCAGCTCTGCTTGATGAAATTGTGTGGCTGACATAAATCCTGTCCAAGAGTTGCTGGCATGCTGCAGAACATATTTTGCAGAAAGGCAGACCATATTCTGTAAGGTTCTTTGAAATTAGGTATTTGAACTAACTGAAGGACTTGTAGAATGAGTAAAAACATTTTTACATTAATTAAAACATTTGATACACTTCAAAACAGGAGAATATGTAACTGTTATAGTTGGTGTAACTGAGATCACTTGCTCTTCTTAGATCTTAAATGATTAACTGCAACAGACATTCAAGAGTTTTTCTCTACAGAAACAGTTTAATGCACACTTTGAAAAATGGTCTAGTATGGACTGAATAGGGGGGTTTAATAGTTTGGGCTACACATTTGTTTAATCTTTCTTTCTTTTTGATGTATATAGATCTTTATTTCATTTTATTTGTTGTAGTTCTCTCACATGGAGACTGATTGATCAATCTGTGTTTTCTTGTTTTTTCAATTATTTACTGCTATGGGTATAACTAATAATCAGGACTGAAAATGTATGTATGCATTACTGAATTACTGTATATAATGTACAGTAATTGTAAGCACATATAAAATCATGCAAGTGCAAGCATACTATATACATGATGTATGCATGTACACACATAAAACTGTAACGAGGTATATAAAATTATTAGTAACTGTACTAAATGAAATGCATGTAGTCTGACACTAACAAAAATATATGGAAAAGAGTGGAAAATCACTCAATAATATTGTATTCATAATTGCTAAAATTGTATTAAAAAAAAGTGTAAAATTACTATACTATTTAAAAGTTTTCTTACAAACATATGCTCTTGAAACCGCTCATCAGTAACTAAGGGGGACATGTCGTATTATTCAGACAAAGGCATAACTTACTATTTTGACCAAAACCCCCACATCCCTCTGGCATTACAAGTTGATGTAAAGCCTATTACAATCAATATCAAGCAATTGCATCTCATTTTCCATCAGTCAGCATGCTAAATCCTTGATGGATAACGAAGACACTAATCAATATCTGAGTGTGAGTCTGATTTCATACACTTTTCTCCTGTTGCTGTTATTGTCTGGTAACACAAAATATAACAAGAAAGATTCTGAAAAAGTTGGGATTGAGACTGTGAAAATATCAGGGAAATAAGAGCACTTTCTCTACGTTCTCTAAACAAAAAGTTAGAGTAAGGTTGATGTATACATTTCCATACTTCAGGATGATTTTTTTCTAAGAATATTACTGTTGGTAATTAAATTCCATTTAAAATGAAGGCAAACTGCAGATCAAGTGCATCAATAGGTCTCCCTGACACATCACGGTAGAGTTCAGACATGTTAATGCTTTTCTAAAGAGTTTATTTAATCAACATATTTAGTATTTTGACTTTCAATCATCTTCTGACACAAGCATCTTTATCGCTCTTCTATAGTGATGATGTTTCAGTCTATAGATGAAGGCATGTCATGGCTTGGGCTGGACTGGCCACTGAAACAAATAACAGATGCTCTCCCTAACTCTCCCCTCAGGGGGAGGAGGATGAGCGAGAAAGAGACTTATGAGTTTAAAAGAAACTAAAGCAGTTCAATGAAATATCAATAATAAAATAATAAAAAGAAAAGCAATAATATCCCCAAAAGAGAAAGTAATGAATTGTATACAATATATACAAAACAAGTATCAGGCTCCCAGGATGATGATCATGTCACTGACAGGCACTGGGGAAGTCTCAGTCTGGACTCAGTGACGGACAGGAAATGGATTCTGGATCTGGATTCAGGAATGTATGGATCCAGATCAAAGGCAGATGAAAGGACAGAGTCCTCCTCAGATGCCAGCCATTGAAGAAAGAGAGCTGACCTTTTGATTCCTCAGCTTTTATACTGAGCATGATGCAGATGGGATGGAATACCCTGTTGGTCAGTTTGGGGTCAGCTGTCCTGTCTGCTCCTCCCCACAGGTGAGTTCCCTCTACCCTTTTCTGCTTCTGACCCTTCAATGGGGCATATCACAAAGTTAGCTGAACTTGGTAGTTATAGCCATAAGTATAAACAGGACCCTCATTGCATACCATTCCTTGGTATTAACTACAAACGTCAGGCTTTATCTCTGCTAGAAGCCAAGACTGTCTGAAAAAATATGATGTTAGTTTCATAGAGTTCAGTTAGTTAGAAGAGGCTTAACTGAAAAGTAAAATTACTGAACAGAAGATTGGTTCTGTTTTACCTCAAACCAGCACAAGTCACATCATTGGTCCAGAGTAAGTATCAGTTTGATCATTTCTATAAATCCTGTCATTCAGCATAATTCACCTAAGCTGTAAAGATAGGTGACCCTCTGTCAGTGCCTGTGGCACAGATATTCTGTAGATAATAACAATCTCTTGGCTCCTAAGCGTAAGTATCGAATGCAAATAGAAAAAGAAAATGTTTCATATGATTACAAGGGGCTTTAACACAGGGTATTCTTTTCCTCTTATTAGTTGGATCTGTGCAATATAACTTTGGGTTTTCAGCTGTGTCCTTTGTGGTCTACATATGATGTGTGTTCAATGCCTAAAAAATAGCACTCTGGAAAAGATCCAGGAGGAAGCTAAGGCTTGTAGAGATCAGAGTCTGTCTGAACTCTGTATTTTTCTGAGTCCGGGGAGGAAGTGTACTTGTGCACAAAGTAAATAGAAGGCAAATTCTGCTCAGATTCTTGTACCAGTCTGAAAATCCTGTGTATACCTAAATAATTGTGGTATCCCTACATGTGGTCCCTCTGCCTTGTAGCTCAAAAATGCCAACAACCTTTCCGTGGATCATTGTCTGCAAAACCTACGCTTGTGAGCCTCCTGTGGTTCACGAGAGTATATGCAAGAGCAGGCAGCTGAGCCGGCAGCAACTGTGTTCTCAAATTCTCATCCAGAAGCTTCCTACCAAAACAGGTTTCTGGAAATCTGTCTCATGACACCTGCAAGTAAATTACATCCATGGCAATAGTGGTGCCTGGGCTTTTAGAAGACTGACACGGTCTCTTCTTGAGACTTTTATCACACATTTATTTGATGTAGATAGTTTGCCCATGAATTAAACTAAAACTGAGATTGAGGGTAGAGTAAGGCCTCACAGTAACGAAACATATTTTACCCTTGGCATAGGGTTTCGACAGTTATCTTAACCCATGAAGACACTCAGTAGCCTGATTTTGCAAGCTACTGAGTATCTCAGACTCTAATTTGATGTCATTGGACAAGTGGGGAGGACTTTTGGTGCACCCACATTCTGGAACTAAATTATGGATAAAAGTGCAATGCAGACAGAAGGCTCTGTCATCAGTGAGAATCAATGGTAGTTTGGGATTTAAGCAAAATACCTTTATTCCTCTTCGTGAAGTCTTCAGGATTAATAGTGCTATTTCAGGATTTCTTCTGTCAGCTTCTTACTGTTACAGAAAAATTTTGTGTGCCTGTACCACCTTCTACCCATGGAAGCCTGGTTGAATCGCATCTAAATGACTCTCTGATATTCATAATATAGAAACTATTATAAAACTAAATCTACTTATTTGTTTACATCTCCTTGACAGTCAATATTTTATTCTGTTTTTCTTGTCCTTTGATTTGATGTATTTTCAAACTCTTCCAAACACAGGAGACTAGAATACTGATTAAAAAAGAGATATATAGAGAAGATAAGGCATATCTAAGCAGAAATTATTTTCGTCTCTGTATTCTTTCTGCAGATTAAAAAGTTTTTTGTGTAGCTTAATCTTACCTGACTTTCAGTTTTTAACATGCTACAGCTAATCTAAATGAAATAAAGAAACACATACTTGTAAATGGTCAAATGGGGGGGGGGGGGGAATTAAACACCTTTCACAGGATCACGGAGTGATAGGGATTGGAGGGGACCTCTGGAGATTATCTAGTCCAACCCGCATTTGGATGTGCAGCTTTAAGCCCATGTTTTGCTGTCTTTAAGTTCTGTTTTTACAGGTTATACTGTGGCTGAACTAGCTTTCAAAATTTCATATTGAAATTTATAGTATATCATTTATATGTGTCGTACTTTTGCTGGTGCTCACAGTGTTGTCAATGTTTGCAATGTCACTCTCTTTATCTACACACGTTCTTCCCTTTCAAGACAAACTTATGGCAGAAACGGGAACTTCCAAGCAGGAAACTTGCTGAGGTGTCTCTGACATCGTCTGTCCAGAGCAAGTAGATTAGCCATAATGCAATATGCAGGGGAATAGCAGCAGCTTTGAGATTCAGTTCTAGACATCCTTATAGGAATTATTTAATTCTAGTGCAGAATTGTCCAAGTTACAATAAAAAATTAGTCCTGCTAAGCCTCTTCTAAGGTTATGGGTTCAAGTCTCCCTCAGACAGCACTGCAGCTGCTCAGCTTCTTTTAGCTTTTTCCTACGTTAATTTGAAAGACTTTGTGGGAAGGAGGATGCTATAGACCATTTTAATCAATGAGCTGTAGCTCAGAGGTGACAAGGAAGTAGCTTGTTAGATCCTGTTCCAGGGTTGCCTTCCTGGAAAGCAGAGTCAGGGTGAAAAATGATTTAGCAGTAGAGAAACTGCTAAGACTTAGACAGGTGTTTGAGGGCAGCTTGGACAGATGTTCCTGTCTTATGCTTATTGCTTCCAAATTTGCTTAAATCTCTTTAGCTTTGGCAGATAGGAATGACAGGCAACATAGCTTTGTTGATCTGGATTCAGGTTGAGAAGTTCTTAGGAAGTACTGGAAGCAATCTTTTGTCTTCTTTCTTGGGTTTTTTTTTCTTTTTTTTTTTTTTAATGCGTCTGTTTAACTATTTGGGGTATTTTTTTAAATGTTATAGTTCATAAAACCTCATGAAAACAAAGTAAAGAAATCTGGTGTCAGTCTGTGTTCGCAGTATTGCAGATGTGCTCTAGGAAATTTCAAAGACTTCTTAGAGTTCCACTGTTTTAAAAATGGCACATCTACTAACTGCATCTAACAAAACCAGAGAGCTCACCATCTGAAAGGTGAAAAGAAATGATGCATAGTACTGTTAAGTGGCACAAAGTTCATAAGGTCTGAGTTCTATCTGCCTATGATGTTTTTTGTTGGACTAGGTCTCAAGTAAAGTTCTCCCTCCTGCCATTCTGCCTCTAGCTTTACTAGGGGAAGGAAAGATCTGTAAATGTTAGTTACTAACAAGTAGCATAAAGATACCGGGAGAAAGGAAATAAAGGAATGAAATAATGCTGTCTTGAGTAGTCACAGAAGCATTGTGACTTTCAATGGAAATATTTCTAATTATTTTTTTTTAATCATGAGGCTGGTTTTGCTGTAGAATTATGTTTTGCTTCTGACTAAAAAGTGTTGGTAGTGTGGAACTGAGAAATGTCTCATACTGTGGCTATATGCAAACTTTACTTGTGTTGTGCAAGTATTATTAAGCAATGTTATAAATGTGGTGCAAAGCAAATTTGTGTCACGTTATTTAACAGCAGTAAGCTGAAAAGTGTATGACTACGTGTTAAATAACCTCAGCCTTGTTCTCAAGTTATTTTTCACGTCACTTTTTTTCATGTTCATTCTCTTTATCACTTTTTACACATCCTCCTTGATCAGGTTGTCATTTTCAGTCTCTTTGCTTTTTTCTTCTTTTTCATTTGTTTTGGTTAAAGTCTTGGTTTCCTCCTCATGTACCTATCTTCGTTTGGCATTTCTACTCTTCCCTACCTAAATTTATTTCTGTGACCCTTTCCTCAATATTAGCTAAACTAATAAGCATTCATTTTTACTGAAGACTTGGATATATATTCTTCTATTACATTAGGTAATTCCTTATAATGCTACTAAGAGTTGTTGTACAGGTATAACGCTAATCATAGAATCATAGAATTGTTAAGGTTGGAAGACACCTTTAAGATCATCGAGTCCAACCGTTAACCTAACCTGACAAAACCACTTCTAAACCATATCCCCAAGTACCACGTCTACCCTTTTTTTAAACACCTCCAGGGATGGTGAATCCACCACCTCCCTGGGCAGCCTATTCCAATGCTGGATAACCCTTTCAGTGAAAAGTTTTTCCTAATATCCAACCTAAACCTCCCCTGGCTTAACTTGAACCCATTTCATCTCGTCCTATCACTTGTCACTAGGGAGAAGAGGTCAGTCCCCATCTCTCAACAACCTCCTTTCAGGTACTTGTAGAGAGTGATAAGGTCTCTCCTCAGCCTCCTCTTCTCCAGGCTAAACAGCCCCAGTTCCCTCAGTCATTCTGAGGGACTTGTCCCCCAGACCCCTCACCAGCTTCCTTGCCCTTCT
>VZSZ01006570.1:0-107893 GCA_013398815.1 Ibidorhyncha struthersii
GTCCCTTCCAACCCTGACTATTCTGTGATTCTGTGAAGTGTTTATTAGGCTCAACATTTTATTAATGGATTCTTCAAAATATTTATTAATTCCCGGGAGGGTTTGGGTAGGTAATTCTTTATAGGTACATTTGAAAATTTTTAGGAATTAACCATTTAATGTGTCTGATTTAAGATCTTGTATTATTTGTGCCTGATGTATTACAGCTGAAGATGGAATACACTCTATGTTCTAGAGTTGGTTCGATGTGCAAAATTTGGGGAAAAGCCAACTGAAATGCATATAAGGTGGTTATCGGATCCTCAGAGCTAAGTGTTTTTTGTCTACAAGTACAGTGAACTGCACCACTTGCTAATTCCATGTAAACTTTACATGCCAAGATTCATGTAAATGTGTATTCCAACAACATATTTTGCAATGTTTTAAGTTGCTGTCCTTGTTAGCCTATTCAAAATAACCTAGAGATTATTTGACTACACTAGTGGATGTTCAGCTCAGCTATATGTTTGAATTTGTCACAGAAGATAATCTGAAGAAAGGACCTTGATTTATGTTTAGGTGAACTGTTGTTGGTCCAATGTAATTTGGTGGTTTGCAGGATACTTCCTTGTTCCTTGTATAGAGTTTGTGCTTGTGAGATGATTCATTAAAACACTAAACCCCTGTTTTTTTACTGCTTTTTCTTTGAAACACGAATATTCTGGAACTGCTGTTTGAGAAGAGCAAGTCTCTACCTCTAAAAAACAGACTTACCAAATAGTGAGTTTTTTCATGCCAGTTAATTTGTTTAAGAGAGAATAAGATACTTAAGTCACTAAGTCAGTCAGTTATGGATAGACTGTAAGTGGCTTTTTGTCTGTGATGACAGGTAGCAGTTGACTTTTCCATGTGTGTTGCTTGTTTTAGGTTTATTTTTCCCCTCTTTGGACTTCTGATTTATTTCCTTTAGGTAATATGCTATAGCTGGCAATTGGAGCGATCTATTTTATGAATACAGCCTGAAGCCAAAGCATATTTTTAGATAATGGGCTAGGAGGCTGAGAATGCAGGTATCTTGAGGCAAAGGCAATGTATGAACTCCTTAGTGAAATGTATGGATGGCCTGTTTTTCTTTTGAGATCTCTTCTTTTGGAGGACTTGGACTCTGCAGTGTTTCATTGCTTTGGGGTGTGTGTGTGTATGTTAATACATTTCAGCGTTCTTCGAGCTCTAAAACTGCTGAACTCTGTCCTCAGTATATTGCGCTGTGAACCAAGATGTTGGGATACAGTTAACCCTCCTATAAGCGCACAAGCTAGTCTGGAATTGTCTTCTGCAAGTCCTTGAACAGAACATGCTGGAAGAGGTGGTTTAGACCACTTTCCACACCTTCACTTTTCTTTCTAATAATTCAAAAATATACTATATTTTCCTAGTTGCTCTCAAGCATCTGTCCTAGAGTGGGAGGGCAGCCGATTTTTGCAAAGTGCTTGTGTACTATTCCTTGATCAGTATTTTTTCGTTTCTTTAGCTTACTATAGTACCTTCTTAACTTCTAGCTAATATACTACAAGTTACTTAAGTTGTCTAACAGGAAAATAGTGTGCTTGAAGTGCCTTCAGCGCTCCACCCATGCGTGCATGTATATATGTATACGTGCATATAGATATATGATTTTTCTGGCCTTGGTTCGACTGCATAATATTCTAAATTAGTCTTAATCCTCCCACATCGCTGATCTTATTCTTTTGTTAACTACATGGAACATATTGCCCCTAAGCATTGTTGATAATTATGTTCCTAAAGTTCATTTCTATAGAATAGCCAGCCATATGGTATAAATAATGATACATAAAGCTGTGGTGTGGTCTTCGGTTACCCATAAGTGAATAACAGTTTGAAAGAAAAGCAACCTTATATTCATCCGTTACATTAAAAAAATTTCTGGCTTTGCAAAGAAATGAAAGGTGATAGAAAAACTTTAATTTTTCTTATTTTCTGCAAAGAGAATACAAAATTTGATCAACAGACACCATGCAATGGTGGAGAAGTGTTTAATAAAGCTGGATTGGAAGTAACCTACAGAAAAGAATTGAAAACATACTTTAAAATTCCACCCAAACTGTTCGAATGTGGGGCTGGGATGGCAAGAGGCTATCGGGACCAAGTGACAGACAGACTTCTTGCAATGAGGAAAAAAGTGGAGCATGAGCTCATCTTCTTTGCTTGCTCCAACAGCTGAGGCGGGTAGTATGTGTGACTGATTTAACTTAGAATTCATAAAAGTTGTGTCACCAGCAGATTTTCTTCTGCGTTTAGGAGCAGAGAGGGAATATTGCCTTTTTGATAAGCTAGGGAGGCTGCAGATGTGCTGTCTCTGTTCACAGCAACACAGCTTCAAGGTTAACACAATCAATGTGAACTGTGATTGTCATGTTGTCACATGGTATATGGTATGCAGTCAGAAATAAGAGGAAAAAAACCCAGCCCGCAACTCTGACTAGTCTTTCTTCAACCTTCTGATTTATTGTTATAGTAACTGATGACTATTGTCTGGATATTATTACTTATGGCAACATACACAGGAAGGAGATAACACTATGAATTTTTCAGTTCAGTTGCTTTTCCTGCGTTTCACTGTAATCTGTCTATCCTAATGCGATGTATTCCAGATGAACTGAGCAGGAAAGTAATTCATTATTGCAAAAAGGAGGGAGTTGAGTTAAAAGCCTCATTTGTCAAGTAAATGAAAATTGTCTTTATTCTGATCACTTGCTCTTTGTGAAATATGGACAATTTCAGAATCCCTTTTAAAAAGAGAAGAAAAAGTTTCACTGTTCCAATTAGAGCTGTTTGGGAAGCACTAATTATTATATTTTGCAGGAGAGAAAAAAGTAATGAGCACTTCCATATTGTCACCACTAACCTTGATTAGTCCTTCAGATAAAATTTCAAGAAATGCTTCATACATTGGTTTCATACGATATTCATTATACTTCTAGTTGGTAGAATTTAATAATTTAGAGCTCTTTAGTAGCTTTAATATTTTCTTTATTCAAATACTAGTGCCAGTACGGTCTCTGGCTCAGAGAAGGTCCAGTATAGACATCTTGCTTTTACAGCCCAACGGGTGCAGTGTCCGCCTATTGCTGTCTGTACTAGCTTGCCATAAAAGCAGCATTCTGAGGAATCAGTTTGCCAAATTCAAGTTTTGAAATACGTCCCTAATATGGGGCTTACCTATCTCATTGGGAATGCTCAAGAGGATAGAAATTTTAAAAAATCCTTCACAATATTCCTGTCTTCTGGAACTTTAGGGACAGATTTTGCTCTACTTCTGCTGTAAGTGAATTTACAGATGTAATTTGAACATATTTGATTCCTTTAAGCAGGAATGGAAGTATTTGGTAACCTCACAGCGGAAAAGCCCAGTACCAATTTGAAAGTGTACTGTATGTAGCACATCCCTAGCAAACAGGACACAATGATCAGAAGTGAAATTACTTTTTTTTTTTTTACAAGGTCTAGCTCTATAATTCAGTGAACTTTGCAACTGCTAAGAAAAATGTGGGTGATTTTGACACCCTTTTGGGAAGAAAATGGAATTTTTCTGGGCTTCAAAATTTGTTAGGTGTTGCAATGCCTCTGTAATAACAGTGATTTTTGGCATACGTGTAAGTGCATAACTTCCATCATTATGATATAAATAAACTGCTGTTGATGTAAGATTCCCAAATTCTGCTTAAAAACATTCAGAGAAAGAAGATAGAATGATGAACAGAGAAACTATACCCACTGCTTGCTTAAGTAAAACCAGCTAAACTAATCAACTTTGTTTAATTTAGGCAGCATAAAAATATGTCAAGATTTTGGCCACATCTGGCCTGAAATTTGACAATGCTATCAAGGTGCTTAAATTAAATACCAAAGCAATTAAGCAGTCATTACTCCACTTTGAACAAAGTATTACAGTTCTTATGTGGTTTTGACTTGTTTCATGAGCCTAAGTTTTTTTTTTTTTTTTTTTTTTTTTTTCCGGTGTCATCAATAATCATTGAGGCCCTTCAGGGAGGGCAGCCTCCATGAGGCCTCCTGATGGANTTGTTTTGTTTTTTTCCACTGAATGTTTTTTCTGTTCTCATGCAAGTGACTGGTGGCTTTAGTCCTCTTGTATTTGTTTTAGCAAGCAGACTCCTTTAGAGTCTGTAAACATAGTGTTAATTGTCTCATCTGTTTTGGTAACTTTTATTAGATCTTACAGGAGAGAAGAGGGCCAGTGAAGTATTTCCAGGCATCGTTTCTGTTAAAATAAATTGAATAAAGAGGGAGACTGAAAGTTGGGCAGAACCTGAAACCAGGGAGCTAAATACTTCAGATGTTAAATTTTCAGCTTTTTGGAATCTGTCAAAAACCTTGAGCTTCAGTTATTATGTTTAGATTGACAAAACTAGCAATCAGATCAGCATCCTACGAGTTAAAATGGTGGTCTCTCATGAATGAGTGGGCTTTCCTAGGTTGTTTCTTTGTAGTTTCAAAAAGTAAAAACTGAATAGTGCTGCTAAATTCTAAATTATCTTCTCATTATAAAGTGTTTTTATTTAAAACTTTAGTGGGTCAGCATAACAGGGTAGATGTGTTTTGTACTAGTGCACTCTATTTAATAAATAATATGCAACTTGAAGATACTAGCATAGAATATTTTAGAAACAAAAGGTTTATTTTAAGCTTTTCTAATACTTCACACTGATGCATAAATTAAATATCACTAATTGATTACATACAGCGGGAGGCTGTATTTCTTAATGTGCGAAATGCATGAAAAGTGAGCAATAGGTTAATGACTGTATATATACAGTATATTATATATAATGTGTACATATGCACATTATATATAATAACATAACTTTTGCCTTAATTCCTGTTTAAAAAAAAATAGCAAAAGCAACAACAATTTTGGAGAGGTTAATTTGATATATATCGTCTGGAAACAGCCTTACACAGAAATATAACAAGAAATGACCAAGCTGTGTATTTTATGTACCATGGTATCCAGAAGTCCTATTAGGAAAAAAAAAAAAAAAACAAAAAAAAACCAAAAAAAAACCCAAAACCCCCCAAAAACCCAAAAAACTCATATGGTCTCAGTGAGACTTGGTTTTTGTTTCTCTAGGTTTTGGGGAGTATTTTGTATGAAATGTTGGTTTTGTTTGGTTTGTGTTCTGTTTTTTCCTTCAGTAAAGAAGTTTCACAATGAATAATTAATTTTTTCATTTGGAAAATAATTTTGTATCCTGCATCATACCTGTGCTAATTAACACACAAAATTAAAGGAATATAATATTTCTCCATTTCAGGATGGGGAAAAATAGCTGTTCAGTATCCCTGCTGAGCTCACATATTCATGTTTGCAAGATTACTGTGGTGTAATGTCCATGTTTTGGTTAACAGTTCTCTGAAAATCCTAATTTCAGCAGTTCTTGTTTCTGATTTATCTGAACTCTTGGTATTTGATTGAAGATAATTACAGTTCAGAGTTCAAACCTAATAAGTAAGGGGGTATGCAGCGAAGGAAAAATGTCACCCACAGACTTGACCCAGGACAGATACCTTGTCTAAAGACTAATCAGTCTGGATTTGCATGGAGTACTTAGCTGGTTTAAAGGCATAGCAGCATGAGAAAACTTGAGGTGGAACTTAAAGTGTGGGAAGAATTCAGAGACATTGCAGGACTTTGCTTTTGAATAGGCTGAGGAAACAATATAGTATGAGAACAGCGGATGAGTAGGATGGAAATATGCATTGGGATGTGGTAGGTTTTGTACAGGGAGATGTGATGGTCTTATAGGGTGTCTCACGTCTGGATGCCTTTAAAGTTTAGCAAGCCTTCTTCCATGCTTTCCTTTTTACAAGACTGTTTGACGTGTCAGCCCACCTTCTAGACATATGGAATCCCTACTCTTACTTAGGACATCTCTTCAATTCAGAGAAGAACAGAAACAGATTAGGAGCAACAAATTAATGTTCTGGCACAGAACTGGCAGTCATAGAAGGTGAGAGAATTTTGACATAAATGTTAGTGTGGAAGTGGGGGAAAAAAAAACCCTGATTTTATTCCTTGCTACAAATCCTGGTATTGTGCTTTAACCCCAGCCAGCAACTAGGACCACAGAGCTGCTTACTCACTTTCCCTGTCCCCCAGTACCGTAGGGAGAAGAGGGGAAAGAGGGGGGGAAAAACCCCCACCAAACAAACAAAAACCCAACCCACAAACAATCGTGGATTGAGATAAAGGCAACTTAATAGAATATTAACAGAAAAGGTAAATAACAATAATGGTAAAAATATACAAAATAAAGGAGTACAACACAGTTGCTCTCACCACCCAAAGATACATTGTCCAGCCTGTCCCAAGCAGTGATTGTGTATCCTTGGCCCCCAGCCAACCCCCTGTTGCATGATGTCTATGGTATGGATTGCTCCCTCATCCAGCTTCTTCTGTCTGTTCTCACTTTCATTTTCTATGGGAAGCTGAAAAAACCCTTGACTAATATAAACATCGTCTGGCAACAACTAAACCAATATGCAGTATCAATATTTCTTTCATACCAAATCTGAAACACAGCAGCCACTAGAGAGAAAATTAACTCTATCCCAGCTGAAACCAGGAGACTTGTTAGCAGCAGGTTTTGAAGTGGCACAAAATATTTCTGTAACATTGCTTCATTATTATTAACAACAGAAATGACAAACTTTACATTCAGATAGATTTTCATAAGATATAGAAACTGTTTGACTTTAAATATCTGTAAAGCTGTTATATCAGGCTCCTATCAGTTCTGTCATTGTTTTTAAATACTGTCTGTAGGGTGAAAGAAGAAATCATGTTAGGAGCACTTGTGTTTTATAATCAAGGAAACATAAAAATGATGCTAGAGCTGTAGAACAACATTTACTTGTAACAAGCTCTTTTGGAGAGGAATAAAGGAAATGTAAAGGGAAAAGTTTTCTGGGATTTGATGGACTGTAACTTGCAGTGAAGAGGACAGGGCTCTCATTTCAGCCTCGCAATCGTTAGTGAGGCTGCAGTGCCCCCAGTGTAATTTTCTAAGTAGTGATTTTTCATTGCCAGCTCAAGCAACTTGAAGCCATTTCCTCTTGTTCTATCACCTGTTACTTGACAGAACAGGTCAACTCTCATTTCTCTGCAACCTCCTTTCAGGTAGTAGAGAGTGATAAGGTCTCCCCTCAGCCTTCTCTTCTAAACAGCCCCAGTTCCCTCAGCTGCTCCTCATATGTGCTCCAGACCCCTGACCAGCTTCATTGCCCTTCTTTGGACACGCTCCAGCGCCTTAATGTCCTTCTTGTGGTGAGGGGCCCAAAACCGAACACAGTACTCAAGATGCGGCCTCACCAGTGCTGTGATGCTTTTTTTTTTTTTTTATTTGCCATTTTATCAGTACTAGTGTAACCAAAGGAAAAATTAGACAAAAAATGGAGAGGAGAAAGGAGGCTCTGTTCCTGTGTTTGGTGATAAGCTCAATTAGTAGAAAAAAGTTTGTGGCTTTCTTTGGATGCTTTTTGTTGTCTCAAGATAACAAACGGTCACTTCAAGAGACTAATGTTCTTTAAAAGAGAAAGCATAAGGGACAAAAATCCGTGAATGTGAGCTAGAGATTCAATCTGTGAGTAGATCCCTATGTATTCCTCCTCTGAGGTGAAAAAGACAACATGGTTAGAAGAGCAAATTATTCTTGTAATTCTTTTTTTTCTATGCTCTAACCATGGCTAATGCAGTCAGTACGGACAGTAAGTGGTGGTTTGGTTTCATTTTTGGAGAGGAAAGTGTTCCTATATGTAGAATAAAACAACAAAAAAAAATCCTTAGTGTTTCTCTAATTACAAAATAGATTCATTTTAGTACATGAATATTACTTAAGAATCTGTCTTAAAATATATAATATACTAATCAAGGTAGGCAGTAGCTTTTTTAGTTTGTGTTTGTAATTAAGTAACTAAAAAAGAACAAAGATATGCAAACACCATCTAGTGTAAAACAGCTTCAGGATTCTAAAAGTCAGGCAGTACAGGGGACATCTTTATACCTCACACAGTTAAAATGTATTTAATAGAGTATTCACAAAAGCTGAATGCGCTATTGAATGGTGCCGAATGTCAGTTAAAATATATCTTTTGTAAGACAAAAGCAAGTCTGCAATATTATAGTAAATATAATAATGTTAGCCTCACTTTAGAAGATAAAGAGGAGGAGCAAGGTTTCTCAAGATTTTTAAATAATTGGCATTTGAGTTTTTGACGATTGTTGCTTCAACAGCTTTCTCTCAAGGATACCTGGTTTTATGGGTCTTCTCTCTAGACATACTGCTTTGCACTGCTCCCCATTGAAATGAATTTTTTTATAAAAGCCAATTTATTTTTATTTCATTTAGTTGGGATCCTTCTAGAGTTCATCAGATAAAATAATACCAGTGTCAAATAAAATTCACTTAATACTCATGAATAAAATCTCTTAATTGTGCGCACTTCTGCCAGTCTATTGCACTGAAAACTGAACTGAAACCTGTAAATAAAATAGATCTATCTTACTGGCTCTTCAAGTCTTAACACATTTACTTTAGGTTCAGATGAATATTAATAGGGTTTATTCGGATAAACAAGTTTATTATAGAGGAGCTGGCAGTGTATGATTTATGCTAGTGATTCTTCACTGGGGCAGAAATGCATGAAGTTTACCAAGATGCTTCTACAGCTCAGTCTACTCCTCTTCCTTCATCACCCCTTGTACCAACTCTCATGCTCATTACACTCACTCATGTTTACTTTCCTTGCTGAGAGGGTTAGTCACTAACGACAACCAGCTTAAAAGGTGTAGGATCACTTTGTGGCTCAGCACTTTCAAAAAATTACACCAAAAGTTTGTATCGTAACTGAGTTGTAAGCTATGATGTGACTCTGAAGGGAGGGGAGGGGGAGGGTGGCTGGCTTCAACAGGATTCATTTGAAGCCTGTATTTTTCACTGCAAGGAAAAAATGTCCTGCGTGTACTATATTAAAGCATTGATCTATGTCACTTCTGAATTGTAAACACTTAGTGTAATTTTAAAAACAATACTACATTTTCTTCCCCCCTCCCCCAATTCATTCATAATCAGGTTTAATGGTTTGCTTCAATGTTTCAGTTATGCAGATCTCCTCGCTGGGGTTCAGTGATACTAAAAAGATCAAATTTGTCTTCATGACAAAAATGATCCTAATGCTAGAAACTGACAAATTAAACTGATATCAGTCTGGTGATTACATCTTTTGTGACTTCGTGTTAAATTTTCATTCACTTGTGTCATCCGATGGTTGGTCACTGTGAGTAAAGTCTGGGAAAACATTAGCTGTGAAGCTCTTTCACTGTAGATTGATGTTCAGAAGATAGGTTGACTGAACGTTATTTGACTACAGTATGCTTTTGAATTTTTAGTATTTCTGGCGACATGTGGACACATTGTTGTTGAAGTACCTTTTCAGGACAGTTGGATGGAGGGAAGGAAACCTATAATCCAATCAATAGTTCATATTTAGTAGACAAAATAAAAATTCCATTGACGTTATTTTTGAAAGATCAGAACATGAACAGTGTTCTTTGCAACAGGGACCAGTTATTTAGGATTTTGTGGAGTAAATTTAATAATAATATTTAACAGATCTTTTTGAGTAACCTGCAAAGAAGACTCATAGTTAGCAATTCTATTAATGTGTATTTTTAAGAAACAGCTATACTCATAATCTTAAGTGAGCAGGGTAAGACCTGGACTTTTATCAAATCTACTGACATCAAACATCAAAGCAATCTTTGGCCTGAATTCTAAGACAAACAGCAATAGGGTGGGATTTTTTTTGGTGTTAACTCTAGTAAACTACTCAGGATTAAATCAGAAAACATTATTAGTAGTATCGTGTTGTAATTTTGTTGCATACACAATTACATATACTTTCATTAGTTATTGGAAGAATAGTAAAAACACAACTGGAAAGTAATTAGTTTTAACTTAACTGACTTAATCCCACAATGATGTCCTATCCTGAATGTGAAACCTGTAGGTCTGGATGTGCATTTCCACATGCCAAGGGAGTTGTTACTTGGAATTCCATATAAGAAACTTATTTGCCAAAGATATGAACCCTGACTAACAAGCATATTCAAGGCTTTGAGCTCATTCCCTGCTGTTTAGTCCTTAGACTCGCATCTGGCTCACTTTGTACTTTTGTGGTGTTGAGTTTCTGTGATTGCTTCACTTGGATATGAAAACAGGACACAGCTGCTATGTCAGCCCTGAGCTCTGATGTTGCTAGCCAGTTAAGATCAGCGTGAGTTTGGTCAGCAAAGACAATAAGTAAAGAACTGTATTTTGTGTGTGCACTTATGAGTTTTAACTCGTTTCACCTTGAGGATGATCATATTTTCACATAGGGCTCAGCAGTAGTATCTGAACATAAATTCATATACCTTGTATTAATAAAATTCTTATTTATAGGTGTCATGGTTTAGGCCAAATCGGCAACTGGGGACGTGGGGGACCCCAGATGGGACTGACAGATGCTCCCCTCTACCACTCTTCAAAAAAGAGAGGCTTAATGTCTGTATGAGACTGAACAGCAATAAGTAGATCTAGAAAATCCAGGGATGGCTTTTGCATTTAAATAAAAGGAAGCTGTAAAGTTACTTTTATTCTCTAAATGGAGCTTAGCTTTGCACAAAGCAAAGGTGTACCATGGAGTATGTCATGACTGGTTGTTAGAATGGCTTCCTTGCAGTAGCTGAACAGAGTGTTCTAGGTGACTCCAAGTTGGATGATGCTCTAAGGCAGAGCTGTATATATTAAAAACTTTGAATTTTGGTCTGTTACAGATAAAACTAGAGTGAGATTCCTTAAAATCCCTGATTCTCTGTTAGTATTTTCTTTCTTTGCATTTTGCTAGTCTGGCAGTCCTGATGGGAAGTGTTAACATGTGCTGCAGTTTTTTGTTGAGGGACCATTTATGTCACTTGTTATGAGGAGTGGGAATTAACTTGGATTTCAGTTTTTGAAGGAAAAGACTTGAATTACCCTAAGACTTAAATAACACCTGTTATGTTTTTTTTAATTTATTTATTTATTTTTATTCCTTTCCTCCTCATGGAGTGCACCATTGCTGTTGGCGGTAGATTTCAAATTTAAATGTTTAATTCTCTTTGAAACTGTCTTTTTCTGAATTCTCATTAGGGGTTTGGACTTCTGGGTTTTGCAGCAGAAAACTGAAAGGCACATCACAACTATCTAGTCTGTTTTAAACACTTCTGTGAGAAACTGAGACTATAAAAAAATATTTAAAAGAATAGGACGCTTCTGAAATCTGAATCTATTAGGTTGTACTGATAAATTTAAAGTTATTGATATTTCTTGGACTTTGGAACGCAAAATTCAGGTAAAATGTCCTCAATTGAAGGAGATTGCATCTGTGCTTTTGATGTTCCTTTCATTTCCTGTGTAAATGAGTACAAAATGCCTCTTGGGCATAGACATGTAGAGCAGAAAAAAAAAGATCAAAAGGATCTCTAGCTCTCAGATGGCTAATTCTTTTTCTCTGCATGAAAAACTGTAAGAAATTCAAATTCCTGTGGAAAGTACTTTTGTGTACTCCCATTCTGAGTACACTTGTAATCTCCCCAAGTTATGTGTGTGTTGGTATGCCTTGTTTCATGCCTTGATAGTCAGCTTGCTTTTCTGAAAAATAAACTATATGACAAGTTAATAAAAAGGAAGCTTAAAGGAAGTGCTTGTTGTGTGCCTTATACACAACACAGGCTGTTTAGAAGAAACGATGTAGTAGAGAGCAACTACTAGTCAAGAGAAATAATAACCAGTAGATGTTTCATTTCTAATTCAATTCTATTCCTAGAATTATTTTTTAAGTGATTATATCAAGGAAGTGAAAGAATGATATTTCAGAATTAATCGGAAATTCTCCTTTAAAGCATTGTTGGCAAATAAATGTTTATTTCAGGCGTGGTGCTCAGGTGCCTAGTTGCATAGCTTTGAAGACGAGAAATATGAAGAGATATTTGTACCTTTGCACTCTTCAGTCGTGGTATTGCCTGTCAATTGGAGACAGAAATAGTACCATTAACTTATCAATATGTTTTTAACCTTACAGTACTATAAAAGTTAGTTTGAAAACATACATCTCAGGTATCATGTATTTTTGGAAAATCTGAGTATAGAATAGTGCATGAACTGCTTAACTGTTCTTTTGACCACTACTGGAGGTGAGTTACCGGGCTCAGATACTTGGTTTGACTCATTTGTTTTGTGATGCCATAAGAATTGGAAAGGAACAATTTTTTGTTTAAAAAAAGCTGTAATTTTTTCTTAGGGACTCTTAAGCACAAAACTCCTCAAAGGCACTTAGAACACTTCTACAGTCTTCCCATCAGGCTTTCTTACAACATAGAATGAGTTTTAATTCTATAGTTAAATTATGGAACTAAAAATATTGGTTGAACCAGAGCTCCTCCTGTGAAACCTTAAAAGACTATATTTATTATGTTCTTATTAAAAAGTTAATTGCTGGAAATGCATGTCTCTAACTGTGATCTTAATTCATGGCTTTTTACCATCCCCAATGTCTGTCTTTTAAATTATATTAATAAGATTATATGCACCCATGATTAGACAGTAGGAAGGATTTATAATCTAACTTCTAGGTATTTCTTGTGTTGCAAGAAAGCTAATCTCATCTGCATAGGAGCTAGACCTCTATAGAATATCTGAAAAATTCCATGGAACTTGAAACGGAAATTGTGACTACAAAGAAAGGTCCTCTCAGCCACCTGATTTGGGAAAAATAGGTCCCCCATCATCTGAAATAGCTAGTGGAGTGAAACTATTTAGATTGGTAACTGTCCATACACGAAAGGTGGCATGGTTTCTGTGTTTCAACAACGGGTAGGCTGTCAGTGCCCACTGTTACTATTTGACACTGAAGAGGTATGCCACATGCAGTTCTGTTTTCTCTACATATGCACATTTATTTAAAAGCAATGATGGCAGTGAAACACAGCTGCTTTTTCAGATTAATAAGAAAAAAATTAATGTATACAATATAAAATACATACATTACAACTACATATCTGCCAACACAAATACTTAATAACTAGAGTATTTCTTCTTTCAGTACCTGTTTGTTTCTTATGTTATCTATTTTGGTATTGATTTTTTTTTTTTTATTTCAATCTTTGCATCATAGAACTGACTTCAGTAATTCTGTTTAGATGATACACTTCTGGTAGAATTCTTGGAATCAAACTTACCAAATTGCTTTTTTAATGACAGTTTTCCTTTGGGGTGTTAGCTGGTGAGTTTGTGCAATATCTTTTAGAAACTACATTGCTTTCTCTGGGAAATGGTTTATTCATATAGCAATAACCCAAACACATTTTATTGTCAGAGACTGCATAAAATTCAGTTGTGGTGCCTCTGCAAACCTTCTTCTGTACAAAGAATGATAACGTGTCTGCTGAAAGATCATGAGTCATTGGCATTGGTAATTACACAGCTTTTGTAAGTTTAAGCATTAAAAATGTGCTCTACTACCTAAAAATGACAATAGCTTTCATTTTATCTCATTGTCAAGAAGAGTATTTCAATAGATTAGGAAGACGATGATGGAGTTCTGCTGAATTTGTAGATGTTGAGAAAATTCATGAGATATTTGTACTATTATTGACCACAGCGTGTTCATCTCAGATAACAGCTTTTCCATTGAGAATATGAACAGGATAGAAGATCCCCAAACTTATTTCAGTTATTATTAAGGCTTACCAGCTTATGGTACTGCCATAGATCATATTTTAAGATGATGTGATGTGCTATACCAATTTTTGTGCGTCAGAATTTTTACAGATCCCTTTGGAAAGGTTATTGGAAAAATCTGATTAGCTTGATTTATTGCCATTTCAATAAGTACAGAGCTCATGTTATTACAGCATATATTATTTAGTTTCTTTCCCTTCCATGCTCTTTCTACATTCACAGAATCTAACTTAGTCTGGTACCTTGCAACAAACTCCTCTATTTTCAAATATAGCTGTTTCTATTTGAAAATACTACTGATGAATGAAATATTGTCTTACTATCTGAATGTTTTATATTTGTAGTGATGCTCCAGTAATAATAATAATCTTGGACTATTCCATATGACTGTCTTACCCTGATGCATTCACTGGAATGTAAAATCAGTGGGTGATTGCTTCCCTTGATATGTGTGTAAAGACTTGTGAAGAGATTCATACTAGTTCTTTTTAATCTACCCTTTTTTAGCTTCAAATCTGTTTGAGATAGCAAATTTCATAGTATTTTCATATCAGTCCGTGGGCATTTCTCTCACATATTTGCAGCTCATAGGTTATTTTTAAGGGAGCAGAGGGAAAAGGATTAAACCTTTTTAAAAGGTGTTTTCTTCTGTAGAAAGGTAACACTTCTAAAGCTCACTAGATAAGTTAAAAATTATTTAATCTGAGTAAAGATAAACCCCATGTACTTATTGGTCTTATGCAGTACTTTGGAAAGGTGAATAAGTGTGTGTGTGGGGTGCCTATATGGACGTTCCTCTTGGTCAAATGGCTGAGTGGGGTGGGCAGGAGTGCGCACACATGTGTGTGCGCGCACTGGGAACAGCCAGAACTGCCTGAGGGGGCATTTGCCCAAATAGTGATGCTGTTAAAAGAGAAAAACATCAGATTATAAAATAAGCAGGCAATTACAAAGAGACTTTGGAAACAAAGGCATCTGCTTTTAGAAGTATGAAAGAAGCATGAAAATATGCAGCAATCATGAGGGACCTTGGATTGAGGAGATAATAGAGCAGCTGTCTAAGCCTGGATTGACACTGGCATAAATTGCCCCACTGGCACAAAACCTCTACCTCGGCCAGGAAGAACATCCTCCCTGTAGGACACTGCAAACAGCCTGCATCCAGCTAGAGGAGTGGCAGGGCAAGGTGCCAGCAGCGGGGACCCACATCTAGGTTGTGCATATGTGGCCGTGGTGGCTTTCTCGCCAGCACATGCGTTAGCAGGTTGCAGGGAGCAGCAGGGTTACACATAAAGCTGCAGCAACTGCAGCTCCAACAGGAGATGCATGTGAGTAGGGGAACCTGCACCTGTAAGTGGTGGGGGGAGTGCCTATAACTGTATATAATGTGAGGGGGTCAGCATTACAGCTTTTGGGGATTAGTTATTGAAGGGTCCTTAGGAAATTAGTAGATGTGTGTTAATACTCTGTAGTTTTCTAATATTGTGGTTTATGCCTTGTATTGCTTATATCGATCCTGAACATATATTTCATGCACTACTGATTAAGTGTTGCTAATCAGTCAAACTGCTTTGATAGTGAATTGATTTGTAGCTTGTGAATTGAGTAGTTTTTCCTTGAGACAAAGTAGTTAATATTGATTAGCACACTCAAAAATTTTAGGAGTATTCCACCACCAGTTGAAGTGCAGTTAACCAAATTGATGATATTTCCCTATCATTCTCCCCTGTGATTACTCTTTTTTTTACATAGCTACAAAAAACCCCAACCCTTACTTCATTAGTGACCCCCATGGAATGCAATGTAAATTCCAGATCTTCATCACAAGCCTTCAATTAAGCAGTCCTTGTCCAGAAATCAGTTAACTGCTATCATATTTTATTTGTACATCTTTCATGACGAATTAGTGATTAAAAAAAAAAAATTAACAACCAACCAATCAAAAAAATCCCACCAAACACAACCTGCCCATCTCTCCCCCACCCGCCCCATTACTTAAAATATTTTCTAGGCAGCAAACTTTGGACAAAAAAAAAACCCAACCCAAAACAAAAAAAAAACAAAACCACCCCAATCCTACCTGTTATTTTCCAAACCCAGTTGCCTGCCTTGGGCAGCTGCTTCTCATTCTCCCAATAAATGCTTGGCATTCTAGGTATCTCTTGGGGCTTCAGTAAAATTGCATGCAGAAGGCCTGACTAAGTGGTCACAAGGGTCTATTCTGGCTTTAAAAATATAAGAAATTACTGACTCCTGAAGGTTGCTAAGCCCATTCACTTTCTACTGAATGAATTGGAAGTGAACGTACTAAGTCCTTTGTAAATGAGCACTTTATAAAAAGAAGCCTTCAAAGATTTAATATGCTATAAAGGGTGAGGTTGAATCTGCTCTGATTAACACCTGTAAATGAGTTTGAATGGGTTACAGTGATCAGATGCTGACAGCCTTCTTTTATACAAAAAGTAAACATAATTACTGAAGAAGTAATTCCCTGGATGGGTTTAGGCTTTCAGAGTTTGTTCTTTCTTTATGTGTCACTGGTTTCAGTGGAAGTTCCTGTCATGCTGAAACTCCAGAAATCAGCATTTGGCATTGTCTGTTAATCTTACACCTATAGAAGACAGCAGGCAAAATTCCAGTTGACTGCAGTCAGTTTTGAGTTGGGATCTAAATCTGATTAAATGGTCTGTGGTACTTTTAAAATGTTAATGAAAAGAAGCACACGATTTGTTTTTCATGTCTGTGTGAAGAGTGGGGTACGGGAAAGAGAAAGAAGACAGTTTTTGGTTTTTAATCTGCTTAGAAAGTGGCATGTTCAGTATGTTTCAGAACCCTTGTGATGTTTACAGTTCATGAACTGGATTATAACTATTTTTCTATACCTTGTTCAGCCATTCACACCCAGTAGCTTGTGGTTATTTTCCAGTTGACGAACTGGTGCCAAACAAAAATTGTGTATTTCTAAGTCTGTAACTTAGCACAAAGGCATTTACAAAGACCTAGGAAAAACGATTAAGAAGCTTTATAATGGTTCTCTCCATTATAAGACTCAAACTGATGATCTAGAGCAGGTCAGCTTCCTGGAAATGCTTCTCATGGAGTTTTCCTAAACAGCTACTTTCTTATAGGTAAAACAGTATGCGGTTTCTAAATAGCGAGAAGGTGATTCATGCCCACTCTATCTCTTACAGGTCTGAAATCCTTTATTAAACACAAGCTGCAATAAAATTGCAACAACACAATAACATGGAAAATTATATCTTCATAACAATGATAGGTGTGATATTAAATACAGGGAATGGGTACCATAGGTCCTGGATTCTGATATAATGCCATAATGTCTTCTCTAACGAGACCTATACCAGGAGCAAGCTGATCCATGGGTCCTGTCAAAAGGAGAGGGGGAAAAAAAAAAAAAAGACTTCCCTGTCCCTCACCCCCAAGATTATAAAGCGTCCTGGTTAAAATGATGACAACTTGAAGTGCATTGGTGTGCAGGGAACAAGAAGCAAGAGTTGATTTTTTGCAGAGCTGCTAGGTGACCAGGTTACCAGTTGAAATTAAATGGCTGTGTGCACTGTTATTTCCTGATTTCAAGCAGCTGTGAGTTCTGAAAGTCTTTGTTATCTAGCCTGCTCAACCTCATGGAAATGCTAACAATTCTGTTTTGGCTACTGCTGCTCTTTCAAAACAGTTTTTTAAGTACTTGTTGTTTGTTGAAATAAATGCCTATCAGTGGAGACACCTGGAAAGTTCAAATTTTTAAAAAGTATTAGAATAAAGCAAATGTTAAGTTGTGGTTTGTTAAAGCCTTTGTTTTTCTTTTGAGGTATGCTCTTAAGAGTTGTCAGACTTTTCATATAATAATTAACATGGAGGATGCGTTTATAAAAAATATTGTTGCTGTTTAAATATTTCAATATATTTTAGTTGAAGAGATACTATATAGTATGCATTCATATTTTAAAAATGGTTGAACATTATGCATACACGTATGTATACAGAATCCATAAAAATCTTGAATATTATATATATTATATAGTATTATTATATGTATGAAGTCCTGCTAGTCCTGAGTAATTGCTGTCTGGGTGGGATATAACTTGACAATCGGACTAGAATTCATTATCTGGTAGACACATGTATTAATACTTCGATTCATAGCTTTGTTCTTGTAATGATTTACAAGCAACAAGGTAAACNGTAGAATTATTCAAGGTAGACTTTTTTCAGGAACACATATTGGTATTAAATAATGTTCAGTGTGTGGTTCTCAGACACAAGGGGACAAAGACTTGAATCATAATCATCAGTATTCTGGGATGGGTAAACTCTTTTCTCTATTCCTTTTTTTTTTCTTCCTAGGGGAGTGCTTTGAGGGGAAGGGGTTGAGGAAAGTGAACTGTTTCTAGCATATCTTCATATATCAAAAAGCTGTGGCTTCAAATAATTTCGAGTATATCAGCACAAATTAGTGAGAAACACTTGCCCTCTGCTTACTTATCTTAAATTAGCTTTAATATTGATTTTGATGGTGGACATAAGCTGTTTGGACTTGAGCTATTTTCAGAAAATGTCTCTAATTGACTAATAAGCTTTACTGTTAGAAATGTGTTGGACCAAAAAAGCTTTAGAACTGATAAAATTTATTTGATGAGAGTTGACCTTTCTGTACTGGCATGTCTATATCAGTCTTTTCTGAAATACATGTTCTTTAAAACTTATAAGAACAAAATTTTTTTTTCTTCCAGGAACCTCTCCCACTAGTTTTTTCTGTTTGACAGCAGTTCTTCTAACTTCATGATATTGGAATTCAAAATTATTTGGCTGTACAAATTTAAAGAATTTGAAAATTGTTTCCTGATTATATGGAGATAACTTTCAAAAGCAAGTTTTATCTAATATTTGTTTTCCCTAATAATTGCCTAAAGTTACTGCTTGTTATCGAGTAAACTCTGTTACTAGAATAGCTTTTGAAGTGTGTACCAAAAAAGAACTGCAGTCTTGTCAAACTACATTCTATCTAGAATGTAAATGAATCCAAATTTGAGTCATCTGTTTTTAATTGTCTTGCACTGTGTCAGAACAAACAACTGCATTTTGAATGTGACACAGCTGCAGCAACTCTCAAATCACAAAAAAGCCCCAGACAAAAAGCCCTGTAATGGTAAACCTGTCACTTTTGATGGTTATCTGAGCCACTTTGAAAGTGAAGGGAAATAAGGCTTTATTTACATAAACCAAAGTAAAACTAAAAATAAAGTGTCAAAAGGTAGGTGCTCTCCCAAGGGCCAAGGCAAGAGTGAGTTGACACCACCTTTTCTAGAAAAATGTATCAAGTTATGTGAAAAACCTGTGAAGTTAAGTTTGAATTTAATCTGATACCAAGTGAGTCACTTTCTCTCACTTGTGGAGACAGCGGAGAGCATGTTTCAGTGTAGATGAGTTTGCTCAAGAGAAATAATACAGTGAAGGATATCTGCTTTGCTGATAAATTATAACTTTGGCTTTAAGAGCTGCTGGTGGAAATAGGAATATTCAACTTTCTGTTAGTACAGCACATCAGGTAAAATTTCTCTGGGAATGAAGGGGAATATTTTTTCATGTTGCCACAGGTACATGCAGGTACAATGTAATTACTGGACTGCTGTGTTAAGATAAATGGGAGATAAAGTACACACGATTAATCATCTGAGAGCAAGATGGTTCTTCCAAGTCCGGTGGTAATACTTCATAGCTTTTTTTACCTGTTTTGAAAGCAGAGTTTTTCTGTAACTGTTTAGTTGTTTACTCTTTATATTGGATAGTGTTGCAGGCTTCAGTAAAAGTTAAAGGCAGTGCAGTGGTGCTCTATGTGCTTCAGACAAGATGACTTTTGCTTTAAAAACCTTGTATTATAAAGAGATTTATCCAGGAATACTCTGTATAAAAGAATACATGTATCGTCATGCTCTTCTTTCTGCTTCCTCATTTATACTAAATTCTTTCACTTACATTCTCAGTTTTTCTTTTTTTATGTCATCTCTACAAGTATATTTTTTTTTTTCCTGATACCTTACCCTCCTTTATTCAAGCCTATGCATTCTTTTTTATGTTGTACTGGTTTTGTAGGTTTTCTGTGTCTCCTGTTCTTGGGATATATAGCTGTCTGATTTCTCATCCTCTATTGGTAGCTGCTTTGATGCCCTCTTTTTCAAAGCTGAAATTTCTTTTTCTGGATCCTGTGACCTTCAGAAAGCATTTATCTGGGCATAGAGAAGTAAGCTTTTTTCTACACTCAATTGATAAATAATAGTTCAATTAAAGTAACAATGTGCCGATAGATAAAAAAACAGTACAAAGCACTGCCTATGATTTCACTCGATTTTTCACTGGGATTTTCCTAGAAAAATTGGTGAAGGCTAAAACTATGTAATGAGAAAGCATCCTTTTGTATTCCCCCCCTGCAACTTTATCAGGTGAAATAAATTTACAAAAATGGCACATTGGGGATATCCTGTTGTGGCTTAACCCCAGCCGGCAAAGAAGAACCACTTGGCGTTTCTCTCACGGCCTCCCCCTGGCTGGGATCAGAAGGAGAAATTAGAAGAAAAAGGCAAAACTTGTGGGTTGGGATAAAGACAGTTTAACAGAACAGCAAAGGAAGAGAAAAACAGCAACAATAATACTGATAAAAGCATATAGAGAAAAGATTAATATGCAATTCAGCCACTTGCTAACCAGAACCCAAAATGCCCAGCCCTTCCAGCTACACCCACCTTGGCCAGCTCCCCCAGCTCTGTATACTGAGCAGGAGGTCACATAGTTAATCCTGTCTCTGCTGGAACCGGGACATATCTGTACCCTGTAGTGGAATATGTGAATCACAACTTCTGTATGTAAAAAGCTTCTGAAACAAATGGGATACTACTGACTTCTTTAGAGGATTGTTTTATTCTGTTTCCAATTTTGGTATACACATATGGTAATGGTGAAACATAGAATGGTTTAGGTTGGAAGGGACCTTAAACATCATCTAGTTCCAACCCCCCTACCATGGGTAGGGACACCTCCTACTAGACCAGGCTGCTCAAAGCCCCATCCAGCCTGGCCTTGAACACTTCCAGGGATGGAGCTTCCACAGCTTCTCTGGGCAACCTGTTCCAGTGACTCATGACCCTCATGGGTGAAGAATTTCTTCCTAATATCTAACCTAAATCTACCTTCTTCCAACTTGAAGCCATTCCCCCTTGTCCTATCACTACATGCCCTTGTAAAAAGTCCTTCCCCAGCTCTCCTGTAGGTCCTCTATAGGTACTGGAAGGCCGCAATAAGGTCTCCCCGGAGCCTTCTCTTCTCCAGGCTGAACAACCCCAACTCTCTCAGCCTGTCCTCATAGGAGAGGTGCTCCAGCCCTCTCATCATCTTTGTGGCCCTCTTCTGGACCTGCTCCAACAGGTCCATGTCCTTCTTGTGTTGGGGGCTCCAGAGCTGGGTGCAGTACTCCAGGTGGGGTCTCACAAGAGTAGAGGGGCAGAATCATCTCCCTTGACCTGCTGGCCGTGTTCCTTTACATGCAGCCCAGGATACAGTTGGCCTTCTGGGCTGCGATTGTACATTGCTGGGTCATGTTGAGCTTCTCATCAACCAACACCCCCAAGTCCTTCTCCTCAGGGCTGGTCTAGATAAATTCTCTGCTGAGCCTGTATTTGTGCTTGGGATTGCACTGACCTAGATGTAGGACTTGGCCTTGTTGACCTTCATGAGCTTGGGCATGGGTTCACCTCTCTAGCTTGTCCAGGTCCCTCTGGATGGCATCCCTCCCCTCCAGCGTGTCTGCCTCGCCACATAGCTTGTGAACCTGTGTCATTTTAAAGTCCTTAAATTCCTGATAATACGATTAAAAAAAAATTCTATAAAATAAAAGAATAACATGCATAATAGCAGCTATTTGTGATCAGGATTACTGGTATTAGGAGCTAGCAGACATTGTCATTAAATAGAATAAATAGTGGTCTCTAAAATATCTACTATTCATCATAGTTTGAATGACTTAGTTGTGGGTTCAGGGAGATACGTGATGAATTTATTCTTGCTAGGATAAATTTTTCTAGGAGAAATTTAAAGTGGAACTGAAGACTTTTAAAAAGTTTTAAGTTTGTATTACAGTTTCAATAATCTTTTCTTTTAATGCCAGGAGGCCATAATCCTACAATGGGAGAACAGTGAAGGCTGCCCTCAGGAGGATGCTGATGTCCTCTGAAGGTAACGAAGCTAAGTACCAGCACCCCCCTACCACATCAGGCCTGATAACATAAAGAGACCAAAGGAACCGAGCAGGCTTTCACTGGCCTATTTTACCTGTTGTAAGGAATAAGGAAAGATAGCTTAAATAGCACCTTTTCCTGCACTAATATGTTGGGAAAGATGGAAAGCAAAGGGGTTTAAGGCAGCAATCTGAGACTTGCGAAACTTGTCCAAACAGGATGGAGGTTTCAACAAAAAGGTTAATTTAAAGCAACTGTGAAGTTTAACATTACAGTCTCTGTGTTGTTAGGGGGAGAAATCAGTTTAGCAGTAGACTTTTGGGGATGAAATGCAAGATCAGACCTTCTGCAGTTAACCTCTGTTGCAATAATTTTCAGTAGTACACAGTTTTATCAGGATCTAACAAGCAGCAATGTTTGTACAAACGAATACATATAGAGTTCTGGAGGAAATGTATTTTTGAATCATATTATTACCCTGGTAAATGCCTGGGGAAGAGAGATCAGTTTGAGGCGAGAATAATCAAGGGGTCTGTGTATACTGCATCTTGTGACTGTTGTCCAGGGTACCATGCAGCTCATGTACTTTAAAGTGATGCTAGGCACTCATTTAATTGTGTTGGAATTTTAAACTGTGATTAGCCTTCAATATTAGAGTAGGGTAGCTGAGTAGATGCTGGAGAGAGGTGTTGACTGAAAGTGTCACTGAGTAAAAGTAGGTGCACTAACAACAAATTAGGGTCAGGGTGTGTCAGAGGAGATGCTGGTTAGTATGCACGTTGTTGGTGACTCGTTATCATTACACATAGTTTCTCAGAGGGTTTTGGTGAGAAAGCTGAGGAAGCACGTGTGACTGGCCGTGCTTTTTGCTGGTGTGTCACAAGAATGATCTCCTTGTACTTTCCCCATTCCTTTTATATTATGTGCCATTTGTAGGCAATAAGTGTGCCTCATTATTCTTTACCTCTTCCTCTTGGAACAGTCTGTGTGAAAGGGCACAGCTTCTAGACATTCAAGGTTCATAATTCCAAATTAGTAGCAAACTTTGTGCACATTGTTCTATTTCTATCACTAAGGAAAACTTGAGTCATGATTATGTGAAGCGAAATCTCAGAGGTTTTTACTGTAACAGACTTTGGACTTTGTTGTTAACGCAAAGAATTAATATGTATGGATAGTATTTGCACTTTAATTTCAATCAAAAAATGCAAAACATCTATAATCATACTGTTACTGTGGCAGAACCTTGGTTTACATGTTTCTGTTAAATTGTTTTGTTTTATTCAAAACCCTAGTGCTTACATCAAGAATCACTACAATCTTTTTATTTGTAAGAGGACATTAATATTTACTAAAGGTGTACTTCAGTGAAAATCCTGAATACCTATCTCAAATTGGAAACTTCATATATATTTGGAAACTTCAGAGTTTTTGGTTGTTAGGTTGAAATGACAGTAAATTAAATAGAGTAAACAAATCTGTACCTGAACTCTAAGCTCCATGGCAACTAAGCATATTGCAAAAATTTAATGAGGACCAGCTACAGCATTAAAAAATACTCTAGACAAAATAACCAAGTAGCTTTTAATGTCACAGTAGAAATTCCAAAGATATCAAAGTCAGTCAGCTAAGGAGCAAATCATTGTGAAATACATTTCTCTGTCAGCGAGGAATGCAGTGGTGGTAACAGTAAGTTCTGAGGCTGGGTGGTAGACTGAGGTGGACGGGTGGTGGGGGGCATTCCTGGAGCCAGGGAAACACGAAGAAGAGCAGAGAGCCTCCCCAGGAGCTGGCAGCTCTTGCGAGTGAGGCTGAGATGGCTTGGGCATTGGCAGGAACAACCAAAGGGGATTTAAATGGTTCCAGGGAGTGCTACGGACCAGGACATGGCATGTCAGCCAGGGCATAGCATGACAGTTTTTGCAGAAGGGAGTGTAGGAAGGGCCCTGCAACCTGCTTGTAGGTCCACAGCCCAGGGAAGTGCTCTAAGTCTCTGCCAGAAAGGTGGGCGCTCGCCTTACTGTTAAAACCAGTGCTCCTACACAGACAGCCCCTCACATGTCTGATGCATCCACCCAGGCAGAACTGGTAAGGAGGTAGACTTCAGTACAGGTGGTAGGTTGCAGACCCTTCTTCTGGTGAATATGTAAGCACTTGCACATGCTGTGCACTGGTTGATGATCTGTTATGTCAGGTGGCCAAGTTGCAAGAAACAGTTAAAAGGCTGTGCAATATCAGAGGACCTGAGATGAAGGTAGGTAGGTGGTTTCACGACAATGTTCCTGTAGTGGATACCACTGCGAGTGAGGCACCCTGGTGACACACAAAAGCAGGACTCTGCTTCAGTTGCCACCCTTCAACATCACAACCAAAACCAGGTATCAAGGTTTAACAGCTATAGACACCCAGGAGCAAGGTCTGCCAAGAGGAACTGTGCCAGCATCACATGGTGGATACCGTTTAAAAACAACCACGAGTGCTAGTAGTGGGTGACTCTGGTAAAGGGTGCTAAGGCACCCATCTGCTGTCCTGACAGGGAGTCATGAGAGGTATGCTGCCCGCTGGGAGCTAAAGTCTGAGATGTTGCCAAGAGGGTGCCACAACTTGTCAAGAGCACAGGCCACTATCCACTGTTGCTCTTTCATGTGTGCATTAATGATGTCGTAAGCCGGAACCTGGGCAGAGTCGAGGAAGACTATCAAGCCCTGGCGGTGCAAGGGAAAAGAATTGGTGCTCAAGTTCTTTTCCATTTTAGTCAATAGAGGATTGACAACTGGCTGAATGGCAGAGCTCAGAGGGTTGTGATTAGTGGAACAGAGTCTAGTTGGAGGCCTGCAGCTAGCATTGTTCCCCGGGGGTCAGTACTGGGTCCAGCCTTGTTCAATATATTCATCAATGACCTGGATGAGGGGACAGAGTGTACCCTCAGCAAGTTTGCTGATGACAGAAAACTGGGAGGAGTGGCTGACACGCCAGAAGGCTGTGCTGCCATTCAGTGAGACCTGGACAGGCTAGAGAACTGGGCAGAGAAGAACCTAATAAGGTTCAGCACGGACAAGTGTAGGGTCCTGCACCTAGGGAGGAGCAACCTTATGCACCAGTACAGGTTAGGGGTTGACCTTCTGGAGAGCAGCTCTGCAGAGAGGGACCTGGGAGTCCTGGTGGACAACAGGATGACCATGAGCCAGCAATGTGCCCTTGTGGCCAAGAAGGCCAATGGTATCCTGGGGTGCATTAAAAAGAGTGTAGCCATCAGGTCGAGGGAGGTTATCCTTCCCCTCTACTCTGCCCTGGTGAGGCCACATCTGGAGTACTGTGTCCAGTTCTGGGCCCCTCAGTTCAAGAATGACAAGGAACTACTGGAGAGAGTCCAGCAGAGGGCTGTGAAGGTGATAAAGGGCCTGGAGCACCTCTGTTATGAGGAAAGGCTGAGAGACCTGGGTCTGTTTAGCCTGGAGAAGGGAAGACTGAGAGGGGATCTCATCGATGCTTGTGAATATCTAAAAGGTGGGTGTCAAGAGGATGGGGCCTGACTCTTTTCAGTGGTGCCCAGTGATGGGACAAGGGGCAATGGGCACACATTGTAACACAGGAAATTCTGTCTGAACATGAGGAAAAATAAATCTTTACTTTGAGGGTGGCAGAGCACTGGAATAGGCTGCCCAGAGAGGTTGTGGAGTCTCCTCTGGAGATATTCAAAATCTGCCTGGTTGCAATCCTGTGCAAGGTGGTCTAGGTGAACCTGATTTGGCAGGGGAGTTGGACTAGATGATCTCCAGAGGTCCTTTTCAACCTCTACTATTCTGTGATTCAATGATTTTTTTTCCTGCATCAGAAAAGGCACTCCAGTATGGACTTAGATCAGGAGCTGATCTTACAGCACTGTGGTAAAAGTGTAACCTGTTCATTTCTGTTTTCCAGCCTAGTTTTTATGAATTACTAGCTTTAGAAAGGGTTTATATGGGTCAAATATTTAGACACAACATATAAACATTTAAAAGATGTTTGAATGGAGTATTTTGTTAGTAGTCCGGTTGCCAAAAAGCACAGTTAAACTAAAGCTTTTAAAAAGACTGCAAGACTGTTTTAGGCTCTAAGCTTAAAGTTGTTTCACCCAAAATATTGGCGTTGTGTTACTGTTTCAAGGAGTCCTAAGAGTATCCTAAGTTATGCATGGTGAAGGTGGTTGTGCTGTCTCCAGCTCACGGCTTACTGAGAACTGGCATTCTCTTGGTGAATCACCCTTGCGTAGGATGCTGTCTGCTCCCCCAACGTGTGACTGGAAGACTTGCAGGATAATCTCAGGCCATGCTTCTACTGTCCTCTGAAGTGATCAAACTCTGGGCCCAAATCTTTCTAGCTCAAGTCTTGCAAATTGTCTGGGATGTGCTAAGACAAAAGTAGCTAAGAAAATTGTCAATGCTCAGTGCTTTAGGATAAATAATTGTTGGTTCTGGATTTTACTGAAAAGTATAGCTATTTATAGCGTTTTCACTCTCCCAGAAAATTAGCTTCAAACAGCTGAATCTTCTAAGCAGTTATGCAAACTTGCGAGGGAGACTGGACTTACTAATGCTGATCAAGTAATGAAGCAAGACAAATATTATTTTCTTAGGGTTTCTCAGGTTTTAGAGACACTGCAGAAATATTAATCTGACCATCCTCCAACAGTGTTGTTCAGTTCTATATAGCATAAGTGCTCTCAGGCAGAAATTTATTTGGCTGAAGGGATGATGAGAGCACAGCTGGGTCAGATAGGAAGGACAGGGACTGAATCATACTGGAAACTTAGGGGCTGCTTGGTGGTGGCTCGTGCTAGGACTGGAGCAGAAATTTGAGTCTTGCTGTTTCTCTGTTAAGTTCCAGTTCTCTCTGTTGGCTGAGCAGTACACCTCTGCTTCACTGATGATGAATCTTTACATTAGATGCATAAGGCAAGTGTGAACTCCCATGTATTGTTCTGATACTACAAAGCACTGGATTGATGTAACCACACCAGTCAGAGTTAAGGTAGGATCACAATTTACTTTGGATGATTCCGTGAACCTTTTGTTCATCTTCACACATAATTGAAAATCAACCCCCTTTGTAAATGACATTCTAAAGAGTCTGACATTTAGTCAAGGTGACCACCAGCTGGTAACTTTTCAAAAATCAATAATGCAAATATTGGTCTGTTAGGAAAAATACCACTGTGAGGTCATCTCTAAAATAAAGCTCATTTTACTTGCATCATTGCCACCCTGCTTTGCAAAAAGGGAAAAAGTCAGTGGTTTAATTAATGTGTATGCTGTGTGACGCTGAAGTGACTGCTTATATAGGCAGTCTACCAGTAAGAGATGTTATTTTGCTTTGTTAGTATAGGGGAAAAAATAGCCTAATTTTGAGCTTTGCATACTTGTTTTTTTGTTAGCAGCAACACTGTCAGTATAATAAATGAAAACAAGAATGGTGACTTTGAAATGAATGGTCTGAATCATGTATCAGCAGGCACGCTGTTAATATGGTTATGCTATTTAACGAGACAGTTCCAGTCTTAGACAAGAGGATATGTTGGTTTTGTTTCTAGAAGTTAAAGCCTGCATAAAAAAATGTTCCGTCAAGGAAAAAGATGTAACAAGGGCTATACAGTCTATACATAATTCTGAGTTTTCCTGCTGGAAAATACTTGATCTTCAAATAGAAGTCATGTTTGAATTCCAGTTTGTACTAGTTTTCTCTAATAATTTATATATTAATGCCACTACAGTATTATGCATAAGTTTGTTCTGTACCACTCTCTGTACATCTATAGGAAGCCCCTTCCTGAAACGGAGGAAGCTTTTACAGGAATTAAATGGGAGAATGTGTGTGTGTTAAATTCTTTAACAGCATCCGGCTATTCTATTTATGGTGAAGAAATATGGAGCTGAGAACAGAATACACTGAGGAAAAGTGTAAGCCAAAAAGTATATGAAATGTTTTCTGTTGTGTCACTAAGGCTACATTAAAAGTATTATAAAAAAATGAATTATCATATTGTCCTGGTTTGAGGTAAAACAGGACCAATTTTGTTCAGGAACTTTGCTACTTATCTGGGCCTCTTCTAACTGCTGACATTAACAGCATATTGTGCAGACAATGTTTGCTCTCTGAGTGGTAAGACCAATGTTTATAGCTGATGCCAAGGCATGGGATGCGGAGAGGGTCCTGCTTATACATATTGCTATAACAGCCGAGGCCAACCAACATTGTTACTTGCCCCATTGGAGGGTCAGAAGCGGAAAAGCATAGTGGGGTCCCACCTGCGGGGAGAAGTGTACAGGCCAGGTGACCCAAACCTGACCAACAGGGTATTCCATCCCATCTGCCTCATGCTCAGTATAAAAGCTGAGGGATCAAAGGGATCTGCTCGCTCTTTCTCCAATGGCTGATGTCTGAGGAGGACTCTCTGTCCATCTGCCTTTGGTCCCGATCCTGAATGCAGATCCAGAATCCAGTTCCTGTCTGTCACTGACTCCAGTCTGGGACTGCTCCAGTGCCAGCTGGTGTCGTGATTGTCATCCTGGGAGCTTGATATGGTTTTGTACATATTTCATTATTTTCTTTTCATTTTACTATTAATATTTCATTAAAATTATGAGTTTAGAAGGAACTAAACTAGTCTCCTTTTCCCCCTCCTCTGCCTCTCTCTCTCTGAAAAAGGGTAGAGGGGAGCATCTGTCAGTCCCAGCTGGGGTCCCCCATGTTCCCAGTGGCTGATTTGGCCTAAACCATGACACAAATTAATATATGTGCAGTTACAGTGTATGCAGCAAAATAAGGATAAATTTTGTGCAGGAAGATGCCTTGTAGTATTCCCTACCTTTTCTGAGAGGTTAATAAAATGGAGTTTTAATAAAATCAGAACACATCATAGGGCTTTCTGCAGATTTTGAAAGCTGTGAAAGTTTTTATAGAGTTTTGATGAACTTTTCATTGGAGTATGGTGTAGACATGTCTACCAAGAGTGAAAACATCTTTGTTCATAATTAATCTGTTTTAACAGTTATGTTGTGATAGCATTTGAAAGTCTTTAAAAGATCCAAAGTTAATGACTTACTGTGTAGCTAAGTCCTTTTGTTATAGTGTGTATAGGCTCAAAGGTTAAGAAGAAGAGATTATAAAGCTGTTGTGGAGTGTGTGGGGAAAGACAGAAAGCAGTTAACAAAACGAATGCATAACACTGTCCTGATTGCTCTGCCGCTTTGATATTAACTTTCTGGACTGAATGGAGGGGTTTGGGTTTTTTTGGTGTTTTGTTTTTTTTTCCTTCAGGATTTCTAAAACAGTATAGATGCTCATGTGAATGTTCAGTTGATTCGTTACAAAGGCCTTATTCAAGTGAAACTCTTAAACATCACTTTTTAAGCACCTGAGTAGCCTGTAGAACCCAAAGTTAGGCAGATGCCAAAGTAGCCTGGTCAGCTGGCTCTAGAAGATGTGGAGAAAAAAATATATGATAGGTACATTTTATTAGGAGAATCAGTCTGTACTTCTATTTCTATATAAAATACTGGGTATCTCTATGTTAACATGTTATTTCAGGTCAGGATTGTGATTTCTGAAGGGAAATATCATCCTTGTTGGATGTGTTTGGGTGGCATCGTGAAGACATGAGTCAGAGCTGGGCACATGTCATCAAGGTCTTTCAAGTTTCTTCTGGATTGGTACTGGTCTATGACAGCATATAATACTTAAATAGCTGAAACTATTACAGGAGTGCTATATGGAGAAGACTTAACTCTTGTCTAGCATGAGGGTTATCCAAAGGAATAGTCAAAGAATTATGAAAATGATTCTATAATGGTCACTCAGTAACAAATTCAAGAGCAATCATAACGCTCATCCAGCAGCAGTAGTTTCCTATAGTGCTGGTAAGTTGGCTATGCTTTTTTTTATTTTCACTTAAATTATCTAGTGAATGGATCAAGCAAATCCACAGGTCTGTCAAGTCATGGCCTTGACAGTGTATGAAGCTTGTGGTTCATGGTTCCCTGGTAGTGTTCCCAGCATCTCCAAATCTGGTGAGACAGCAGTGCAGCCTCTCCCAGCAAGCCAGGTGAGCCGGTTGACTGACTTTGCAGTTTGCTGGCCAGCAATGTGGCCAGTGCCTTCCTGCAGGCCCCTGCTGTCAAAGGAGAGCATGTCTCACCGTTGCTTATATGCTTATTCCTATTCATGTGAATAAAGCCATATGGATCTGTGTCCACAAGCACAGATCACAAAGTAAAACATAGAAGTGGTCATAAAAGTTTTCAAACAGTCAAAACCATCTTTTGGATATAATGCAAAAAGGCTTCACAATGGCCATGATTCCAACATCTTTTCTCAGAAGACATGAAGACAAGAAATGCTTTTTTGCAAGCTATTGCTGCTACTCAGGAAAAATAAATCTGACATTCATATTTGCGACTGATCTTCAAGGATAAAAAAACCACTATGGCAGGTAGAGTCATTATTTGTGTTGAATGCTTATATTTTTGTATAAGTGTGTTTTCTTCTGTATGGAGTCATTAAGGTGCATGTAAAGATAGTAAAAGGTAAAGTAGTTTGTTACCACAGCAGGCAGACTGTCCCTCTGTGAAAGCCCTGTTTCAGGACCTCTTTCAAAGTCTTGGCTAATGTCAAGAATGCCATGACAGAAAGTCAGTTGACCAGATTTTGCAATGGCAAGACTGAACGGTCTGCTCAAGTGTGCTGATAACTTCTGGGTAGTGTTGTCATATTTCATAATCGCATTGGATAAGATAGAATATGACTTCCTCAGAAGATGGACACCCTGGAGGTGGTTCAGCTTGTCACGCTAGATAAGATATGTCCTTTGCCTCTGTATTAAAGTTCATCTATATTTGTTCAATTCAGATAAAATTAGACAAGGACACTTTAAAAACAAACCAGACTCAAACAACTCTGCCTAAATGAAAAGCTATGTCGTGTGCCAAAGTGGATAATAATATTTGATAACCATGTCAAAATGCTTATTTTGAATTTTAAAGAGAAAACACCACAAATATAAATGCCGTGCTAAACCTTTTCCTTTCCTCTTTGTTGTTGTAACATTGCTCTGGTTCTGTGATAGGCTCTAAATAGTTGATGAAAATAGTAATTCCCTGTTTATTGAAAAGCAAAAGTGAGCTTTAAACATCATGATTTTTCCCTTCCCATTTTACGTTGGTATAAACACCATTTAGGAGCTAGGGAGTCTGTAATTGTTTTTAATTATAAAGAGTTTTTTTTTTTCTTTTTCCTGCCGTGAAGTGGCAAATACCTTTCTCTAAGAATCCTATAGATTTAATCATGTTTTTCTTGACACTTGTGCCCTGACTTGATTTAAATCAATGTTTGTCAATTTCTGTATTCCTTTAGCAAGCTTTTGTCTTTCCAAAATTTCCTTTTCACTGGGAATTAGTTCAACATGCTCATATTGATGGCTTACATTTATGTGGACAGTGGTCTATTGCACTAACTTGCTGTTTTCTCCAATATTAGGGTTCTTGCTGTTTTCAGGGTATCCTTTTGGTCTCTGTCTCCATGTGTGGCTTTCCTCACGTTTTTTTTGTATGTGTACATGCCACAAAGAATATATATAATATATAAGCATAAGTATTAAAATGTCTAAGTGCTTATCATAGGTTTTATACCACCTGTCTAGCTGCATGCAGTGGGAATTTTTAACAATTTAGAACAGTGTAGCCTAAATTAGTAATATAATTTCAGCAGTGGTAAGGCACCACCTTGAGTACTGTGTTCCGTTTTGGGCCCCTCACTGCAAGAAAGACAATAGAGGTGCTGGAGCGAGTCTGGAGAAGGGCAACAAAGCTGGTGAGGGGTCTGGAGAACAAGTCTTATGAGGAGCAGCTGAGGGAACTGGGGTTGTTTAGTCTGGAGAAAAGGAGGCTGAGGGGAGACCTTATAGCTCTCTACAACTACCTGAAAGGAGGTTGTAGCAAGGTGGGGATCAATCTCTTCTCGCTAGTAACAAACGATAGGACAAGAGGAAATAGCCTCAAGTTATGCCAGAGGATGTTTACATTGGATATTAGGAAAAAGTTCTTCACAGAAAGGGTTGTTAGGGGTTGGAACAGGCTGCCCAGGGAGGTGGTGGAGTCACCATCCCTGGACGTATTCAAAAGATGGGTAGACATGGTGCTTAGGGACATGGTTTAGTGGTGGTTTTAGCGGTATTAGGTGGATGTTTGGACTTGATGCTAAAGGTCCCTTCCAACCTGGACAATTCTATGAGTCTATGAATCCTGATAGCACTAGGTGATTTTTCTAAAGAAATAGAAAGCTTCTCCCTGATTAGATTATAATTCCTTATATGTATTATCGTTTATATGTATTTTGTATATTATTATTTATAGAGTTTTAATTACAGTTTTAAATGAAAAATGCCCAGTATATATGATAATGATATACACACATTAATAGTTTTTATACTCTTTGAAGAGCAGTTGATTGAGACTAATGTCTTTGTGGCTTTCTAGGTGAACAAAAACATTTCCATAAATTACATGCTACTTGTGCCTGGAATTTAGTGCTGCCCTTTTTGATAGCTGGATTTGCAGGCTACTATAAATAATAATGTTTAGATGATGTCCATCAAGTGCAATTCAGTATGTAATCTTCAGTGTCCTTTTTTAAATGTAGTTAGATCTGAGGTGTATTGGGAGGGACATTGTTTACCAAACTTTGTCCTCAACACATTGTAATTATTTTTACATGGGCACTTTCAGTCACAAACCGCTATGTTTTGTGGTGCTGTCATCAGAAGAATCAGCCCTCCTCCAAGAAAGCCTGATGTGAAGGAAAGTGATTACTATTTCCTAGAACACATTGCAGATAAAAGAAAACGTAATTGCTTCAGACTGGAAAGTTAACCATAACAAATGTTGTCATCTTTTATCAATGATAACAACAGGTGAAATAAGGAAGAATAAGGAGCATTTTCCTGAGATTATGCACTGTGTATTGTAATTGTCTCTGACAGGCTGAACCTGAGGCTGGTCCTGACCCTTTTTTAATATGTTTACTCTTAGGAAACAAGAAAATAAAAGCCATGACTTTCCCATATTGGTACCACATGCTTTGGGACAGTCTCGTTTTGTTTCACTTGTCTCATGAATAAATTTTCCTCATGAAATAGCTCTATCAGGTTCAGACACAAACATTTGTTTGCTAATGATCTAGTGTACTACTACATAAAAATCAACTCATATTAGTCTGCAGATGAAGTATATTTATATGGTAAAGTAATTATGGTCACAGACAGATACTGTATAAAAAGCCCTATTTTGTATGCTTTTCTAAGGGTAGCTGACTGATGTGGAAGAGATGATTTATGAGCTTTCTACAATAAGCAGTGGCTTGAAGGCTTAAGATACTAAATAATGCATACAGATGAAAGATATTTATTTGGGGGGGGAGGAGAAGAAATTACTTTGAATTTTTGTATAACTTAAAGTAACACACTAATCTTGCATTATAAATTACTTTCATTTACTATGCTTATGTAATCCCAGACAAACTTTTCAAATGTATAAATTAAAGAAACAGCTTGAGAAATTCCTTAACGATATTATATTGCCGTCTCTCATTCTTCCTTGCTAGAAAGCCTCTCTGTAAGGTTTTATTGACTTGTTAATGGGGTAGCTGAAGTTTTTATGCAGTTGTCTTGTTTAGCCTCTATTTGTATTAGACAAATATCAGATATTCTAGATACCACCCACCTCTTATGTAGTAAATCAGTGTTGTCTTTTCATTTCTGAAATCAGTTCCTGTATTCTTAATGGTTTTATTTCTTAGATGAACTTTTTTTTGCCCTGTCAGCAACTTTCTGAAATGGGAAATATTTAAGATGTTATTTCACCTACCTCAGCTTTTACCATTAACGTTATGCTTAGTTAACAATCATGGAGACCATGTTTGTCATCAGTTATGATGTCCTTTTCTAGGATTTTTGCAGCTCTTTTCCAATTTTTATGTATTTTTGATTACTGCAAGCAAAGCATGTATGATTTGGTGGTCTTTTTATTTTCCAATCAGTTTCTCACTATTTAGTCCAAATGAAACAACACTTTAACTAGGCTGTCTGATTTTGAGGGCTGGTTTAATAGCCTTATACTAGAATTAGGCAAGTCTCTTGCTATGGCTTGCTCATTTCGGATACATGCAGGATTTAGTTCAAAATTTCTTGTGGTCCAGTCAGTTCTTCATGTCAAGGCAGTAGAAGGATTTCTCTTGACCTTAGTATGAAAAGGGTTGACAATGGCATATGATTTATTTAGAGAAAAGACTTGTTTATCTTAACTCTGGCAAACATTAGTTTGTCTATATCTGGTGATTTGTACCAATAAGTTCTAAAGCAACCAATTTATCAGTGTGTTCATCTAATCTAAAGTGAACTTTTTGTGTTCAAAAAACAGTGAACTTTTTGTGTTCACACTACAGGTGTGACCTCCCCATTCTTTAAAATAGATTCTACCTAATTTGTGCAAAATTATTATTATTATTTTTTTAATTAAGACAGCTGTAATACTAATATGGCCGGAGAAATCAAAATCATAGAGTAGTTTAGGTTGGAAGGGACCTTTAAAGATAATCTAGTCTGACCCCCGTGCCATGGGCAGGGACAAGAAATGCCCTGAACAGGTATTTGTGAATGGATGAGAACAGCTAGTGTACGCCTTTGTTTATCACCATAATACTCATGGCCTTTAGGAATACAATTTATTAAAGTCATTAACCAAAAGACTTGTAATTTTTATTTCAGGCAGTATTTTATGGGGAATATAGATTTAATGTAATGTAATGGTGCTCTATATCCACTATTTTTAAAAAGTAATTATTTTTACACTGGTTTAAGTTCTTATAGAACTAGTATGTTTCGTACCAGTAGTATGAACAATAAATATATTAATCTGTAAATATCTTAAATATACATTTACATTTTTCCACATCTTATCAAATCTCACAGGATCTTATCAGGCAATATACTGTGCACAAGTCTGTAAATAATTCTTTTGTGTCAAATGAGATAATCCACAAGGAGTATAAATGTGAAGGATGTACTTAACATTTTAGGTAATGTACTCAGGAATTTTTGGTGTTCATTTTGAGACAAGACCCTCAAATTTCTAGGTGAAAATTTTGGAAATGAAGATGAACTCAAAATTTTGACAGGAAGTCTTACCAGAGTTCAGTATTAAACCCAACTCTAAACGCCCAGTGGAGTAGTTAAAAAAGCTTTCTTCTAGGTTTCTTGTCCAATGTTATTGAAATTGGAGGGACTAGAACTGATGGTTTTCAGATTTAAGGGCCAAGCCCTGTAGTACTTCTCCCTTTTTTTTTTTTTTTTTTTTTTCAGGTGAGGAATGTCCAAGATGCTATACAAGCTTTCCCTTATGTTAAATCAGCTTTGCATAACTATGGGAGGCTGGGATGTTATTTTGTCATCATCACCATAGTGACTTATCCAACTATAATATTATGCTAACTACAGAACACTCACATATCTTTCCCTAATGCATGAAAAATATATCCAATTTCCTGGTCAACTGAAGCATTTTGTAGCAGATTGTTTTGGGGTTCTTTCCCCCCACAAATTCAGGCAGTGCTACAATTTAGAAAAATGATTAGACAGTTTCATCTGGTTTGAGCTTGCTGTTGGTTTTATTTTAGAAACAAAAATACTATGTTTTATTTTTGATAGAACAGCATCATGCATAGTATATAATTTTAACAGTGCTATAAATGTTTGTTCAGTCAGAGATACAGGCCCTTGGAAAAAGTGCAGAGAAAAGTATATAACAGACAAAATCCCATTTTCAAATTTATAGCACTGATAAATTTGAACAGCATTTAAGTGATTTGTAGGTTCTGCATTAAAATTCATGCAAATGAAGTTATACATGGAACTTCTGGGGAAGACAAACTTGAATACATCTAGAGGAACTTCTAAAACACTGTACTTGACTGCAGGAATTCCTTAGTGGTCTGAGTGTGATGCACTTACTGGTGTCTCACTTCTTGCACTTTCCTTCTCTGACGGAAACAGATGCTGTGGTTAAACCCCAGTTGGCAGCTAGAACAAGGCAGCTGCTGGCTCACACACCCCTCTTCCCACCCCCCTGCAAGAAGAGGCGGGGAAGGAGAGGAGAAGGGGAGAGGGAGGAAAAAAAACTTGTGGGTTGAGATACAGTTGAACAGAATCAATACGAGAAAAGGAAAAATAACAATAATAATAGCAATAATAATAATGACACAGGTCACTCTCACTGCCCGGTGAATTGGCCCTGTCCCAAACAGTGATAGCGGATTCCTGGCTAACCTCTATTTATATATGGAGAATATCGTGTATGGTATGGAATATTTCATTGGCCATTCTGTCTATGCTTCTATGGGAAGCTGAAAAAAAGTTCTTGAATAGTGTAAACATCACTTAGCAAGAACTAAAAAACAATAGGCATTATTGACACTCCTTTCACAGCAATCACTAGAAAGAAAAAATATCTCTTTCCCAGCTGAAACTAGGACATCAGATTTACCCAGTCAAGGAATAAGGTATTAATCTGTGTTAATACTCAATCCTTACTAGGTATTCAGTATGTTATTTCAGACAAAGATGGTAACTGGCAAAGTGTAATCACCAAGCATGAGTGTGTTGCTGTTCTCTAGGTGCCTTTGTAGGACAGCCATTTCTGTTTCACAGGTGGGGAACTACAAAGAAAAATCTGAGAACTTGCCAAAGTTTGAAAGTGTCAGCTCCCCAGTATTTGACAAGATTATTTGACATTTGGAAGTTGAGGAAGCCAGCAGGACCTTTAGGGCTATATGCTTTTACTGTTGGTACTCAGTGAAGAAGGAAAGACTAAATATTTTGATAGTCCAGTTTGCTGTCTGTCTTACTGGTTAGCCAAAGCTGATGTTATCTGTAGTTACATCATGCTTTACAACTGTGTGAGATAGGGCAATAATATGACAGATTAAATTTGAAATTCATAATGTCACAGTAAGATGTAGTCTGCAACAACAGTCTCTAACTTACCTATTAAAATGAGAAAATAATTGTGACAACGTTGGCTCACTTAGCAGCAGTAAACCAGCTAGATAAAACACTGAGAAATATTGGGGAAACACTTTGCTAGAAATAATACTATATGTTATACAATGAAAACTGTACACTGTACTTAAGAAAGCTTGTCCAAATATTACAAGACTGCATTTTCAAGTCCCTTTTTCTTGATAAACTGTTCAGGGGAAAGACCATATACCCACAAAAAATTATTTATTGTTTTGCTACTGATACAAATGTAGGAAGTATTTCTACTTATCTGTCAGCTAAGCTTACATTCTCCACTCTGAGCTACAAAAATATCAGAAGAAAGATTGCTCAGAATAAATAAGCATCAGAATCCAAAGCTGGATTCTTTCTGTTAGAGTAACATCTAAAATGAAAAAACGAAGTAAAATGTCTGTAATCACCATATAAAAGATATTACTGTAACTGGGTTCCTGCTGCAAGGAAAGAAGAAAAGTGATTTGGGTTTGCAGTCAGTGAGGTGTTTTTCCTCTGCTAAAATGGAAAAGAAAATATCATTTTAGGATTCTAGGAGGCATTTCTGTCCTTTGTACAATATCCTGTGATACTCCTTTGTGCATCAATGGATATTACTGCTTGCTTGGTAGTGAAGTGGTTTCTAGCTTTGCTTCTTTTTCCATTACAATGGTGTTTTTGCCTTTTCATATTTTCAAATGCAAAGGAGAAAATAAATCAAAAAATGAAAAAGAATATTTATAACTCAAAGGCTTCAGACTTAGCACATTGAGCAAGACTGAGTGCTTCGTGTATAATGAATAGAACTGTCTGGAGTTTTGCGTTCTTTGCCTGCTCTTTTCCTTCCTGCCAAGGATGCTACACAATATTTTGTTCTTTTAGCTGTTATTCAAGCCAGGGTTTAAAAAATGGCTGATAGTGTAGACAATTCTTAAGAAATGTATTTGTATAATGAAAAATAACTCGGAACAATTCAAAAGTGGAAAAGGGATGTAGTACCGAAATAACTGTCAAAAAAACAAGAACAGTTTTTTCTTAAAAACAGAATATCTACTATGATAGGATGAGGGGGAATGGTTTCAAACTGGAAGAAGGTAGATTTAGGTTAGATATTAGGAAGAAATTTTTCACTGTGAGAGTGGTAAGGCACTGGAACAGGTTGCCCAGAGAAGTTGAGCAACCTGGCGTAGTGGGAGGTGTCCCTGCCTATGGCAGGGGGGTGGAACTTGATGATCTTCAAGGGTCCCTTTAACTTAAATCATTCTATGATTCTATTTAGCTGCTTTAAAGGTATGTCTTTGAATATATTAAGGAAATTAGTACTGAACTAAGTATTACATGTGCTTCTAAACCATTTGCAATAAGCTCACAGTCGTGCTTCAAGATCCTCAAGAAAAGCACTAGACTAATGATAGTACGTTTGATCTTGTCTCAGTAAAAACCAGAAATTACTCACCCTGAATAGACCAATAAAATGAAATGTAGATTGCAGATGAGGCAGGAAATGTTGTCTCATTTTTCCATGTCTGACATACACTACGCAACTTATCTTCAGAGACCTGTTGTTTCTGCCATTTGTGATAATGGACAGCTTGCTCTTGATGAAATGAAATAATTGTTGCTGATGATATCGAATAATACTTAGACACCAATATTGGTATACAACACAATAGGATTGATGTTACCAGTAATTCAATGCATGTATTTTAAAAGTTGATGCAGTGATAACATTGGTTTTAGTGCCGGGGTTGTAATCTCAGAGTTCTCATTATAACTTCGCTGCGAGGTACTTTAGTAATATTTCTGTATCTTTTTTTACTAGGTGCTTGCTTCTATTGTGGAAATGACCTTCCTCATGCATCTTCTCTGCCCCCTATTCTAGTACACTTCATGACCACAAACACTGTTGTGTAAAACAGAGTAGCACATAATGCATGTAAAGTCTTGCTGCACATTGATTTGCTGTATGGCAGCAGTATTACAACAGTTGATTTGTTTCAGCTTATCAGTGAAGAAATCCTATGCATCAGTGACTGGTTAAAAAAAGTATAAAGAAAGAATAAACGTGCAGGAAAATAAAGTATGCAGAATAAACTCTTACTTTGCAAAAGTATGATAATGCATAAACCTGTGGTAAACTAGGTAAGTGTAAAAGAACCTGTAGAGAACTGGCCTTACATATTCATGACTTCAGAACACACTGACTCTCCTGAGAAGTGAATATGAGTGAGATCTTTAGAACATAAGGGTTGGAAGTTCTGCAAAAATTTAATTATGCTTGCAGGTTTAGACAATTTTGTTTAGACAAACAAAAGTTCTAGACTTTCTAGAAAAAAGGTTGAAAACACGTAACAAACTGGTAGATGTCCAGTCCTAGATGAATGCACACTGGAGTGTTTCAGACTAAAGAAGTAAAAAATCACCTTAACATTTCCCAAAGTTGTCCTCAGACCTTATTTAAACTTTGAGATGAATACTGTGAGTAGAGTCACCAGATGGCATCATGTTATAGTTAGTTCTCATTTAAAAGTGAAATATAAAATTTCTACAAAGGTTTTCTACTACTTGTAATGTTGTTCTCATTCAGATAGGGCCAGGTTCCTCAAACTCAGCTAACGCTAGCTAATCTCACAAAATACCTCTCCTTACCTCAGGAAAAGGAGGTGTAGGTATTGTGTCAGTCTTTAATCAGCATTTTTAGTTGAACTTAAGACTTCCTAAACATGAAAGACTATATTCTATCCTCTGCTACGTGTACAGTTTAATCATGAAAGTAATGCTCTAATACGTATTCATAGTGACTCCAGACCCTGGACCTCCTAACGTCACTGTATTTAACTTTTATGTTTTGATTACTCCCTCTGAAACCAGTGACAGAAGGCAAATTCTTAGTGTCTGCAGGATTCAGTAACAAAATTCTTGTGACCTTATTCTTGGGTTGATCCATTCATGTATTTCTTTTTAGATTCCTGTAGCGGCCTTATTATTGGTTTCTGAACAACACCAGGTTTTCCAAGTTACACGTGCAAGAAGTACACTAGGAACCTGGTAGATATTAAAAAAGTAGTTTCTTAACAGTTAGTTTAATTAGGATTTAAATCTACTTTGAAAATTTGAATGCTTTAATCTCCTTAATTGTTTAGGAAATTTGGCTTTGTTACCCTCCCTTTTGGGGTCATTTTGTGCACAGCTGAATGTACCTGAAAAACGAGAATCTGTAAGCAGGAGATGCACAACTTAAGAGTAGAATGCACTGATTTGTGGCTAACACATGCAAAAGATATCTAGGACTTAATGATCTACTAAGCTGAGCATTAGTATGCTCACTGCCTGGGATAAGATAACCAAAGAGCCTTAGCTGGCAGGCATCAGTCAGGAGAGGAAGAGTTGGCCTCTATTGCTTTCCAAAATAGATTTGTGATGTTGTTGACTTGTCATCTTCTACCCATCACCTGTTAATTTGTAAGGGTTTTAAACCATATCATGTTGATGTGTTTTTTGGTTGTGTTTTTTTTTTTTTCCTGTTGAATACCAGAGCAGCTAACAATCCCTGTTTCAACAATTCTACCTGTGAAGCCAGCTTTACCTTTGTCTTGTGTGGCTCTACTCCACAGACTCCCTCACAGCTTTCTTACAGCACAAGTGGTTCTGTAGATGTCTCAGCCAAGATACCAGACTGAGGTCTTAGATCCTTGGAAGAGGGAGGGGTCCGGGGGATGAGGGGTTTTCTGATATATGACTTTTCAGTCATATAGTACAGTCAGTAGTCAGAACTGTTATCTGAAGCATGGTAAGCCAAGATGTTGAAAAAGTCTACAGCTTTTCATGTGGCTCAGATTGATTAGCAATGAGATTAAGCGTATGAAAATGGAGAGTAAAACTGTTCTTTTCACTTTCACAGATATGATCACGTGCAATATTTGGTATTCAGAAACTGCAGAGAAGCTAGCGTCCTGAGGAATGCTTGTTGTATTTTACCTGACTCTTCTCTGAATTTAACTGAATTTTTTGGAAAAAGCCTTGGCTTGTAAGCCAATTTATTTTCCTTTATACTTGAATAAGATTCAGTAACTGTTTAAAAGGTGTTCTTCAAATTTAGTAGAGTCTTGGATTGATTTTAATTATTGTCTATATGTTTTAGAAGTTCAAAAGAGTTCTAAGTCATAAGTGCTGAAAATCATAATCGGCATATAGCTAGGCATCAAACGGATGTATTTTATTCTTTTACATGTACTTGCTAGTTAGTTCTAGTAATAAATAAATTCTGGGATTGTGTGATTGAAAGCTAATGATTCAGAACATGGCTGGCTTATGCCTTAAGACCAAACCAATTCATTAAGGGTCTTCAGGCCAGAAGCCTCCCGAATATACAATTGAAGTACGTAACCTAATGTTTCAGGATGGTGTACAGTGTATTTGTTGGAGACTTGAAGAAAAAGCTACTGAAATTTCAATGTTGCCTAGAATGTTTATTTTTTACTCTGTCTGGTTAGGTGACTCACTGGCTCCTAGCTAGTGCAGGCAGTTTTTTTCTGTCTTGTGCTGCATTTGACCTTCTTTGTTATACTCTTGTAAGCTTTAAAAAGTTTGTAACTGCTTCAGTCTATTCATTTTATGTTTCTACATTAAAGTTATGTAGTGCTTTTATATGCATATTATAAATTTTGTAAATCCTAAACCACCCTGTTGAATAAATAGTGGTTGTCCCAAATATTTGCAATACTTTTTATGTATAACTGGCAGATATCTGGAGGGAGCTGTAAGCTAGTTATGTGAATTTCTGGGAGATGAGCACTGGCTGTTCCTAGGTAACTTAGCAAAATTGTTCCTTTGAGGCAACTGTTCTTTGTTGTTTTTGGTCAGGGCTTTCATCATCACAGTTATAAAAAAGGCTTGTATTTAATAAAAATAATCCAATTAACTAATGGAAGAAAAGACAACCATGCTGCTGTGCGTTGGTTCACTTCAACTTGTTTAAAACAGTCTCTTCTGGAGATGTTGCTGGGTCTTGGGACCGAGCTATGAAAAGACAGAGCAGAACAGATAGGGGAAAGGAGGAAGGCAGAGTAGGAGCATTTAAAGCAAGGATGTACCATAGGACAAAGAAGAACATGAATGAAAGTAACAGAAAAATAATTTATTCCCCCCCCCCCAAGTGTCGACTGGAAAGTTAGTCGGTATTACACTGCAATTAGAAATGCTGGTGTGTGTTTTATGTTGCCATTAATGTTTTTCCATTGAGAAGGTGAAATTAAGAGAGGTTTCTCTTCTTGCTTTGATTTCAGGCTAATTATTGTTGGCTTAATGTCCAAAAATCAAAAGTGGGGACAGTACATCTATAATTTTCAAATATGTACATCATTGCTAGAAGATTTTTGGTCTATGTACTGTCAACATTATAATGAGTTTATTAGTGTTTGTTCTTGCTATTTCTGCTTTTTGATAGTAGCTTTCTTTGGAGTCCAGTCACTCAAAGTATGAAAAGGAGTGATATTGTCTACTTCAGATCATATACTTCTTCAGTCTTTCCTGTGTACAATAAATCTGTTGCCAAAAAGTTTTTGATAATGATGTGTAACAAGTTTAGTGCAGGGAGAGGGATACAGGAAGGGCAGAGGGATATTTTTGGATGCACTTGAAAGCTTGCAGAAAATCCCCAAAACCATTTTATTTTATTAGACATCCAGCAGTCTGCTCTGTATCTAAGTCAGCAGTCCCCATAAGGTAGAGCTTACAAAGACTCTGATATCTGCCAACTTCTATTTCTGTTTTGGGATAATTAATAGACTAAGCTATAGAGAACATAAGCTGTCAATGGAAAGTATAAGGGGACCCATGTTTCTTCAGATAAATAAGGAAGGTCATAGCTCTGGAGAATGTTCCATGAGAAAATAAACATTTTTAAATGAGCCTGAAACTTTGAGAAATCAGTACGGAGACTGAAGAAGGGGCAGCATGGCAGCAGCTTTTCTCTGTGTTAGTAATTAATCTTGCCGCAGGCATTCTGTGCCAGCCAGAGTTTTCCCAGCATGTTCTGAAAGAAATGGAGGTCTACACTGCAGTTCTTAAAGTGATGAACAGTCCCTAAGATGTCAGGCATGGATGTGCATAGTGGTCTTTATCTCATAAGAAAACAATTTGATTTTTCTTTTTCTTCAAACCCTTGAAAAAAGGATCTTGAATCTTGTTGCTGTGGTCAATGATAAAACTGTTTTCACTTTGGTTTTGGGGGAAGGATATACAGAGCATCTGAAAAGCATTCTAATGTTATGTCATTAATAACCATGGGTAAAGTTAATGAGTAGCATCTGTTCTTCTAGAAGAACAACTTAATAGAGCTGTCCACTCTTGAAGGTGAAGGATGTTTGTGTATTGAGTGGCAATAGTAGTTGTTGTGGGTAAACCAGCTATTTGTTTCTTAAAAGGTGATTCTGCTTCAGTGAAACTAGCAAGATTCACTAATTAAGAGTAGATTCTGTCATTCCCCTATCCTAATTTATCAACGTACCAGTTTGACACTTTGGATTCTGTCTAGATGCATACAAAATTAATGAGCAGATCTTGCTAGAAGTGGATCAGCTTGGATACTTGACAAGTGTGATCACTTCAAATTTTACATGTGGCTTCACCGACAGTTAATTGAGTGAAATAGTTGTCAGTTCTGTTATAGCAACATCATGAGCAGAGTTTATTTAAAAGCACTTTGAATTGTAATTTCAGGTTATACTTTGCTTTATACCAATTCAGGCAGTCTGCTGACTCAGAAGCACAGTGATGTTGATAGCAACTCTGAGCCCACTGTGTGAGGGGGACGAGGGCGAGGAAAGCAAACATATCCTGCCACTGAGTGGTGATGGAGCTGTGCTGCAGCTATTGCTGCAGCTTTAGTATTGTAATTAGTGCCTATGCTGAAATAGAGGTAGGTGATGGTTATTCCAGGTAGAAGAGCTAGTTATAGTTATCCCTGTCTACCACATTTCTCTTTGCAAAAGCTTCTTTTGGCAGGCAGTGCCTACCTATTCTGGTTCTTGCATTTCTTTTTCTCTCCTATCCATATCCAGATGCACTGATGTGATTCTCTTCACATGCCTTTGAATTTGCAGAAGGAGGAGCAGTCTTGGCTCACCGTATTTTCCTTTCATATCACACTGTGGGCATGTTCTTTTTTGCATAAGGTGCTGGCACTTGCTTACGCTGCTTTGAAGCCAGTTGCTTCTCTTCATTCTTTTCCTGTCTCTTTCAGAAGAAAACCTGTGTAGCTTTTCACAAAATACCTGGAAGTAGCAAATGAGTAACATTATCTGAGTCTGTATAGATAAGAACTGAATGTATTTGCAGTGTGACTGTTGCAGGCAAACCACCTAACTACAGAAACGGGCCATTTCTTTAAAGCACTGTGCTGATAGGAAAGTCTTTTTCTCTAAAATAGATATGGCTCTGGAGCCGTGTCCCTGTCACTCTAATATCAACTATTGCAACAATTTAGTGTAACTATTTTTTCTACTCCAGTGATGTAAGATTCATCTTTGGTGGGAGTGTGACAACAGTGCTCTTTACTTACTCTTCCTGCAGCACCAGCACAAATTTTACATTCTGTGTTTAGTTAGAGAGACATAAAAGAATAAAAATATCTGGATGGAAGTAAACTTGTGGTGTCATCTAGTTCATTCCATCATGGAACAGGAACAATAACCCTAACCAGTATTAGTCCACCTATTTTTGAAAACCACCAATAAAGGGTAGTTATAGCCTATGTAAATGTCATGCTCCAGTGCCCACCTAAAATTATGATTGAAAAGATTTTTCTTATAGCAAATGTCAATTTCTTTTGCTGCAGATGAATTTGTTTAATTTTCGCTTTACAGTCAGTGTAAGCAGAGTAAGTGAATGAATAAGTGATGAGTTCTTTATGCACCACTTATGCTATCACTTAGTCATTTTCTAATCTGTCTGTTCTGATCCTGTATTAGAAAACAATCTGAAATTTCTTTACATCTTTCTTTAAAGTCTGATATGCAGTACTCCAGATGAAAACTCCCCAGTGATGAGTAATAACGTGTCCTGTATAATAGCATGTCCTCTTTTTTTTTTTTTTTTTGGAAGGCCATCAATTTGTTGTTTCTTTCAATTGGTAACTTACAATAATTCCCCAGACTGTTATTTTTCAGTACTGTTACCAAACCTATTTATTCATGAGACTCTGCCACCTTATGCATAGTATGTTTCCCTTAGTTAAATTGATTCCTATTGTTTTCATCCTATTTCTCTAACTTACCTTGAAAATCCTCTCCCAGAAATCATACCTTCCACTGCAACCCATGTTTTGCAAGCTACAATTCGTTTGTAGCTTTGTTTCATTATATAGATCACTTTTGTAAACACTGAATGGTGCCAGACTGAAAATCAGGAAAGCCTTATGAAAACCCATCAAGAGGGGTTTCTAGCTCAGGAGTGAAATTTGAGTGATGCAATGGTATCCCTTACGCTCTGAGAACTGTTGGGTGGTACTGTAACCATGGAAGCTTTATGGTAATCATAGATTAGTTTTTACTATGTTTGAGCTCATTTTAACAAAATCTTCCACATCTCAGGCAATTTTGTTTAAATCCTGTATTTTAATTCAATGATCCATTCTAATTTCTAGCTTGAATTTTATAGCTGCTTTCTGAAATAACACTATATTCACAAATTTGCCAAAATATGCACAATGATCTTAATCATATCTGCTAATGAGCTACAAAAACTATTTCATATCATGGCTAGGTACGTCTCACAGTGGAGCTATATTTGTTCAGTGGTGGTTCATAGAGCTAGTCAGAGCTTTTAATAGAGTATGCTCACTTAACTTCATTACTAATACAAATGCAGTGCTTATTTTACAGAAAATCTAAATGAGGGGTTCAGTTCAAGCTGAAATTAAAAGGAAGAAAAAGGAGGGAGGGAAGGGTACAAGAAATAATAATGCTGAAACAAAGCATGTAACAAACCGCTGATGAAAGGAGGACTTATTTTTCCATTATCAGCACTAAAGACAAAAGAGCTAGGAGGCAAGCTTGAATAGCTCTCTGCTTGATTGTAAGATGCTGAGAGTTGAGGGAATGCTGTCTGCCTTAGTGAAACAAAATAGAAATGTACTAAAATTGAGTTTAATATAGTAGAAATTCCTGGCATTAAAACGTCATCACGTGTAATATTAATTTTCAAGAACTACAGTAAATATCCTGGAAAGCTTAAGCAAAGTGATGTATGTTCATAGGAAAACTATGGGGGTTTTAAAAGATATCATTTATACATCTGTTACAGCTTAGTTTTAGCTGTGGTAGATCACAGAAATCTAAATAAAACTTTGTATATATGTTATATACCTAAAACCATCTTCAGAGTGGACTTGAAATTAAACTGGTGAATAGAAAAATATGCAGCATTTTATTGTGTTTCCTGGAAGGATGCTAATGCAATCCAGGAATTGAACAGAGTTGTGAAATCAACTTTTTTTTTGTTTTTTAGATTTAATTTCTCACCTTGGATATAAAGACATTGTAGGACTTCTATATTTTGCTATAGTTATTCAGAGATGCTTTGAACCAGAACTCCGCATTTGTTTTCATTTGAACTACACAGAAAGTAGCTTGCTACAAAATTTTGCTTGAATAACTCAAGGCATTATTTCATGTCTCTGAATATAATTGGAATTTTTTGGACTGGATCAAAAACCAAGAAGTACTTGTGTTAATTGTGCTTTTATCTTAAATTCTATACTTCATGATTCAGTCTTATCTTATGCTTAAATATTTATCACATATTATTATGTATGTTCATAAACAGTATTTTCACTGAGTACGACAGATACTTATTATTAAAAGCTTTTAAGTAAGAAAGAAAAATAAGTTGGTAACAGCCACCTGAGCTGTAATTGGTGAAGCAAGCAGGAAAGATTTTCTCACAGCTTCAGTGAAAATCTTTCGAGAGCACTGAGGGAAAATACTCCCAGCCTCCAAACTCTGAAAAAGAACGCTCAGCGCGGATGCAGGGTTTCAGGCCTTCGTTCGAAGTCTAAGGTGGATAATGGCTCCTGGCGTTTTAGAGTTTTTGGTTCAGGTTTTCCTTTTGTTTAAAGAAATTGGTCATGCAGGAAAACTGTGCTCACAGTTTCTGTCTGGAGTCAAGACATTTGCTTATTGAAGGTAAATGAAATACTGCTGCTTACTACAATATATTTTACTTTAACAGCTAATTTCTGGTTTTGTTGGGATTCATCTACAAAGCAGACAGCTGCCTTTACTAGTTAGTGCCTTTCTTTACCTGAGTGAGGAAGTCTTAGTAGCAACATGTTGTCATAAACATCAATGACAACTCTTAAGTTGGTAAGAAACTTTGTTTAATGAGGGATGATTTTTTTAAAATAAAGCCTTACTTCAAATTATTCTATCAAAAAAAACCCATTAAACCTGAAGAGGCAAAGGAGCATATCAGCAACAGCTGTTCTCAGGAAGTCCTCTGTGTTAAGAAATATTATTGGAAATTGAAGTTCAAGCAAAACAACTGTGTTCGCTTGGTATCATGTGTGTGTCCTCTCCCCCTCATATAAGTCAAGGAGCTTTTCATGCTGATTGCACTGCAGAAAGTAAATAAGATTGCAATAATATTATATCTAATAACATTGTCTGCAGTTAGAATTTAAGAGTTTGTCACGGGTAAGTATAATGAAATGTAATCTTTAAAAAAAGTGTAATATTAAGTGTATTATGATAACCTCAAAAGGCATGGTAGACTTATTTTTAGCCTTTTGGCTGAGCATTGCAGGACAAATAATAGGGGGTTGCAGAGACCAGGCTGGAGGAAAAAATAAAGCGTTGTTGGCCTAGCAGACAGCGACCACAGCACAGCAGCAACCTCGTCTAGAGACATGGAGGTAGGAGGGCAGATTGGACAAGAAAATGTTTCACCAAAGAAAGCTGAAAAAACCCTTTCAGTGAGGATAGTGAAAATCCCCCTAACGTGCAGGGTAGATGGGAGACCCTGTGTAAAGATTTAATTGACAGTAATTACATCACAGCGACTGCAGCCGCTGCATTTAAAGTTGTTTATGGGCAGCTATCAAGATCGCATGTTGCTTTGATAACTGGAATGTAGAATGTATAAATAAATTACTTATGAACTGATTTCAGGAAAAAAGAAAAAAAAAAAGAAAAAATAAACCCGCTTCAGATAGACTTGCAGCCTGCTAAAGAACAATGTTGTTTGTGTCAAAGATCGTAAGTGTGACAGGTCTTTGGACAAACATCAAGAAGAGAGGAGCTTGTCTGTGGAAAAAAGGCTTGGACAAGAGCTCCTGTGACACCAGGAGTTAATTGCATTAACTGCAACTTCATTGCCAGTACAGAATAGTGTTCCTTCATATGAAACTGAAATGATTTTGTTTGAAAATCCTTCTAAGGGGTGGTTTGGCTTGGCCTGTGTGCACTTACTCTGGTTTGTTCCAGAATTCAGAGCTTATTCAGAGGAAGTTGTCAGTAAAAGGCAGAAGGGTGTAGGTGTTTGCTTTTCTTTTGCAATATAACGAAATGAATAAACGCTGATATAATTTTTGCCCGCTGTGAAAAACCTTGTGATTTATTTTGCAATGTAAGGAGTATCTTTTCATAGTATTTTTGAGAAGTTATGCTGTTGGTTTGAGATGCATAAACATGTTTCCACTGCAAACATGACCAGGGACTTTGGCTTCTGATGCAATATTTTATTTATAATTTTGTCAATTATAATTGTAATATCATTGTAATATGTAATAGTCAATTAAATTGTAATATCATCTGTCTATGATATTACAAAACTAAAGAGAACTACTTTTACTTGTTAATTTTCCTTTTTCTACACTTAAAATTAACACATTCTTGGATCCAATTTACTTTTGGTCATGTGTTCTTGATAATATATATATTGTAGATTCTAAGTAAGAATTCCTGGATTTGATTCTTTTGCAACTAAATTTAGTGCTAAGATTCAGCTTCTGTGATTTTCCTTGGTCTGTCCTTCATTTTTCAGTTTTCTGTTTCTGCCTGTTGAAAGGTGCTTTAAATTGAAAACTGGTAGTCTAGAACTGAGCTCCATTTAGTGTTTGTGCATTAATAGTTGAACAAAAGTCATCATTCGGTATTGTGAAAGAGGAAGACACAGATCACTGCATATTACAGCAGAATGCTGAAAACGAGCAGTTTCTGGATAGCATACATCACTTGTGGATCTGTGTGCTGCCAATGATTTCTACCATTTCTGTGGAGAATTTTTATATAATGTGTAAAGTAATAGATTTTAGAAAAAAAGCAGTCTGGGTAGCTGATATTATAGCAGTCTTCACTTGAAAAAAAATGAGCGCATTGATTATAGGATTCAGGGCTGGTTCTTTTTGAAAAATATAATGGACTGGGTAGAGGGAGGAAGGGCCTTCTTCCTTGTGGCTCTGGGTAGTGTTCCTTGCTTCGCTTCTGTCCTTTGCCTTGCTGGTGCCCTGACTCATCTGCCTGTGTATTTTGTCATAGCCCAATTAGCATTTGCCTCATGTACCACTGTCTTGAATTTTGCCTTTTCTGGCAAATAGGCGTAGGAATACTGCACGTACTTTGGAACTCTTCACCCTTGACTGGAATGTAAATCTTCCTTGGAGGAAAGAGTATTGGCTGATACAGAGGAAATTATGCAGAGGTGGTTGCAGTGCTGGTACCTTTTGCTCTGTGTCTGAATAACTCATGCAGCAAAACTCAAATGCATATGTTGAATAAATATGCAAATAAACTAAAGGGAGTTTAAAATACTGAAGAATAAATGCCTAATTGTTTTTGCCATGCGAAAGAATTGTTCCTCTTGGTCTTAATATATTCAGGTTGATAATAGGTACAGCTAAAGCTTGTTTGCAAATTTATTCTAATCAGTGTTATTAAAATGAAGTGTTGCTCCAGTCTTTAATGTTTCTTAGGAATCAGAGTACCTCTTTATAGAGTGAAATCAATTCTGAGTAATAATCTTGGCTGTAACCTTAGTGACTACTTTCTTTGAGTGCGGCTTTCAGTGATCCATTTAGTAGCAATGGATCTGATAGCAAGAAAATAAAGGTAAACATGGTAAATAATCTAAATACTGAAACATATGGTTAAACATTATTTAATTTGTAGTTTTTCCTTATAAAATGACAAGGATAGGAATTCTGTCTTTCAGGCAATTTTCTGGAGATATCTAAACTGGACAAAGAGACCATCCTTTCTACAAAGTCTAGGAGGAACTCCAGTGGCTTAATGTGGCCAAAGTAGCACCTATACCTCTTCAGGATTTGTTTCTAGTACTGGGGATGCAAACACAGCAAAAACTACAGAAGCCCTTTGCTATTTTAACTTTCATGTAAGAACCTGAATAACAGGAGTAGTCCATAGAATAAATGAATGTTTTTAGTTCACATTTAATGCTGGCCTCACATAGTCGTGTAGGTTCTGGTTAACTCTGGGCCTTCGAACACTAACCCTGTTAGTTCTTCAGCCTTTGCTCAAGATCTTAGTTTTGATGTTCAAACCCTGATTTCTAACAAGATTTAGGAATATGTCTGTTCACAAACTTGAGATTCATGAGTCTGTAAGACTACACACATTGTTAAGGAGACTACTTGTATACTTAAGATTTTCCTTGAATCTTGACATTTAACATAAGTACAGGGATTAAAATAGAGAGAATGGCTACATATGACTTATGGGTACCTGCAGATCATAGAATCATAGAATGGTTTGGGTTGGAAGGGACCTTAAAGATCATCTAGTTCCAACCCCCCTGCTATGGCTAGCGACAGCTTCCACTAGACCAGGTTGCTCAAAGCCCCATCCAACCTGGCCTTGAACACTTCCAGGGATAGGGCCTCCACAGCTTGTCTGGGCAACCTGTTCCAGTGTTTCACCATCCTCATAGTGAAGAATTTCATCCTAGTATCTAATCTAAATCTACCCTTTTTCAGTTTAAAGCCTTTGTTCTTTCACTACATGCCCCTGTAAAACGTCCTTCTCCAACATTCTTGTAGGCCTCCTTTTTAGGTACTGGAAGGCTGCTACAAGGTCTCCCCAGAGCCTTCTCTTCTGCAGGCTGAAAAACCTCAACTCTCTCAGCCTTTCTTCGTAGGAGAGGTGCTCCAGCCCTCTGATCATCTTTGTGGCCCTCCTCTGAACTTGTTTCTTGTGCTGGGTGCCCCAGAGCTGAACACAGTACTCCAGGTGGGATTCTCACCGGAATGGAGTAGAGGGGCAGAATCACCTCCCTTAACTTGCTGGCTATGCTGCTTCTTATGCAACCCAGGATATGGTTGGCTTTCTGGGCTGCAAGTGGACATTGCTGGGTCATGTTGAGCTTCTCATCAACCAACACCCCCAAGCCCTTCTCCTCAGGGCCGTTCTCAATCCATTCTCTGCCCAGACTCTATTTGTGTTTGGAATTACCTCGACCCATGTGCAGGACCTTTCATTTGGCCTTGTTGAACTTCATGAGGTTTGCACAGCCCCACCTCTCATGCCTGTGAATGTGCTGTCAAGATACTAAGAGCATCATCAAATGATTTTGGTAAACAATACAAAATCTTATAATACTTTAAAATGTTACCTGCAGGAAAGAAATTTCCTTGAATTTTAGGAACCCACTTGAATTTAATAGTGGAAATAATAATTATGAAAAAAATATTAACTAGAATACTGAACATCTGGATCTGTATTTTTTTCTTGTGCTATATTGGTTTTTTTTTTGAAAAAATATGCATCACTAAATTCTGGCTTTAAAATTATATTTTCAAAATTAATCACTAGTACTTGTTTAAAAAGAATAGGTAATCACTTCATCTGTGCTTCAACTTCTCTCTCATTATTAATTTTACAGGCAATAAAAATCTATTTGGTTAATACTTTCTATAATTTCCTATTTGGGAAATTTGAATGTAAATTTTGTGCACTTAAAAATGCATTGACATGCTTGAATACTTAGGTTTCAGTAGTTCTCCAAGGTGCAGAGGAACCTCACCTTCTGTAAACCAAACTTGCAACCTTTGGAACCGGGCCTGTTTATGTTTGCAAACATGCCTGACTGACCTGGAACCTCTTAACAGCAAACAGATGAGAATGATCTAGACAGTTTGGTGTATATAATGATTAGGCCAAATTAATGATGAGAATAATTCTAAAGATTTCAATGCAATTTATCACCTTGATTTTACTTAACTTTTAGAAATTTTGTCACAACTCCAATATATATAACTTGCCAGTAAAAGATTAGCATGAAGTAAAAAAAAAAAAAATCCTGGAGGGCTTTTCAAGAAGGTTGTGCTATATTGCTTTGTTGGGTTACATATTGTGTAAACTTGACTCATCAGCAGAAAATATACATAATGAGTGTATTTATATGCATACATATGTACACGTATAACATTTATAAACACACAGAGCAGGGAAAAGGACTTGGATTACTTCTTTCTGTTCTGATCTACTTACTGTCCCCTTTCATGAAAAAAATGTAATCAGGTATGTTGAAAAAAATCAACAGAGGATGAATTAATTCTGCTACCTGCTGTGAATGTGATTGAATTCAGCGTTACAGCAGATCAAATGAAAGGATTAGTTTGGCCACAATCAGACAGTATCTTCCACGGATATGCTTACAGACATGTTTGTGTTATATGTTGAATAGACATTGACTGTAAGAAAGCTTAATACAGACTTGGATATCTCAGCAGTAGTCACCACTCACACACAGTTTTGTAACCAGTGGTGGAAGCTGTGATGGCCCCCTGGGTTCATACTCTGTCCATTATTTGCTCTTAATACAATTTTCTACTGTGTAAAATGGAGTAAAATGTTTTTCTGAATGTCTATACTTAACATAAAATGAAAGCAAAAGTGTTTTTTGACTATTAGATAGCTGGAGTGTTCATGAAATCAACACAAAAGCTTTCTTTGTGTCCTCTCAGCTGTGGCAGTTGCAGTTAATTACTAACACTTTCCCCAGAGGTGCATTGGCAAAAACACTCATTATGCTGGTGCATCAGCATTGGAGTGTACTGAAATGGGTATATTATCTTATGTGCTAGTAGGAAAAAACAGGGCGGGGGGGGGGGAAGAAATCGTTGCTAAATAAGGAAACATAAAATCTTGTAGGGAGGTTAACATTTGGCTTTCAGATTTCTAAGGGAAATTTCCATTTGGCATTATAGAAAAGGTAAAAAGTAACTTCAAAAGCGATTATGATTTTAGTGGGGCATATGAAAACTGATTGAAAAGCAGCACCGGACACTGAGGGTGCAGCAGTATTAACAAGTTTGCAGTAAATAGGAAATACTACATTAGAATTGTTGAGATGTGGAACAACCTCTTTCAAATATAAGCAGTTAAAGGTCAATACCCTAAATAAATACGTAGATAAACTTACAAATATTTTAAAGACACAACAAACTATTTGGTTTCAGCTATCGCAATCTAGTCAGGGCATGCCCCACCAGAGATGTGTAATAACTGGTTGTGTTGGGAAGGAAGCTTGTGCAGAGCTCTTGTAGTTCTTCACTTTGGTTCCCTGATACCTGGACAGTTAGATTACTGTCCAGATTCACCACCTTGAAGTCTGTTACACAAGGAAATTAATTATGACAGTGTCACAAACATCTTGCAATGGATGTTCCTATTGATATTTGCTAGCATCACCCCTTTTTTCTTTCTTTTGCTGTGCAGCTACATACTCTGCAGTGTCTTACCAAGGATGAACAGTCCCCAGTGGCTCTTTAAAATATTTTTTGATAATGCTGAGGACATTCTACCCAAAAAAGAAATGGGCCGCTAATTTATTTTGAACAGTACAAATAAGACTTCAAATTGTTTTATGAAATTGGCCTGGGAAAAAGCCAGTCCCAAGGGTAAGAATGTATAGAATCATAGAATTGTTAAGGTTGGAAGGGACCTTTAATATCATCGAGTCCAACCATTAACCTAACCTGACAAACCACTTCTAAACCATATTCTCAAGTACCATGTCTACCTTTTTTTAAACTCCTCCAGGGATGGTGATTCCACCACTTCCCTGGGCAGCCTGTTCATATACTTGACAACCCTTTCAGTGAAGAAATTTTTCCTAATATCCAGTCTAAACCTCCCCTGGTGTAACTTGAGTCCATTTCTTCTTGTCCTATCACTTGTTACTTTGGAGAAGATATTGACCCCAGCCTTGCTACAACCTCCTTTCAGGTTGTTGTAGAGGGCGATAAAGTCTCCCCTCAGCCTCCTTTTCTCCAGGCTAAACAACCCCAGTTCCCTCAACCTCTCCTCATAAGATGTTCTCCAGACCCCTCACCAGCTTTGTTGCCCTTCTCTGAACACACTGCAGTACCTCTGTGTCTGTCTTGTAGTGAGGGACCAAAACTGAACACAGTACTTGAGGTGGGGTCTCACCAGTGCTGAGTACAGGGGGATGATCACGTTGTTTTATTAATTATCTATTTGAGAATTTAATTTCTTGGTTATGAAAAATCAACAAAATACATAATTAGTGTAGCTGGTGACGGATTCTTATCATAGTAGCAGTCAAATGCTGGTAACTGAATAGAAGCATAGAAGGGTATTTAAAATAGAGTAACTTTATAATCGGCTTGATGAATGTGCAAGCAGGCTGAGTGGATTTTGTGTCCTGTACATGAAGTTGATCTCCTGGTTATATAAAGAATTGAAAAACAAAGATAATGGGCTTGCATTTCATTGTACTGTGCTTGCAGCACCTGTGCTCTCTAACAGTGGATGTACTTGTGTCCTGTCTTGTTAGACCAGAAACTTTGTGGTATGACTAAAGGGTGTGCTCTTGCTCCTCCTGTCTGGCTGCTCACTGCATTTTACTAAGACAGAAAAGTGTCTGCTGTCACTTCAGGTCCTCATGGTGAGCTCCGAATTGTAGCCCTCTGATGTTGAGGTGTGCAGGTATAACTCCACACTACTTGTTTCTCTGCATTTTAAGTCCATTTCTTGTTGAATTGTCATTTCCTGGTATAAGGCTTCCATATTCTGGGAACTAGACTACATCCGTATCTTCCAGGAATGGCTCCTCTGTAGATAGGAGGCTATGTTAGCAATTACAAGGTATACAGTCATCACCAGCGAGCGATGGGCAGAGGGTAGTGCCTTATGCATTTTTGCTGTACCAGGAGAGATCACATATGCTGCTTGTGACACTGGCAAAACACGGTTACACACAAAGTAGTCACGGGTATGGATGTGTGTGTGGCCTCTGTGTATTGTACGCACTGATAACCTCCCTTTTTTCAACTTGATTTGACCTTGAAAATCCTTTCTGTTATTCAGGTTACTCAGAAAGAGATTGTTACTGTGGAACAGACCCTGGGATGCCTGCACACTGACACACAAATTTATCAGTTGCATGTTGTTGTGCAGAGTTCATTGCCTCTGTTGAGTGATTTCACTAAGGAATCTCTTGCATTTGACTGCTGGAACTAGTGAAGTATTCAGCTTGGTCTGAATTATTCAACATGACAGATCAAATGAAAGAGGTGGTAGGTTGTCTTCATTTTACAATAAAAAATAATCTTTATAGCATTTTGTCTTCCTCTGCTGCTCTAGGCTCATGCATATTGTGTAGTTTAAAATGTTATGAGGCCTTGATAGTGAGCTCTGTAACACACGTGTGATGAACATTAGTGTCAAATAGACATTTTTCAGTATAGCAAACAATCGAAAAAGTCACTATTTCAATAGCTATTTCTTCTGATATTTGCAATGGTAATATTTTGACACTGTTACTAACAGTAAGTAGGAGCACAGTTTTCCCCAATTGGTTTAATTCCTTTGAAAATAACCAAAAGACCCATTATTCACTATGACTATGGTCATCTCTATGTAAAGCAGGATTTTGAAGCAATGCCTAGCAAGTTGAGGGTTGCTACACTGAATACGATCTGTCATCTGAACTGTTTTTTGTGCATACAATTCTCGTGGGCTACTGCAGACTTTAGTCTTCATCCAATTTTTCTTAGCGACACCTGGGACCAACTTTTTTTGCCTTCAGACTTATAGATTATAAAACCACAAGTGCCCTTAATCCAAGTTTTATTTCTCATCTAGGTACTCTGTGATCAAATAATATCTAAGCCTTCTTTCTGAGAATGTAACATACAGCGTAAACTGGCCAGGTTTTTGAACATTATCGATGGTCCATCTTCATCAGACGTGCTGCTAAGATAAAAAAAGCCTACCCCCCCATATCACAATCACCTCTACGAGGAAGAAAAAACAGGTTATATTGTAGGTGACGACCTTCTGAGGGGAACAGAGGGTCCAATATGCCAGGCAGATCCTCCTCTGAGGTTAGTCTACTGCATCGCTGGGGTCCAGGTTAAGGACGTCATGAGGAAACTTGGACTGTTACCTGTTACTACTTCTCCACATGGGTGGCGATGAAGCCACAACACATTGTCCAAGGATGATCAAAAGGGACTTCAGGGCCTTGGGGTGGCTGGTAAGGGAATCTGGAGTACAGGTTATTTTTTCCTCTCTCCTGGTTGCAGGCAGCGACACTGGAACAAACAGATGAGCCTAGCCTATTAATCCGTGGCTCCATGGCTGGTACCACTAACACAATTATGTTTTTTTGATAATGGGATGGCATACACAACACCAGGCTTGCTGGCATTGGATGGGGCTCACCTTTCTGAAAGGGGGAAGTGGGTCTTTGCTCACAAGCTAGCGGGGCTCATTGACAGAGCTTTAAACTAGGCTTGAAGGGGGAGAGAGATAATATCAGGCTTGCCTGTGACAAGCTGTGGGATGGCAGGCAACAGTTAGAGGGATGGCCTGCTAGTGAGGGCCCTCAGCCTGTTGCTTTGAGATGTGCTGGCTACACTGCGGCATGCTTGAAGTCTTACAGAGATGAGTCAGGGGCTCCTGAGGTAGTAGGAGCCAAGAGGGAAATACCAGTGGAATACCTCAAAAGAATTAAGGAGTGTTCCTTGAAGAAGGTGACACAGCCGACAGGCCAGCTGAAGTGCTTCTGCACCAATGCACACAGCACAGGCAACAAATAGGAGGAGCTGCAAGCTGCCATGCTGCTAGAAAACTATGACCTGGTTACCACTACTGAAACTTGGTGGTACGAATCCCATGACTGGAGTGCAGCTATTGATGGCTACAGGCTGTTCAGAAGGGATAAGCAAGGAAAGAGGGGCAGAGGCATTGTCCTCTACATCAAGAAATGGATAGAACGTGAAGAACTGTCTCTGAAAAATAGCCACGAGCAGGCTGAAAGCCTATGGGTAAGAATAAGAGACCAAGGCAACAAAGGGAGTCTTGTGGTTGGTGTCTGCTACAGGCTGCCCGATCAAGGGGAGCCTATTGATGAGGCCTTCTCACTCCAGCTACAGGGAGGCGTTGTGCTCTCACGCTCTCATCCTGCTGGGGGGACTTCGACGACTCCGACATCTGCTGGAAAAGTAGCATGGGGAGCTGTAGGCAATCCAGGACACTCCTGGTGTGCATTGAGGATAACTTCTTAAGCCAGGTAACAGACAGTCCCACCAGAAGGGATGCGGTACTGGACCTGCAGGTTGCCAACGCAAGTGAGCTCATCAGTGATGTCAACGTTGGAGGTAGCCTGGGCTGCAGTGAATCACACACTGGTGGAGGTCACAGTCCTGAGGGACATGGGTCAGGTGAGGAGTGAAGTCAAGACCCTGAATTTTAGGAAAGCAAACTGCCAGCTCTTCAAGGAGTTAACCAATAGGACCCCCTATTGTACTCTTTAAAGTGTCTTGTGGGGAGGCACACCTTTCTACTACCCATTTATTGTTGTGCAAGCATTTCTCGTTTCTGTATCTGAAGGGAATTTCAAAATGTACTGATTATTCTCATGCTATGATTCAATGTCTCTTTTGCTTCCTATTTGTTGTCTATGGAATCTTTGAGATTACTGGCAATGGCTCTAAAATAATTCTAAAATGCTTAGAATGCAAGATAAAAAATTCATACAAGTACCATGTTGTAGACCAAATTCGGAGTCATATTTTATATTGGGGTTCTTTGTGTCCCTTGAGGTCTTAACCCAGTAAGGCTTCTCAAAACAAAACTAATTTGAATAACTTTTTATCTGTAAACTGATGCTGCAACCTGGCAAACAGAAGAAACAAAGTAAAAATATGTATAGCAGGGGGCTTACAGTTTAGCTTGTAGACTAAAACGTGTGTGTGGAGTAAAGCTTTGGTTTAGGAACAGGTATTTTAAGTATATAGCTATTCCAAGGGAGGGTGGGGGAGGCAGAAAATTTCCCCTATTCGCCCACAGGCTGCTTTGCAATGACATTATTTTCTATTATTTTAGTAGTGGAAATTACACACATTTCAGGGGTTTTTTAAGGGGTGGTTTGTTTTTCCTGAGAAGTAGGTACTGCTGCCAGCAACATCTTTTTATGTCAGACGTCTGAAATGTATAAAGGAAAATGAAAGTGTGAAATATGCAGGGAAAATTTAATGCACAGAAATCATAGCTAAGTAAATGGTTAGGAAAAGAAGTTGACTAAAAGTAATCCTCTTCACATTCATTGATCTGATTACAAATAGGCTGCTCAAATTAAGCAATGTATATATTCTAATATCATGAAGAGTCCACTCCCTAGGACCTAGTCAGAATAAATTTGGCAGCAGGAAAGTTGGTAGTATATCTGGGTACTAGCACAGTGTGTGCTGTTCAAGCCTCTATTCTGTTATTTATCACTATCAAATCTAGAGCTAAGTGATGAAAGTGGTAAGGAAGATAAATTTAATTGGGGGAAAAAAAACAACCCCAAAACACAAAAAAAAACCCAAACAAAAATATAACAGCTGGTTTTTGGTTACCAAAAATATCCATAATTTTGAGTCAGGCAAAAAAATGCTGCTATTTCAGTTCCAATCTGTATTTTCTGAATTTTAGGTTTGGCCACTGAATAAAAATCCTGATCTTCTGTTGAGAGTTGAAAAGATAGGACTTGATTTTTAGCTACTACAATACTTTTGTTTTTTCAAACAGCTTCTTAATTTTGTTTCTGCTGCTCAGTGTTCATGGTGTTGTTCACATTATTATGCCTCCTTGGTTCAAGGTTTTCTGAAAAATTCTTATTCTAAGTTTTTAACTTCTTTAAATATGTGACCATTAAAAGTAGATTACAGTTGCGTATGGATGACTTTGTTATGAAAATTGGAATAAGAAAGTGTTTTAGGAATCCTGAGAAGAGCTGCGTGCAAATATTGGGGAAAGAGAAAGGGTATGATCTGAAGCTCAATATCGTTCTATTTTTGTCCTAGCGAGTATGTGGGTTGTTGTTCGCTTCCTTGAATGTTAGAGCCTCGCGTCACAGATGGGCCAGTCTACATTGCATCTAACGGCTCTAGTGGAGCAATACGGCAATAATGGGCTGTACAATAAATAGTTTTAGGAAGCTGCTCTGAAACATTGTTTGTGTATGAAATTTGCATTGCTAGTAATTTTAATAAAAACAACTGTATTTTTAAAGTGCTAACAATTTTTGTAATTGGTGTTGGTACTGGGTAACATGATGAGACTTTTCGCTGTTGTAAGCTGGCTTCCATTCTTAATTTTGCTTTGTTTCCCTGTTCCACGATACATAGTTAAACTTGCATAACAAGAAAACAATCTAAAGCCTGGGGTCCTTCCTGCCTTTTCTGGATAGTTTTCTTCATTAATCTGAATTGAGTGGTGCTGTCAAAGAAAAGGAAGCTCAGTTTTGTTTTTTTCTTTAAATTGAATGTCCTTGAGATGTGTTACAGTTGAAATGCTGTTATATTTCATCCCTAAATAAGAGTTTGTGCTCTTGAAACTAATGACAAGATTCCTACTGATGGTTAGAATCTTTTCATAGGAAATGAGAGAGGAACAAGAAAGTGTATTAGCAGATCATAGGATGATTGAGAGAGACAAATTTATTATCTATTCAGCAGGGTATTTCACAAAGAAAGAAGTACAATTGTACAAAGAATTGGTGAGAATTTGTCTTGGGATACTGTGCCTGTCTCTGGTTGCTCAAGATCAAGCAATATGAATTCAAAGAAGATTGAGTGTAAAGTGCTGTTCCTTTGAGGTTAAGAGGGAATATACAGCAGAAGGAGGATGGGGGAATGGGAATGTCAGAGGGAGGGAGAATTAAGGTGTTGATATATCACTGAACTGTGAGTAGTGTTGTGCCTTTTAATGAAAATTAAAAGTGGGAACCTCTTGTAAAAAATACTGTTACATGAGATCTGCTAAGTGTGCGTGTGATTTGAATATTATAACTATGGAAATGGATTTCCTAGGTGTAAAGACTTGAGCCCAGAGTTCATTATTGTTATTCACATGAAATTTTCTACTTGTGAACCTGTGAAGTGACTTCAGCTTTTGCAGATGCTTATATACTATTATATATTTGCATAACGTTTTGAATAAGTAGCCTTTAACATATTCATTTGATCATGAGCCATTTGATTTACTTGCTTGCTATTCAATATTTCGCAGTATGTATAATTGGTTACTTAAGTAACATGTTATGGCTTTTATTTGATTGAAAACTTAGAGATAATGGCTTGAATAGCATTAAGCATAGTCAATAATGAAAATTAATATATGTCATGGTTTGGGCTGGACTGGCCACCATGCAATATATTCACTGAATATTTGAGTACAGTCGAATACGAGTATTCATATATATAGATATGCGGTTTGGAAAATATTCATGTGTTTTACATAAAGAATAATTTTTTTTCTCATTGCTGATATGAGTAGAATATTCTTTTGAGCTTTTTTTAATACACAGATGTTGTCTATCTTGGTTGACCAAAACAAATTTTGAATCTCTTGAATAATTTCAAAGAGGTCTCAAAGTATTAAGTTTCTGTAAATTCTGTGAAAATCAATGGCCCGCAAACGGAAGGATGCCATAGCTAACTACCGCTGGATGCCACTAAAGGAACTACAGTTGCAATTGAGTTCCTCGGCTGTTCTGAGACACAGCAACTAGCTCTCCTAAAGGTTACTGCAGAAACGTGCAGCTCTGAACTGACCTTGATCCATGACACTGCTCAGCATTTCAGATGGGTAAGAAATTTTTGAGGAAGCAAGAAGAGAGAGTTGTATGAGCAGAGGCAGCATGGCTGGAAGGGGTCATGTATAAATAGCCATCAAAAATTAAGACATGCTTTTTTGGGAAGAGGGGGTTTCATTTGTTCTGCTAAGATATGATTTTGGAACTCCTTTGTGCACAGGTAGCATAAAAACATGTACTAAGGATTTAATTCCTACCTGAAGGAGTTTATATTTTCAATGTGAGAACAGAAACACAACATTATAGGTACATTGAGTATGTGAGGGAAGTAGTTAGAAAGTTACAATTAATGCAGTAAGAGATTTAAATGCAAAGCATAAAAGATGTGAACAGAGTAGAATTGTAAACAAGGTCAGGCTACAAAACAATGTAAATGTATTAATTCCCAGAGGAAATGAAGAAAACTTGCTGCTCTCCCATATTTATTATTTCAAGGAAATTATTTCTGTCTAAAATTGAATCAAATTAATAGAGCTGTGCTTCTTAACAGGAGGTTATGAATCGGAGTACAGTGAACGTGCCTTTAGAGAAGAATTACTCCATTATGTTTAAATGTAACATCATCCACATATCTGTGTACGTATATAAAGATACCAGCCTTCTTTCTTACTGTCCAATGTTAGGACATCTACTCATAGTCTCCCATTACACTTATTTTGCACTGTATCATTGTCTTTCATAGATTCTCTTCCACTCCCAATGACTTTTTTTTTTTTTTTGGCATTTCCAAAAACCAATGACATCTGCCTGAGATGCCTCTGCTAAACTGAGCAGAGCTGATTTCCTGAAGGAATTTGGGAAGGACAAGAATAGTTTATGTGGATGAGGTGTTTTCTGGTTTTGTAACGACTTTCATATACAACATGGTTTAGTTTTAAAATAATTCCTAGACAACCCAAAATCTGTAGGAGGCACTGCGCAAAGGTATATACAGGCCAGAAGAAGCAGAAGCAATAAAGAAAAGTAAAATAAATGCCCCAGAATTGGACACTAAGACAAGACTAGAACAGAATTCAGATATCCCCATCTCCTGCACAGAGCTGTGTTAAAGGTTATCTGAACGTTATGTCCTGTGGGACGGTAATGATTGTGTAAAGAATAAAAATATTTATTTTTTTTATGATGTTAAAAATTATTAATTGTAGGGGATTTTATTCTATAAATACATTTAAACTTGTTTTCCTCTAGCCATAGTCTTTTAGTGGGCTTTCTAGTAAATCATTCAAAACCAGATGGTTTTTTTTTGATAGAGGAGAGAATATATTTTTTCTAAATTCCATGTATTTTAACTGTAATGATACCTGCAAATTATTTATCTGGTTGACAGAGCAATGAAATAAAACCATTGTGGTACTTCGAGTCTTTAGGTGCAGTCTAGATCAGTTTTGTTAAGAGCATTTGGCAGAGGTTTTTTCTTTCTAACCTCTTTGCTCTTTTCTGACTATGAAATACAGCAGTGTTTGTTTTTCACAGAATTCTCCAGGCTGATCTAACATGCTGAGGCCTGTGCTGCACTAGCTATTAGTTTGTGTAAAACCCCTGTTGTTGTCCAGATCTGCCTGTCAGAAGATTCTGTAAAAGAGTATATAAGTAACTGCCTTTATATACCTAAGAAAAAAAAAGGGAGGTTTGGGGGAAGCTTCTCTTTATATTACTGGCATTGAAATCAATGGTGAATGCCTCTCATCAGTAAGCCAGAAGTAGTATGAGACTGTATATTAAGCATCCTGATTTTGGGGCGAATCTCCAGCTGCATGTAAACAAACCGTAGTAGAATTGCAGCGTACATATCATCTGTGAAAATAGTACTGAATGTAAGATAAGAATAAACTTATTCAGGTACATTTCCCATTTTGGGAGGAAGCAAAGATTTATTTGCTAGTTAAAGAGAGGATGGAAGCTTATTACAGTTGGTTACTTGGGCGTATACGCAGTAGTGGCTGAGGTATCTCGTGACAATATTGACCATGGCTGGATCATCTTGACTTGTGCTGATTGACATGCTTCATGTTTGAGTGGTCTGTCAAACTGACACCAGTTGAAACTTAAATGGATGACTTGGTATGTATATGAGAAGTTGATTTGTATCAAAGATATTGATCTAAGCTTTTTCAGGAGGGGAACTGTTTTGTCATACTATCTTGACATATCTACTGAAGTTAATAAATTCAGGAACTTCAGTGCTGTAGCAACAATCAGAAGACAGTCTTAGGTTCTCAACTGCAGGCTCCATCAATTAAATTCATTAGACGCATTTTTCCAAATTAACCTAATAACATCAGACTTGGCACGCATATTCCCATCTATTCAAAAAGAAAAGTCTAACGTAATGTGCTACGTCTTCTGTGGAAAAGTGGTAATGGAAATTGATGCTAGTGGTTACTGTGGTAGTTGCAACTTTTGTGCTCCCATGGTGTTAAAAATGAGCTCCAAGCAAAGTAGGAGCTGGAGAACAAGAGAAGCCCGAAGTGAACAATACTGTTCTGTATTTTAAAGGAATAGGGCCTCTTCTTGTTTTATGGGTGTTGATGGATTACCAGACAAAAGCTCAGCACAATTTCACAGTCTGATCCTGTGGTTCCCTGTGTTGTTGTGGTCAATACTGTCAGCTCAGTCTCCTCAGAGTCATTTCACAGGGGAAATAAAGTATTGTAGCAGGTCCTGTTGAAAACCTGCAGACACACAGCTCTCACAATTAGTTTTGTTATCAAATCCCTTTTTCAATGCAGTTTGTCATCAACTAATGTTGTGGGGTTTGGAATATTCTTAGGGAACTAAGCAAGAATACAAGTTTCCCTGCGTGAGCTAAGGTCAATGTGTTTTAACCTGTGTACTCTAGGCCATAATGATCATGTTTTAAATGATTGTTATGGAAAGTATCAACACTCTGAATTTAAATTACAGTTCAAGAACTTTTTTACTGATGCAGACATGCATAAATGTGTCAGCTGACAGATTATGATGTAGTGTTGTTAATGGAGTTAATGGCAGAGCAAGCATTTGTTCTTGTGCCAGAAACCTTAAACTTGGCGAAGTGCTCGTGTGTTATGGTAAATTTCTAGTAATTACTTTGACTCATTCTTGGGCTTCTCTGAGCCTGCTTCTTTGACGCATTAATTCATAGGGGAAAACGACTTTACAATGAATGAGATGCAGAAATGTAATTTGGTAAAATGAGGGATCATTTGTTGAATATCATTCTTGTCAGCCCATTATTGATCTCCATACCTTTTAGATACGGTGTAAGTGCAACCAATAAACTTTATTCCTAATCTTTATTTTGTTCTTAACTTATTTAAAGCAAAATAAAAGGAACTGAAGGATAAAAGGAAACTTATCCAGTGATTACATGAAACAAATCAATTCATTCAGGATAGACCCAAGGTGTCTATTTGCTGCAGGGTGTTTAGCAACAAACCTTGCTTGGTTTGTCTATGAATCAGAAAAATAAACATTAGAAGCAAACTGTTTTGCACATCCGGAAGCTCGTAAAGGCTTTCAACATGATCTGATCCAAAAGAAAATGAAGTACTTCCATGTTTTTGATTTACTATATAGCCAAGAAAATACTTCTGTTGCATGTGTATGCCCAAACTGTGGTATTATCATTCAAGACCTTGCTGTTCTAAATGATGTTATTCTCAGAAGCAGTGTTTGCAGGAAAAGACTTAGGGGAAGGTTTTGATATGTTTGTCCTTAGTGCTGGCCTGTGTTTTCTTCCAGGAAGAAAAGTTCTGAGAATCTTGACATCAAATTAGCAGGAGCTTCTGTAGCTGAGATGCAGGAAAAGTAGAGAGAATAATTTTGTTGGCCTGCTATGAATATAACCCTCTTTTCTGTTTGGGTGTATTTATCCTCATAGCTATACTGAAATCTGAGCCATAGGAAATTTGTTAAACCTCTTTTAAAATGCATGAATTGTTGTGCAAGTATGGGATGGATGTCTGCTACGGAGATAGTTGATAGTGGACTGATAGATATTGCTATTATTCATTGTGTGATGGGACTTTTTGTGCCACTGAAGACTATGCTTTCCTGTATTGAAGCTATTAATCAGCTAGTTTTATGCTGGTTATTAGATATCTTTTAAATATTTTGTTGGGCTCTATAACCACATTAAACATATAAAAATATGTTTCAGAATCAAGGCAAGAAGTATTCTGAATTAAACCTAGCCTTTCCGTTCTTGTCATTCGTGCTTTCTTATTTGACTTTATAATGAAGCTAAAAGTGTTGAAACTAGCTTTCCCTACACTGTAGCTAAGTATGGAAAACTTCATAAACTCTGTTGAAGTGATCAGGACAATAACTGCAACTCAGCAGTGATATGCCCAAATGCCTTATCTCTGGTTTATCGATCTTTCAGTCACCTTTTTCCTCTAATTTCTTTTTTCCACCTGCTGAGAAAATATCTGAGAAACATAAATGTGTTCTCAAGCTAAATGGATTTGTCATCCACAAAATCCACAACTTGCTTGAATTTGATCTGTTTTCTGTGATATAAGCCTGGCACAAGCTTGTTAATACATTATTGTAGAAGTCCAGAGAGAAAGCTCCAGTGACAAAATGGAAAGGGCATACACGTAGTTTTCCTCCATTTGGAAGTGCTAACTTTTTAAGAAGTTCTGGGGCTTGACAATTAAAAAACAATAAATCAAAATAAGGCATAAATAGTAAGTGGGTTTTACACTAAATATACTAAATGAGAATTGAGGTCCACCAGTTGCAGTATAAAATATATAATGAGGAGCTAATGGTATATCTGACTTGGAAATAACTGTAAACTTGCTGTATTTTACAGCACTTCAGAGAAAGTCACGTAATTACCTATCTGTAATGACAGGGAATATTGTAATTAGCTGATGCTTTAATGTTATTGAAGTAAATATTCACATGTATCTCCAGTTTAAAAGAAAATAATTTCTTTGCTTTAGTTTTCAAGCATTGGTAGTTTTGTCCATTAACTAAAGCGTGGACTCTGCCCATGCTCCAATTTTTCCACTTATTAGTTGGCATATTCACATAATAGCTTAGTCATTGAAGTGCTCTGTTGTATGATTTCTGGTTGATAAGACCTCAAGTAAAGCATGTTATTATGCGTTTTGAGTGCAGTGCATTTTCCTCACATGTGTCTGTAAACGTCCGCTTCGGCATTTTAGGTAGGCAGTGTTTTCAAAGGGAGATTAAAGCCTTTTAGGAAAGTTTAAAATCAGAGGTATAGATCCACATTTTAGTAGATTTTTAATAAGTTATATTTTGGAATGATTTTTTATCATTGTATTGTGGTGTTCATGAAGTATTGTGAATTTTAACACAATGTTTTTAATTTGAATGCAGTGGGTTTTGCAAGGATTTTTTTCTTCAGTATATGTAGGGATCTGTATTGTTGGTGGCTTGTTTTAAAAAAAAGAAAGTGAGGGGGAAGAGCAGTTGGACTACTTTGAGGGCTTTTTCCTAAAATATTTTGTTTACAATCTTGTATACTTTCTTATATTTAGTTAATAATATGAATGATGTGAAAGCAGCTTTTAGGTCTCTTCTGTGTTCCACATTTGTTCTCTGACATGAAGTGCCGAAGCAGAAGATAAAGGTGTAAGATGAAAAGCCCAAGATTGTACCAGGCTGGATCAGATGTGGAAATGGCAATTGCCTGGAGTATAGAGTAAATATTAAATAAATGAAAAGGATCATCTTAGCAGTCACTGGGAAGGGAGTGGCTCTTCAGAGGGAGTATTAAATGTCTCAGGAGTGAATGAATTAATTGTGGTGGTATCACTCTCACTTAAGCCAAATACCTCTATCCTCCAAAACAATAAGATTTGATATTTGATGTTTGCTTTCTCTATAAGAATGCAAATTTAAAAATGCCTTTAAGACTTAAAATTCTTTAATTACCAAGTGACAGAAGCAAATTCTAGTATTGTGCAATATTAGTGTTGACTTTGAGAAATCCTTGTACTATAATAAAAAAGAGAAATTCCCCATAGATGTTTTTGTCTGTTTTAACCTCAGCATTTTTAAAAACATCCAATTAAAGGTATTTAGATTAAAAAAAAGCATATATTTTGCAGTCCTATCCCCTTCTTCCTCTCCTTTTTTTCTTTTTTGTCATTTGTTCAGATTCAGTTTACGCGCTGTTAATATCTAGTGACGCAGTTCTTTCAGATGTATAATGTGAAACCTATATTCTGTAGTCACTCAAAGCTGATGAGAATAATTGTAACAGGATTGCTCAAATGAGTAAGAGTTGCAGAAGGTGGCATCTTTCTAATCCTGAATTAAGACTAAGCATTCTTTTTCTTATGCTTGTTTAAATACGTACTAATAAGACTTAGAATAGCAAATCCCCAAACAGAGAAAAGTGTTAGACTATTTCTGTCTCCTCTTCATGTGGATTGTAGCATCTTTCAAACATTTACTCTTTCATCAACTTTGGAAAATTCAAATTTGGATTTGAATACTAAAAGTGAGGAGAACAAGAGGGACCCTCATATGTTCATGTTTATACCTTATCACAAATGCATGGACAAACAACTGCAAATGCAGCATTCTTCAATCATGTCTCATGCCCTTGGTAAGCTGATGCTCTTCCAAACTTCAGAAAGCTATACCTATGGCTGTATATCCTAGAGACTTTAAAAAGCCTTTAATTTATGAATTGACATTGAGAAATTTTTGTTAGCAGGCAGTAAGTTTTCAGAAACTAACAAATGCTCTTAGGCGTGATCCAAATTTCTGGTTGCTGCCACATCTGTGCTTAAGTGTTGTAACTTAATACACAATGTAATTGTATTTGTGATTGAAACTCTGCAAATCTTTTTCTTCATATATTTCTATTTGACTTCTTGAGTGATGGTCCTGATTTTCTGAAAGTTAAAAATGTAGTGAATGTGCATACACTTTTGAGGTTTTGTTGTTATAAAAAAAAAAAAATCAGAAATAAATTTCATTCTAACTGTACTACACACAAGATAGATTTCTAGTCTAATATCCTGGGAATATTCTTGATACTTTTAATGTGCCAAATGCTACAAAATCTTTCTGAAAGATATAATTGCTAATCTGTATGCAGACTATAGAAATACTTTTAACCTAGTTGTTAAAAATCTACTAATTTATTATTTAATACTGAGCTTACTGCTTGTAACAAGAACCTGAACCAAAAAGAGATTGTGAACACTGAAGGGCAAAGTATTTTAATAACTAGGAGGGCTAAAATGTAGTGCTCTCTTCTTATATTTTGTTACACTGCTTATATATTTTAAATATAACCTTGGAAAGAACTAGTTAAATTTTAATCTGATCAAGCTGTCTGTTTAGGCAATATCCATTTACAGGTGCTTAAAGGGTATAGAATGTTCGTGCATATTTCTTCTTGATTAGCAAAAAACCCAAACCAATAAAACAATAAGGAACGAAATAAACAGAAGTATTTGTGGTGTGATTTTCTTATTTGGTTGGTTTTCCCCTTCTTTAGTAACTGCATTTATTTTTATAGGAATGGAGAAATACAGCTTTGGGAGGTGCCCTGCACAGAAAACAGCTATTCACTTGAAGCATGCACTGGGCACAGATTTAAGCAACAAAGGCTTTATGAAGAAGCTGGATGCAAATGCCAGAATGGGAGCCTCCCGAGGTACTCCAAGACTGAAGCCTACATGTGAGTCATGTTGAATAATTTCAAAACTTAAAATGCATCAGTTATAATCTACCCCTGATAAGGAACATCAGGGAGAAAAGTGAGATCTCTGTGGAGTCTCAAATTTTTTGCAAAAGCTTGGCAGTTATGTTGGAGGAGCGGGATGAAAATGGCAAAATTCAGTCAGATTTCCTCAAAGTCCTTTTATTAGGAAATCCAGGTTTCCATGATCCATGGCCTCAGTGTAACTGTTACCCATGCTGTCTTTGAGGTTTGCACTGTGAAGTTAATGTAATAGATTCTGGGAAAGCTCATGCAGATAACCTCCAGGCAGGACCTTCAAATCTTCAGGTACTTGCAGCCCTTGTTGGTTTGAGGAGTGAGTTTCAAAGTTTTCATTGACTTGAGACCTGTAACTTGTTTATAATGTACTTTTTTCTCCAGGTAGGTTGTATTTATTTATTTATTTATTTATTTCATTTTCAAAAGCTGTAGTCTAAATACTGCTGCAAAATGAGGACAGCACGGTTTCAGTAGTAAATGACTGTAATAGCATAATAAGAGGAAAGAAATAGATGAAACTATGCAAAATGAAGGAAGTAAAAGAAAAATAGGTCTCATGGAGAGGAGTTCTTGAAAGAAAAACATTCTTTTCGAAAGAGTTATCTCTGGTTTATTGCAGATAACCTTTCCTTTGACAATCTGAAAAGGATCTTTATGCCTCACAGGAAGCACTGTATTTTGAAGGCTTTTCTGAGCTCAGAGGATGCTGAGATGCTGTCAATACACAAGTAAATGTATTGTGTTTATTTACATTGAAATGGAAGGGGAGGGCAGAAAGCCCTTATCAAGGGCTTTGAGGAGAAGCGTGCAGGACCAAGCAAGCTCATTCTCAGCAATGAATATATATAAAAAGATTGTGTGTTCCTTATCGACATCACCTAAGGAAGCAGTGATGACTTGGTTTTAATTTTCCAGTATTCATACAGAAAAAGCTCTAGAGAAATGCCAATGCAACAGACAAGGTAAAAAGCTGGAAATGTCACCACCTGACAACTAATTTATCTGCTATTGATTTATATGCATGGCACATTTGAGCTACAGACTTCGGTTGCTTATGCTGTCAGTATGCAGTCTATGGTGGATAACAAACACTCCTATAAAAAAGAAATCTTCTGAGTTCACAGGTCCTAGTAATAAAACAATTTTGTCGGACTGATAATAGATCATTATGATTAGCATAGGTTACCAGCTCTCATTCCTTGGCAAATGCTCTCATTATATTATTCTTTCTGTCCATTGTATCATTGGAATATTGAACTGCAAATTAGTTAGCGTTCAAAATCCATCTCATTCAGGACCCTAGTTCTCTGGAACTGTATCTTCTGCTTAGTTCTCTGACAAGCCCAAATGTCATACCTTTTTGGTGCTACCTGGAGTAAGGGACCTTTACGGAAGCGAACAGAGCTATCCAACTTTGAAGGCTGTGAAACGCTTGACTTCAATTGGTTTCTTTAGCAGTTGGTTTCCTTGTTTAATGTTTTGTGGAGTTCTGTATCTGTTTTGATGAAACTTGAGAAGAAATAGTTGCTGTTTAGGGAATCAGAGGTGGCTGTGGCAAATATGAACAGGTGAAAATTGGTATATATTCATCACTTGGACTCACTCTCATTAAATTTTGAGGGCTTTCTCCTTAAGTCTTAAGATCTACCACCCTGAATTCTATTTAATAAAAAATGCAGAGGCTGTAAGTCAGAAAAGCTGATTATGTCTTTACTGAGAAAGGCTAAGTTTAGGGAGTTTAAAGAGTTTATAGCTTTTGCGTTAAAAATTTTCATTAACCGTTGAAACTACACATTCTAAACAACAGCACAGCTTTTGTTTTGGAAACATCATGACCCAGTTTGGAGGAGTGAAAAAAAAAAAAAGGGTATAATGAAAATTGTAGTGACTAAAGCTATTCTTTGACAAACGGGCAGAATGGCTGATCTGAATGCTGCACTTGGCTTTCCTCAGATTCATATAACTATAGTTTGTACCTCATGGTAATGTAATCCGTGCTAAGTTAAGAAAGGAGACAGTTGCTGCTATGTGCAGCTGTGATCTGAAATCACAAATTTGTCACCTTAGTATCACTTAAATAGTTTCCTTACTCCAAAAGTTTGGCTCACAATTCAGTGATTCTACTTGAGAAATAAGATAGTACTCATTATAATCAAGGTGAAGACTTGAAATCTCCAGCTGGCTTACTAATACAAATTTGAAGATTGGACTGAGTTCTGGGCTCACTAATTCTCAAACTGGCTGAAAGCTGGCTGCTGTTCAAAACAATTTGCACGCTCTGCTTAGATGTAACCTGGTAGAAATCTTCTCATTTGCATATCTATCCCTTTCTAAAATGGGATGAGTAGGTTATGTCGTGTTCTGTGGTGAGAGATCTTTGATATGCTGCAAATGTAACTGTTTACCTTTTTTAAAACATTTTTTGAGACTACTGCATATTCGTGATCCTGCATTTTGGCTTTTGAGATCTCACTGTACAGATTTCGTAACTAAATTCATTGAGCTATTTTTGGAGATTATTTGGATCAAAAAAAGTTTTCATTTGATGTGTATAGGTGAACAAACCAGTATAGATTATCCTGTGAATCCTTGTAATTTTATCCTTAGAAAAATTATAAACTGAATTTCAGTAAGCAGCGTTTGTTTTTATAGGTATTTAATTAGTTTAGGAAAACTGGTAAATTGGAAATAAACTGCTCCTTGTAGCAGTTGTGCATATTTCACAAGCATAAAGACTAACAAAACACTGATACTGGTGCCAAATATGTTTGAGGTAAGAAGAGCTCAAATTCACGATGAGAGCTTTCCAAGCTACTCATCATGTTCTTTTTCACATCCATTTGACATTTTTCTGACTTGAATTTGTTGTCATGTGCAAATATTCTGTGCAGTCTTTAAAAACAGCAGTCTTCCAATGTTGGAAAAGTAAACCTCATTCTTGCAATGTTACAATTAAAAAAAGTTCTTGTGTGTTCTGTTTTACAATAGAAATCCACATGTACAAAGCCATACAGTTGAAAATTAAAGTGCTGTTGAAGGAATAAACGAGTATATGGGTTTTTTATCTCTATAGTAGAAAATACATTTGTGCGTCTGCTGGCACTCAAGTTAAATATCTTCTGGTTCCCTTTAACTCCAGTCTTCCCCCATCTTTTTTTTTTCTTTACTTTACTTTTCTTTTCTTTTAAGGAGCAACCTAAAAAAGTTGTTTATAAGTTCTTTTCTTAGAAGACTAATTGATTCTTTTAGTATTAGTTTCTCCTGTTCACGCAGGGTCAGTACAAGGCATAGGCACTATTTGAGCTGTGAAATCTTGGCCTCTGAAGTTATTGGGAATTTTGCCAGTGAAGAATGGGATAATGTTTTCAACCAAAACATTTGGACAAACTTAAATCACGCCTAGATCTTTGTGCAGCTTCTCTACACAAAGCTAAATTTCTCCCAGAGGACTGAATAGTAAACTAATGAGACTCATGATATGTAGTCGTTTCCAGCAGATGAGACTGGAACCCAGCAGAACAGAATTCTAAATGGTTATTTTAATTAATTTCTTGAATTGTTTTATGTAGGCACATGCCCTGGAAAATCCCTTTTAAAAAGGGGGGAGGGGATTACAAATTTGTGTACATGTAAATTGGAAGAAATGCTTTATTATCTTTTAACAAGAATTGGGTTTTAATGTTTATAAATATATCAACCTTGCCATATCCCTCATGCTTACTGCATGAGAGATAACATTGAGTTTATAGCAGTGTTGCTAGTATGTACCATACTCTCTCAGCTGAACTTCAAATTTAATGTGGTTTGTATTTAAGGTATTTTCCCTTTATTTTTCTGTTTTAACCTGGGGCTTTTATTTCTTTTGGCAATGGGGTGTTTGAGAAGAGACCTTTAAGTGAACTTCATTTTTTTTACATTATCCCTAAATGAGTCTAAATGATGCCATGAGCAATATTAATGACTTGCAGCTATGATGTGTTTTGCAGACAGATATTGAGAAAAGAGCATCTTCAGGTACACTTAGGAAGAACAATAAATGCATGTAATAACCATTATTATTAATTTATTTAACATAAAGTTGTGAGTTCTTGAATTGTGTTGCAATGGGATTGTATGTATCATAGAATGATTTGGCTCTAAACTGGTAGACTTCTGCTTAGACTATGAAAGAATGTATTTTAATTTACTGTTTGGCTTTAAATGAGATTTTCTTGCCGTACATCATCTGTCTAGAAACAATGCCTCTGAAATTTTCCTCCACTAAACTGACCCCCCCAGGCTTCCTAACATGTGTCTCCATAACCCTTTTGGTCTGACACAGTTTGCAATACTGGTCACCAAAGCTGGAAGCACCACTTTTACTCTTGGAAAAAGTGCTACATTGTTATTTAGAGACAGCTCTAAATAAATCCATGGCATCATTCCAACAAAATATGTGAGAGGGGGCTACTTCAATAAGTGCTTGGGTTCAATGCAACCAATTAGGACACTTATCTAGCTGGACATATTTGGTCTGTAAATGCTGCTTAAAACCAGCTTTCATAGAAGCCTTAAAAAGCTGTTTCAGTGACTCTTCCAAGAATTTATCATTTGTGCTGGAAGAAGCAGTCATACACAAAATTCCTAGGATGTTCTTTTCAAAAGCAGTGCTGTATAACCTGCTTTGTCTGCACAGATTTATACTTGAAGCTTACTTTAACGTAGCTGTAAATTCTGGTGAACCTTAGCCTGTTTGCATAAATGACTCAGGAATAAAAATAAGAGCTTTTGGTCTGCATCCCCCCCCCGCCCTGTTCAACTTTTTAGAGCCCTACCCTTATCTTTTTANTTTTTGGACCAATACAGAAAATCAGGTACTGTAGGCTCCTAAGACTATCAGGTTCTAGCAGTTCTTTACGGCACATCAGATATAGAAACAGATGAAAACAGTAAGAAACAAAACTAACAGCTTATTATAGGTTGCACTTTTAATTAATGGTTTAAAACCAAAACTACTGAAGTGAATAATTTACATTTAGATATTAGATTAGATTTCAAAAATCAATAGAAAGTTTTTCTTTTTCTGTATTAAAGATTGATTATTTTGCTCTGGTACTTGCAAGGAGGCAAAGTTTTAGTAAAAACCTTAACTGAGAAGAATGAGAAGTAATGCAGATCTGAATCTTAATACTGCAGTTCAAACTACGTCCTTGGTTGTGTAACATTGGAACCGTTTTTAACTTCTGATGAATTTGTGGGTTTTATGTTCCATTCGATCCAAAATCAGCGCAACTGAAAAATGAATGAAGAATGCAAGAAAAAAATTTAAGGAAGAGGTTTTTGTATGCAGCATAGTGTAAAAACTCACTACATTATATAGAGCTCTAGGACACCTATTAACTTTAAACCTTGATGATTATTTAGAAGGACTTTTATTGAATGTTTGGGGAAAAAAGAAGTTCAGTTGATTGACAATGAACCTCACAGTACAGAGATGGAATCTGGCAAACTCTGCTCTTGATTGCTTATTTTCTGAAGATGTCAGAACTTTCTGTAATTATCTTCTTGATTTCTGAACTAGTTTAATATAAGTATTTCCTGTCATTGATTTCTATTCTTGATTTGAAGGATGAGTGAAAATAATTTGGAAGAGCTTTTGATTAATTACTCTCTAGTTGCCACTATGCACTTTGTATAAATAGACTGTCCTGCTCCTGTAGCTCTTCAGATTTGAAAAGTGTCAGTGAAATCGTAATGAATTAAATTTAATTACTAAATAATATAATGTAGTCAGCCGAAATCCATGCAGAATGGTTGATCTGTGGTAGTTAATTTGTTTGCCTGTAACTCATATTTCCTATAACTATTTTAAAACAGTCTGTAGTGAGAATTCAGGAATCAGTAATGATGGGAACGTATTATTTTGAAAGGTTTGATATTGAATCCTAAAACTAGAATTTTCAGGTGTAGTAATTCAGCTTAACTCTAATGACAGTAACAAATTTTCTGCTCCTGCTAAAGATTTAACCCATATGCTCGAGGCTGATATTTTTTGGATGCAAGTGTGCTTTTCCTACTGGAATCAATAAGACATTACAGCACACTGAAAAGCAGAATTAGCCATGGAAATATTCAGTTAGGGCTGGAGTTTTTGGTGTTATTTAATCTGCTTTAGTACAAACAAAAAAGTAATCTACACCTTGTATAGCATGAGACGGGCTGGTAGGATCTTCTTCAACAAGAGGTGAGTGTGTCATGGAGGCAACAAAGTCCAAGGTGCTTCTGAATTAGTCCCAGAGTAATTGCCATGACAAATAACCTTGTGTGAGTGTTATCATGTTGTGAGTTTCAGAATGAGCACCACATGAATTACAGAAAGAATTTTTCCTTGCATTTACAGAGAAGATTGCGCAGGTCAGTTATGCAAACTATTAATTTATCATCATAAGATCTGAGGCAGTGCTGCCTGCACTTGAAGACAAGGTATAAAATTTATCAGTCCAATAAGATGATACATATGGTTATAAAATGGTCTTTTATTTTCTTAATCTGTTGTCCTTATTCTGCAAACCAGCCTATTTAGCCAGGCCTCTGTATGGAATGTGGTGGCTGAAGTACAATTTGGGGATCATGTATACTGTGTATTGATAGATTACTGAATATGTAAATAGTGTTAAAGGTGTTTTAATGTATGGATTTTTTTTAAACTCTTCCATAGGCTGAGGCTGTGACGGATTCTATTTATCTTGTTTGTACTACATGGGGACTGCAAGTATGAGAAATGTTGTGTGTTACTAGAACTGATTGTTATAAGCAATACGGATAGTTGTCTGATTTGGTTTTCTTTGCATAACACAACTTCTGACAGCAACTTCTGTGTGATTTTTATTTATTTTTTTTAGAGGGATGAATTTAATAATAGCGAACTAACAAATGCATTCAAAAAGTAAGCAGTTAGAATAGCAATACAGTACCTCAAATTCTTTTTCCCCATCAAATTTATACAAAATAGTGAGGTACTTACGTTGTTATCCACTGTTTGGAGTGTATCGCCTTGTTGATTCTTAGGAATTACTGATTCTTTAAACAAAGCAAAAAATATAAAATCTGAGAGAGATGAGGTTCTGAGCTTAGTACTTCATATGTTATTTTATACAATCTTGTAGTCCAGTGGTATACTATTCTGTACTGTTACATCATAATATACAGAAAAGCTTGCAATATGGAATCCAGTACGGAATTCAGCACGGCAAAATGAAAGCAGCGTGGATTTCAGCACAGGTTTTGTCAGTATTCCAAACACACTAAATCTTTGCAGCATCCCAGGGTTAGGATACAAATTGTAATGAGATCCACTTGAGTGGAACTGCTAAGATGAAAGCCAAAGCCTGTGAGATTTTAATTACGGAAGGTGGCAAACTGTGAGATCAGAAATAAGCAACTGTGACTCCCCAGTATGCATGGAATGGTTTAGAAAAACATACTCTGGAAATACTTCGATATTCTATACTTCAATATTCTGTGTCTTACTTAAAAACAGCTTCTTTGAATCTGGAGAATTTATTTTACATATGGAAGCACTGGACCAACGCACATGAAGTGTTAGTTCTGTTACTTTACGTGCAGCTAGAATATTCTCCTGGGATTCTGAGCAGTCCCAAAGAAATATGGTACCACGACTCTGATGCTGTATGATGACTCTGATTGCATCAGTCTCTGATAATGTTTGATCTCTGAGGCAGAGAAGCCAGATTTGAGACCTGCTTGGCAAGGGAAGCCAGAAATGACGCGAGCATCTCATCTCCATTGTGCATTACTGGAGTTCATATACACTTTTGTGGGCCAAAACCAGTTTGGTCCAAAGCGGCAGAACCAGTTCTGAGTCTTCCAGATGAGTGTTACATGGTGGCTGCTGATCCATTCCAATGTGTTCAGACGAGTGTTAAGTATTTACATGCTACCTGTGGGCCATCTTATTCCTCTCAGTAGTTGTAGACCGGCTGCTCTTATCGTCATTGGGTGTACACAACTGTATACAATTGTGGCAGGCAGTTACCACAGTTACTTTGCTGCTTCCCCTAAATCAAGCCATCTGAAGGTATGTTTGGATACACGGCAAACGGAACAAAATCACAGGTAGACCTTTGTTTTACAAAACTACATTTCCAAAATGCAGGAAGAGGGGAGACCATCCTTTTGAATGCTGTCACAAGGTGACGCCTACCTGCAAGCACTGCTCAGAGCAATGAAACCTTGTCATCATTTGTCCAGCTCTTAACTGAGCTGGGAAAACAAGCAAAGCACAGGTAATTGCTACAATGGAGGCTTACCTGAAAGCTCTGGCCTACATCTGTCCTGTTGTAACGTTTTAGATAAATGGGGCAAAGCAGCACAGATGAACCTGTAACAACTTTACATCCTTTGTAACGCGTTTGGGGCAGGAATTCAAAACGCAGCAGTAACCGGACGTCTGGCTGGGTGTAGATAGGCAGAAAATCAGAGACTAGTCTGGGGCTAATGTGACTGGCGAGGCCGTGGGCATGTGCCAGTAACCTAAGCTAGAAAACCCAAACCCAGGCACCCTGACATGGCAGATGTCTGAGCCGGTGATGAAAGCTCCATGAGCACCAGCCAGGACCCAGAGGTTCAGGGTGGGTCAGGAGTGTCTGGTTCCCATTACTGTGGGTCAGTGGTGTGCTGGTTTAAACTGGGGCTGGAGGGGCAGGAGCCTTCACTGGTATGACTATAATGTGGGTGTATCATAGAATAGAAATCAGACTAGAAATCATTATCTACCCCCACACCTATCTCTGTTAATAATGACAATGATAATAGAGTAACAGCATCAGTAGGGTACTAAATGTTACACTAATACTTGTAATTTGACTCTGTGGAGTTGCTTGTTGTCTACATTTCATAGGAAGATACCGTTTCAATATAAAAAGAATCACAGAATTGTTGAGGTTGGAAAGGACCTTTAAGATCATCAAGTCCAACCATTATCCTAACCTGACAAAAACCACTTCTAAACCATGTCCCCAAGTACCACGTCTACCCTTTTTTTAAACACCTCCAGAGATGGCAAATCCACCACCTCCCTGGGCAGCCTATTCCAATGTTGGATAACCCTTTCAGTGAAGAAATTTTTCCTAATATCCAACCTAAACCTCGCCTGGCTTAACTTGAACAAATAGATGCTGTTTGTATTTTTTTTTTCTCTGAAAAATGATACTATAAGTGGGATATTTGGCCAGATGACCTTCAAGAGTCTCTTTCAGCATGAATTATTCTATGATTTTTTTTTTTGTACAATTTTTACTTGAACATATTATCACTCAAACTTTTACTAGTATGGTAAGCGCATATCATTTTGCAGACAGTGGAACGTCATGGAAATGGTTTGCTTTGTGAAGACCTTTGAGAGAAAAGGATGTTAATTGAAATGACCATGAAATGGATTTGAAAGTTGATCAATTTTTCTATGTTTTTTGACATACTTTTTAGTGCAGCTAGCATGAGAACTATGGTTGCTTCTAGTAACTCTCAAGGTCTCAGGCTAGGCTCTGTTAAGAGTCACTTTGAGAGACTCCCTTTGGCCTCAAAGACTCAAACTCCTGGGGAAGAAAAAAAAAAAAAGTAACTCAGTCTTCAGTTTTATACTCATTAGCCAAGAGTGAATCCTCCCAAAGCAATTTATGAAAGATAATGAAACAACTTAATTTGCCATCAAGATGCTTCAATTTGCATTCTTCTCAGTTGCGTTCAGTCTCAATAAAATTGGATCATTATTTATCTCTAATTTTAATTCTTAAGCTAAATTGTTTACCAGAAGGAGTTTTTACTGTCTCTCTCTCCAACAACAATCTCTTAAGCACAGCGTAAACACTGAAAATAAATCAAAAGCAAATTGAGGCTCTTGCTGACTTATTGAACTTGTAGTTTCTTCATATAGCTCTTGTTATGCAAGGCAAAGGGAATCAATTATTTGCAGTTAATTGTATGCTACTGAAAGAATTTAACCTTCTATAAACTCCAAAGTGGGGAGACCCTCTACATAGAGAACTCATACCTGGCAGAACTATGAGACTTGTCTCAGATGTGTTGTACATAACAATCTAAAATAGACTTAAGAAGCGAGGAGCCCAGTTGCCTGGACTGAAGGGAAAAAATAATTTTGTGATGGCACAGTGGATTCTGAGAGGGATATGGAAGGTGGTAGGGCAGGTCCTTTTCTGTTCCTGTGCTTGTCCTCTGTCCTAGGCAACTACCTGCTTTGTCCAATTCAAAGTCCATCCATACCTGTGCTTGCATCTTAGTGCTACTCTGTCTTCACTGTCTTTTTTTCATTTTTTTGCCTGCTAAATTCTTTTCACTGTATATTTGACTAGGTAAAACTGTAGCTGGCAAGGAATATGTAGGCTGCTTTCTTATTGCTACTGTGTGATTATGCATACGAGATACTAAACTTATGTCAAATGCAGGGAACTGCCCTGCTGAGAAATTATTATTATTTTTTTTATTTTGATATACAACAGCAACTGTACAGCTTTTCTCCCCTGAGAGTGGTATGGTACAAGGAAAAAGGGATTGTGGTACCTGATTTCAGCACGTAAATACTGGTTTAAGGTAAATCACTGATGTAGGCCTATTGGGCAAAATACAGATGTGTTTATAGAAAAATGTATCTAATAGCACAATCACATAATTAAAGTAAGTTAGAGTATTAAATACTAGTGACTGCAGTTTAAAATGTAGAATCCTTGCTATCTTATATATTAAAAAACAAACAATCCCAAACAAACAAACAAAAAACCCAACACAACCCTCCCTTCAGTTCAGTTAAATGAAAGGCATAAATGGGTTAACATTCTGAAAACTCTGAATATGAGAGGCAGAAGTAGGTTGCTTTACATATCTGCAGTAGATTTACTATTCATAAAGATGGGATTCTTAAAATACAGCAGTAGAGGAATCACTGCATTGGGATTATACATATTAAATACCAACCTCAAGGTAAAATGCAGGGTGATGAAATGTTAAAGTCTGCAGAGCTAGAAGTAACTGTGTTGCATTTCTGTACTTGACTGCCCAAGACAATTCTGTTGCTCCAAAATAAAATGTGTTTAGGAAAAGGAGATGAGGGAGGTACATTTTGGAACTTGCTGGGGTTGGAAGACTATTTTTGAAGGCTTGTATTGCCTTTTCTATGATTGACAGGTTGGACTGCGGGAGCCATAATGTAATGTGCTATTGCCATTTTAGTTACATGGAATTATCCTTTTAGAAAGATAGGTGTAGTGAATAAATATAGATAAATGGTAAGTGATGTTTTATGAGAGTAAACTTTATACACTCTGCATAACTACCTTATTACAATTAGTCAAGTAGTATACTGCATTTTAGCATAAATAAAATAAAGAAAAAATAAACAGATTTATCTGTTGCAGATTAGTGTTTAAACATACTGGTGATCCATATGCGTACAAACCTGCATTAATGAAAATAAACATTCAGCTCTTACTATATTAAATGTTATTAAAATAAAAGGTAGATTGACTATTAGAAAATATTAGAAATAGATATGAACGATCATCTGTAAGTTTTTAGAATCAAATTTCATTTTACCTTATTTTAAAAGCACCTATTCTGTACACTTGCATTGTCTTCCTCATCTCTATGTCTCACTATTCATCCTCCTCTAGACACAAAGCATTTGAAGAAAAAAGCAAACTGCTCAAAAACTGAAACTGTTTCAAGTCTGGAGAAAATGGAAACGTTGAAACCATAACTCCATTCTGTATACACCATTTTGTATTTGACAGGTGGACCAAGAAGCAGCAACAAACTCTAGAAGGCTTTTAAACAGCCATAGATGTACTCTAATTTAGAGCACAAGCTCAGCATGAGCTATGATTCTTGCTCTGGGTAGGCAAATCAAGAGAAGTGTTTGACTTGTAGGTATTTGTACCTTTGGAACCTGCTTTATCTAAAGTCGCAAAAAAAGTATTATAGTCAATGAAGGAGCACAGAAAGGTGATCTTAATGAATGATTAATTTTATGCAGAACCCGAGCAAGAGGAAAGAAACAGGTTCTTATACTGATTATGAAGCAGGGAGTTGCTTGTGCTTTTATTGCTTCTGTTCAAGTGTTAGGTACAGCATTTGTGATAAATATTTGGTCATAAATTCCTTCTTCTAATCCCCACTTAAAAATTGAGCAGAACTTGGGTTCAGTTTTGTAAGTGGTGATTCTAAGAGAGGTCATTGTCCAGAAAATCAGAGGTTCATTAATGTTAATTTCTGAGAATTAATGTATTCCAGAATAACCGCAAATAACAATGGTTGAATTGAATCTTACACAGAAGTGAATTTTGGTAGAAGGGTATGAGGACAAATTATTTAATCCCAGCAGCAGGTAAACCAAAATATGGTCTAAGAATATATTTTTGATGAAATTAATGCTCTCAAAAAAATACAGTCAGCTTGTTCATCTATTTCAAAATAGAAAACTTGAGCTATTATCACAGTTCCCTGCTTGAAACTTGAGGGGTGAGTTCTCTCCGTAGGCTAGAGAAAGGCATTAAGAAAGTCTGTGTCACAGACCTCTTAACTATTTGCAGAGATTTTTGTGCCTAGCCCTAAACCCTTTTTCTTCTAACTTGGACTTTTCACTAAATTTGTGAAAAATCTTTTGCAAAGGACAATTCAGGAGGCTTCAGGGAATACTCTGAACAAAGAATGAATAAATGACTATTTTAATGGATTTTTAAACTCTGTGGTTCCTGAGGTCCATCTGTAAGCAAATCATTAAAAATGTTATTTGCTTTTTCCATCAGTGAGAACCTCCTCATTTAAACCTTCAACCTTTATATTTTAATCACTGGCTCTTAGTTTTAATGACACTCCAGTTTCATGATATTTTCAGTCACGCTTTTTCCACTTTGCATTTAGCTATTTACAGCAGAAGTCATCAGCTTGCACAGGTTCTGCAGATATGTATATCAGTAGTCGTTAGCTTTTGAGCTTTTAACATGAATTAGAAAGTGAGAAAAAAAAGACTGAAGATTACTGTTCAACAGTTTGTTGAGATGCTTAGTATTTCAGAATGTTACCTTAATATTTAGCTTTTCATTTCTATACTTTAACCAAAATAATTTATTTTACTGTTCAATATTCATGTCACTCCTAAAGATTAGCGTAATAGAGGTGCAAGTGTATAGGCAGTGAAAAATGTGTAGTTGTACACGCATACAGAGACTGTGTATATGTACACCTTGACAGATAGTGTGACTATCGATAGATCTTCCATGCAACACGAGCTTTGTTAAAAGAATGTGAAATTCCACAGAGAGTAGTTACTGTTAAGTAATTACATCCATTAGCATGAAGGACACTTGGCTTTACCTCATTCTCATCCCTTTTCTTGGAGAGGCAAAATGATTATCTCTTAACTACCTGACTTGCATTGTCATATCTTATTACTTCACCAATTTGACAACATGCAGGGCAAATATACTACAAAGCCAAAGCTCTCAATGTTAATTAGTCAGAAGTAGATAAGGAAGAGAACATTTGAAGGCTGAAAGAATTTGTGTGTCTCAGAAGGGAAGCACCACTTTACAGCAATGGGGTATTTCTTATTTAGGAAACGTTTGTAAAATCTTTGTATTACATAAAGAAATATTGACTTTTCACTGACTTTGTGCTGGCATTTATATTTCTTCCAGCTCCTTAAAATCTCTAATAATCATTTCTATGGCAAGATTCATTTTTATACTTCGCTGCGACTGCCTCTGGTAATGATTAGGTACTTTCATGGTAGCGATATGCACAGCAGAAGATACTAATGTGTCCAGCCATAGAGAAAATGAGTGTAAGCGAGTGCACTAACATGCATTTTTTACCTATGATCATCATCATCTATCTAAACAAAGTACCAGATTAAGAGCATAGTGCTTACAGAATTTTTGTTGTTCAAAGGAAAAAGTTATTTCTAGTTAGTGATCCATGTCATGTAACATTCACCTTTGTTTCAAGAATTGTCTACATATTATTTCTTGAATCTTTTGTTATTATGCATCTTTTTTAGGACTTGATTTTCACATTAATTAGAAACATCTATCTATGAGTAATCTGGTCAAAATAATTGGATTCAAGAAATTACTGATTGATTTTTTATTTTTTTTTTTGATGGTGGCTAAACTGAACTCTTTTCTAAGATCTTAAAGATATTTTTTTTTAATTTGAGTGAATGATGTACTTTTTTGGCATGGGGTTTGAGTAAGTTATTCATGTCATATGTCTTATGCATATTCCGTGTCCTGATTGCATTCCACATCCCCTTATACCTTGTCTGTTGCCAAGAACAGACCTCAGCCTTAGCTTCTGCAAGAAGCCATATTTCAGGTTGCTCAGCACAGATTTGTATGAGAAACATGACAGTTATTGTGACAGCTCAGGCCTCAATTGGTTTTGATACTTAAGCAGGTGATTAACAGGAAACAGATGTTTGAGTCACTTGTTGAACAGAGAACATCAATGAGCAGTAGATGGTATTCTTCATTTTATAGAATCCAGAATACTTTCATAAAGTAGGGGTTCAATCATGTAATTTTTTTTCCTTAAAATTCCTTTTGACTCTGGAACTACCAGTGTGTGTATCTATTTACAAAGACTACAGAGCAGTGTTCTACATTTTATCCTGATACTTATTTGATAAAATCAGAAATAATCTTAAGAGCAAAGTCAAGACCTGAAGTTCACAGCTCCTTAAATGCCCTGTCTACTTAGCTGGAGTCTTAGTCTCTCCTCATTCTCCTTTCTTCGCTTCATTGTGTGGCCTTCACAGAAGGACTGCTGGACACTCTCAAGATGGTTTATAGTTTTGGGGTTTTTTTTTAATTAGGGAAGGAGATTGTGGACTTAAATTTCCTGCACTGTTGAATTTCCTGGATGACTGCTGAAACAAGTGGTCTTTTGTATAAAAGATACAGCCTTCCTAAATCAGTAGAAGTAAAAGATATACATTTCCTGAATGTTAAGAAACGACTAGTAAGGCTCTCTTGTGAGTCTGTCTTGCAGTATACCAATGCATGTAAATTTCATTATCAAGGCTTTAAAATAAAGGAGAGCATGCATAATTAAACACAGCCTTGTATGAACTGCCACAGATTCTGCTGAAACAAGGATGAATGCTACTAGTGACCATTGTTTCTAGTTTAATATAAGCAAAATATATTTGAAACTGAGAGACACTGTGTATGTCAACAATTTATCAACAGATCTAGAAGTCTTCTACATGGCGCCTAAACTGTCAGCTAACCTAAAGATTAAATAATTGTCCAGCTTTGCAAAGAAAACCAACATAGTTAAATAGTTGTAGAGGAGAAAAAAAAACCTTCAAGAACCTTTTGGTGACTGCAGACTTTAAGTTATATTTGAAAGCAAAGGAAAATGTAAGTAAGTTAATTTAGATACCCCACCAAGAAACCTGTCAATGGGAATATTTTATAGGGATTATTGTGATCAGTTAAAAAGTTAGAAGCTACCTCAGCATGATCTGGTCAGTAAAAATGTTATCCTTTTAACATGAAACTGACATGAAACTGATATTTTGATGTGAATGTGTAAATTTGCATTATTAAAGCAGCAGAAGCATAGATATCTATAAACATTTTGCCAAACAGCTTTAAGATTTCCAATGTCAAGGAACTTGCAGTGAACATCATTTTTAAGAGAATATGATTTACCCTTTAAGTTGTGCTGTGAAAAGGTGATAATTAAGCCAGACTGTGTGCCAGGGCAGGCATGCTACTGGCCCTCCAAAGATCATGTGAGGGGGATCAGCACCAGCCAAGTGTCTTTTGTACACTTCTGAGAGAGAAAGTTTAGGAAATGTAACACATCACTGGATTTAAGAGATTTAATGTCAGAGGATCATATGACTGTATATGTGCTATCTGACAGAACAGGAAAGATTTAGACCTGAGATTAGAGAGATCAGTCAAATTTATTTCTTTAAAGCACTAAAAAAGTATAAATTGCCTTTCAAGCAAGATTCTGTGGTTATGTTTTACTTTTCTGATTTTCATAAATATCATAACATACCCTAGGTCATAATCTCCTTCTAATTTGATTAATTTGGAACCACTGAGCTTAATAGAGCTATGCCAGTACTTATCAATAAAATGTCTGGGATTCACTTCCAGTTAAACAGCTAGCTGTCCATGCTATTACAAAATGATAGTTTTTTTTTTAATGCAAACTGTGAATGTCTTTTCCATGCATCATTAAAAGGTACATCTTTAATCATCCTGAACAGCAGCATCCAATATGTTAGTGTATATTTTAATAGCACAAGATTAAAATACTTTTGAAGTTGTTGTTTTCCTTGCTGATTACTAGTGTAGGAACATATAAGTAAACATACATTTGGAAGTATATAATACTTTCTGTCAAAGGCAATTTAAAAATATTCTTACAAGTCTGCATGTATGCTAGATAATAGAATCAGTACATGGTATTAGATGGAGGGTTGTTTCTCTGCATTTAATTGTAATGCCCGTAATCATACTGTATCTGGCTATATTCTGACTTCCAGTACTGAAATATATTTATAAAGTTTGCTAAATGATTATGATGCTGTTGGAATACTGACTTGAGTTGTTTCAGAGTTGAAGTTGAGTTCAGTCATACTCACTGAGGCAAAGTACTGCCATGAATTCCCACAGGATGACTTGTCATTGCAGGTAAAGGTTTTAAAGCTTCAGTTTTAGAAAAGGTGAATTATTGAACCCAGCTCTAAATGACTGACGTGATCGCTCCCAGGAAAAAATATCCAGTTGATCTAGACTTTTATTTTACTTAACCAAAACAGGTTTTATCAACAACTATTCCACATGAAAGCCAATGTTTTAAAATTCATGTGGAAGTTACCTGACTTCAGTATTGATGGGATGCACCCTCGAGTGCTGAGGGAGCTGGGGGAAGCCATTGCTGGGCTGCTCTCCATCATCTTTGAAAGGTCCTGGAGGACAGGTGAGGTGCCTGAGGACTGGAGGATAACCAATGTCACTCCAGTCTTCAAAAAGGGTAAGAAGGATGACCTGGGAAACTACAGGCGGGTCAGCCTCACCTCCATCCCTGGAAAGATAATGGAACAGCTTGTGCTGAGTATCATCTCAAAGCACCTGGATGAAAAGAAGGTTATCAGAAGTAGTCAACATGGATTCACTAAGGGGAAGTCGTGTCTGACTAATCTGATAGCATTCCATGATGAGGTCACTAGATGGGTGGATGAGGGGAGGGCAGTGGATGTTGTCTACCTTGACTTTGGCAAGGCTTTTGACACTGTCTCCCACATCATCCTCACTGGCAAGCTTAGGAAGTGTGGGATAGATGGATGGACAGTGGGGTGGATTGAGAACTGGCTAGCAGATAGAGCTCAGAGGGTTGTGGTTAGTGGTGCAGAGTCTAGTTGGAGGTCAGTAACAAGTGGTGTCCCTCAAGGGTCAGTACTGGGTCCAGTCCTGTTCAATATATTCATCGATGATCTGGACGAAGGGATAGAGTGTACCATCAGCAAGTTTGCTGATGACACTAAACTGGGAGGAGTGGCTGATACGCCAGAAGGCTGTGCTGCCTTACAGCGTGACCTGGATAGGCTGGAGAGTTGGGCAGAGAGGAACTTAATGAAATTCAACAAGGGTAAATGTAGGGTACTGCATCTGGGGAGGAATAACCCCATGCATCAGTACAGGTTGGGGGCCGACCTCCTGGAGAGCAGCTCTGTGGAAAGGGACCTGGGAGTCCTGGTGGACAACAGGATGACCATGAGCCAGCAATGTGCCCTGGCGGCCAAGAGGGCCAATGGCATCCTGGGGTGCATCAAAAGGAGTGTGGCCAGCAGGTCGAGGGAGGTCATCCTCCCCCTCTACTCTGCCCTGGTGAGGCCGCATCTGGAATACTGCGTCCAGTTCTGGGCTCCCCAGTTCAAGAAGGACAGGGATCTGCTGGAGAGGGTCCAGCAAAGGGCTACAAAGATGATTAGGGGATTGGAACATCTTTCATATGAGGAGAGGCTGAGGGATTTGGGTCTCTTTAGTCTACAGAAGAGAAGATTGAGGGGGGATATTATTAATGCTTTCAAATACTTGAAGAGAGGATGCCAGGGGGATGGGAACAGTCTTTTTTCAGTGGTGCCTATTGATAGGACGAGGTGTAATGGGCACAAGCTTGAACATAGGAAGTTCCATCTTAACATGAGGAGGAACTTCTTTACTTTGAGGGTGGTGGAGCACTGGAACAGGCTGCCCAGAGAGGTTGTGGAGTCTCCCACTCTGGAGACATTCAAAACCCGCCTGGACGCTGTCCTGTGCAACCTGTTGTAGGTGACCCTGCTCTGGCAGGGGGGTTGGACTATAGATGATCTCCGGAGGTCCCTTCCAACCCTGACTATTCTGTGATTCTGTGACTATTAAGATTAGTAATCTTTATTTCCGGAAGAAGGTTGTAAGTTTAGATTGTTAAACAGTGTCGTTCCTGTGGCTTTAAGGTTTGTCAAGAAAGTAAAAGTATTGGTTATGGGGATGGGGGGTGTGGAAATTAATGAAATCCTGCACTGTTAAATTAATTGTGGAATTACTAGTGATTATGACAGGAATTCACTATGTATAACCAAGCTCTGATAAAAAGGGGTGGGGGGGAAAAAATGATCTCTCGTGGCTTTAGGTTTTTGCTGTAGAATTGTATTGCAGGCCTTCTTAAAATAGAAATAAATCCAGAATATATGGTGTTGGTAGTGTCAGCAAAAACATTGCTGTGCTATTTAACTAACAATGCCAAAGCTGTAGCAGGAGTGGCATTTTTCTAAGTGGTTCACAACAGTATTTTCATAATTGTTGCATGATTTTCTATTCAGAGGTCTGTAAATAGATGCTTTATTGTGGCTCTAATTAAAATTTAAATTTCTGTTATTAAATTATGCACTGCTCTATGTCTGTGCACATTTATATTTAATGTGTTTATATGTATTTTATATTATATTTTGAAGTTTTTTCCCATGTCTCATGAAACCCATTGTTCCCTTATCGTCTACTTGGCCACTTTACTTGGGGAAGTGAACAAATGGGTGACTACCATATATTTATAGATATAGCATGTGTGTGTTGTTTACAGGGACCTAGCTAAGACCTCCTAAGTCAAGTGCTCAGCTGTACATAAATGCTGGTAAAATGACAGTATAAGTATAAAAGGGTACTGTGCTTTGCTCTGTCTTATTCTGCAGGCGTATCTGGGAGATCAATAGGGAAGTCTTTTTCTATCAGCTGGATTCTTCATTGATATTAGGACTCAATATACTTCCCTCTTCTAGTGTAATGGGGTTTCTGAGTCGTGCAGAATCTGGCTTTGCTCTAACATAATGGCAGATGGTATAAAAAGACACAGTTGAATCCTTGGATCTGTTTAACCTTGATAAAATCTTTAAGTCTTTTGATTACCAGACTGTGTTCCATATTTTTTTGTGGATCATTTAATTGCATTTAATTTCTAGAAATCAGAGTATTGAACAGATACCTCGAGTACTGTGTTCAGTTCTGGGCCCCTCGCTACAAGAAAGACATTGAGGTGCTGGAGCATGTCCAGAGAAGGGCAACAAAACTGGTGAGGGGTCTGGGGGACAAGTCTTATGAGGAACGACTGAGGGAACTGGGGCTGTTTAGCCTGGAGAAGAGGAGGCTGAGGGGAGACCTTATCACTCCCTACAAGTACCTGAAAGGAGGTTGCAGAGAGATGGGGACTGACCTCTTCTCCCTAGTGACAAGTGATAGGACGAGAGGAAATGGGTTCAAGTTAAGCCAGGGGAGGTTTAGGTTGGGTATTAAGAAAAATTTTTTCACTGAAAGGGTTATCCAACATTGGAATAGGCTGCCCAGGGAGGTGGTGGATTAGCCATCCCTGGAGGTGTTTAAAAAAAGGGTAGATGTGGTACTTGGGGGTATGGTTTAGAAGTGGTTTTGTCAGGTTAGGTTAATGGTTGGACTCGATGATCTTAAAGGTCCCTTCCAACCTTAACGATTCTATGATTCTATATACGTATAAACAAGCACATAGAAAGGAGGCTGTTTGATATTTTGGGCTTCAATTGATTGATTTTGAGCAAAACTATTTCCTTGGTTTTGAGCAAAAAATGTTCTTAAACAAGTCTCAATATATTAACAGATCAATACCACATTGAGCAATGATGTATGCTTTTCGTATTTCAATGTTGTTATGTTTCTGGATCAGACCTTTTAGGGAAGGGCTGGTTTTGTGCTAAAGAAAATGAATCGATTTACGGTATGGAAAAAGTGCCATCTGACAGCATATCAAGTTGTGAAATGGAGCAGAAGTAAATATATACAATGAAGAATTACTTTGTTTTCATAGAAAGAAGTTGCAATGACTGCAAGCTGTCCCAAACCAAACATCCCCAGTAACTAATAGTAACCTGACAAGAATCCATGTAACTGTGTATTGTGAAACTGAAACCTCAAGCTCAGGAAATCTTGTTTAGCATGGTAAATAAATGACTATTTCTGTTCTTATTACCATTATCTTCTTGACTGCCTTGAGAAATAGTGCAGACATGATTATATCTTGCTACCTGTGAGGAAACCCTTTTGAGGGCATTACTTTATATGCAAGTATAACATTGTAATCTGGGGAAATATGCTGGTGTATGATCAGAATAATTGTAGTTTTGTTTGCTTTTCAGTTTATTAGTTTAATAGTTTTATTACTCCCTGGCTGACTAGTTATTTTGTTTTATTGGAAGTGATTCCCATAAGTAATTATATTAGCAGGACTGAACATCTTATTCAGATAGCCTTTAGCTGAAAGGTAACGGGGAATTATTTAATGTATTACATTAATTTATTCATTTCTTGTACCTTTGTTTATTATCTATATACTGCAGTAACTCTGTCTATTCTGGAAGATACACAGACAGTAGTTGCACTGATTCCTGTCCCAAGGATACAATGAGGGCTATTGTTTCTTCTTATAGTCCTGTTAGTTTCCCAGAGCACCCTATATTATCAGACTCAAATACTTACAATAATCCTACACTCCTGATTCCCTGGCCTCCTTATTGCAACTCTATAATAGACAGGTTTTGTTTGCACCCTAATAAAATGTAGCTTATCTGAATAAATACACATCACAGTAAATCAACTGTCTGTTAAATACAGTCAGTAATAATTTTGTGTTCTGATATGAAAGATCTTTAACCTGTAGAATTGCTTCTAGATAGCTGTGATTTAATTTTCTTTTTAAAACAAAAGCAGGTTTTTTCAAGGTTTTGTGATTGCACTTCTTTAATGATCAGTAGTTGACTAACAGTGAACCATGTTTAATTCTGGGAATTTTCAACATGTGCACATATTTTATTGCTACCTCACTCTTAAACTGCACATCATAACAAGAGACACTTGGTACCTAACTCCAAGTCACGCAAGTTCTTATGATAAGTTGGTAACCAGCCTATCAAGCCAGAACTGGGGTGTCCTACAGTTAGCATAAGGCATAGTTAACATAAAGCCTGTGACCTCCTACTAGTAATGATAATGCTAGTTTTATTAAACCATTACCTAGAAAAATTATAAAGATTGTGCTTATGTTTGGGTTCAAAATAAGCTAAAAATGGAAATCCGCCTTGCATGCTTGGAGGTGCAAGAGGCTCTAGCAGAATGAAATGTTGATGTTCTAAAGGTAAAGCCTCAGAGCACTATCATGGCAAAAAGGGATGGTCTCAGCCTTAAATGTAAAAACAGATGATGAGTGCAAAAGCCTGTAGAAGTAATTTTATTTCTGTAGATGACACCAGTTAGACTTTTAATGGAGCAATATGTCTAGTTCTGGTGTGCTTGAGGAAAGGTACAGAAAAAAATTGAGCAGTCTGCAAAAGTACCCTCTGGAATTATTTTCTAGCTAGTTAGAGTGCCTTAGGTGAGACTTACCTTTTGGACACAATCTATCTTTTCCTTATTTTTCAGCACCAGAGTAAGAGGTAGGAAAAATACGATATAAGTATGTCTAAAAGAAAATAGCACAGTTGTCAGTACATGAAATAAAACAAAAAGTCATACATAAGACTTCTATGTATTTGTTTTCAATAATAGTAATGGTGATTAACCATTGGAACAGTTCCCTAAAGGAACTGCTATCTTATCTTTTGGTTAAAATTTAAACTACTCATCTCTGGAGGATTACTTTCCCTTAGGAGCAAGTTGTTGAATACAAGTAAATGAATTAAATATAGTAGTTTTTCATATATAGTAGGTTAGACATTCCCATACAGTAATGACTTTTGACCAGTACTGTTAAATTAAAATGTAATTACTTAATACAATGGATGTAAATTGTTAAAGGAGACACATCTAACAGGAGTAAAATATTCTGAAAAGTTTTTAAAGGCTCCAAATACTGTATTTCTGACAGAGGGAACATTTAGCCAAAGGAAGAAGTTAAATATATAACCAAATAACGAAATGGGAGGAACACTTTACAAATTATATCTGAAATATCATGAAGATATTACTAGACAATGTAAGTAGTGACCTATTGTGGGCTTAAGACTGTTGGGAGAGATTGAAAAGCTGTATCCATTGGTAAAACAGAGACAAGGTAGACAGTAATTGCAGATAATGGGCTAAAACCAAAATAAAACAGAGTCTGGATATTGAATAAAATGTTTAAAACCCATGGAGAGAAGCAGTAATTGAAACAAAACCCATTTCCAACTTACACATTTGAATAGTGGAATAAAATTATGCTAATCTAACATATCTGCCTTATTGTGCTTTTCTGTTCATTATACTGCATGCATAAGTATGAGATGGTTATTATCCCTTTGATAATAGTCCTTACTTATCTGCTTCAAATTGGTCTGCTCTATCTGAGCACTGCAAATGCTGTCTTTTGAAGGATCTTGTTTACCAAATGAGCTTACTCTGCTTGTTATTGTATTTTAATTTAGTTTTGTTTACATCATGTAAAATGTATTGCAAATGATATTTACTAAATTGTGTTATAGGTTATTTGATGCCTACATATTACTGGGTACCTCCCACATCATCTCTGGAGGATTCCATATCCAGTTCCTAAGAATTATGCTGCAGAATAAAAGTCAGTCATGACTGGCATCCTGTCTCTATTCCATAAGCAATACTGGGCACTTCAGAAGAAGACTTAGGCTGTCCTCATAGTGCACCTAATTATGGCCCTAGGAGGTATTTTTTGGGGAAATGTAGTCGGTGATCGTTTTATGTAAGTGGCCTTAGTGCTTTTGTGATTTATGCATTACCTGTCACTGTGTCTAGTGTTAATTTTTTGTGGTAAGATTTTTTTTTTTTCATGCTAAATATTGCTATTTCAGAGTACAGTCTGAGTGTTCATCATTTTGCTGACACACATTAAATACTGGTGACACAGTGAGATGTGACTTTGTATTGGCAGTGAGGTCCAGAAGCATCCCAAAGTATTTACTGTGATGTGCTTTGTGCCCTGAATTTCAAAATCAGCTCATCAGTCTAATGCGGAGCTCTTGTTAAGTTTGGCCTTAAAGAGCTGTTACGATCATGCCTCAATGTAATGCGGATCTGAAAATAAGGTGTGCAATTTTGTAAACCTTAAGTGATCATCCTATGATTTCTTTCTGTCTTGTGCTTAGTTTTTATATATTTCAGTACCTCCTGAAATATTTTCTTTCTAGCACAGTTTCAGAATGAAGGCTAGAGAAAGCCTTTCTTTGCCTCCCATGTTAAATTAGCCCTAAGACATTTGGTCAGAGTCCTTGCTTTGGAGAAAGGAATTTGAGCAACCTTGGGCAAAAAGTAGATAGGCACTTTGATCTCTCTTACCAAAGTTTGCTGCAAAAACTACACTATTGCACAAAAAGTTTGGGGTTGTTTTTTTCACTTTTTGAGGAAAGCTGCATTTGTCTGATCCTCAGTAAAGAAGTAATATGTAAACCTCTATTAACTTTAGGCATAAGCTGGGTGCTGAAATGCTGAATGTAACTTTCCAGAAGTGAGTTTCTCTGTGCATTTCCAAAATTAAATTTTCAGGCCTGGTGGGATATTAGAAGATTAAAGACTTCAAAAATTTACTATGTACATATTGTAGGTATCAGTAGGGTAGACAATAGCTTACTGGGGACAAGTAAGCTTTCACTTTCTGTTTTTTTTTAAGGTGTGCCTAGAAGTTTGTTTCAATCACTGAAGAGCATATTTTTGAGTGGATTCTTATGTGAAACAGTGGAACTGGAAGAGCTTGAATTCAATACATAATAGGATATTCTGGTGGTTTTTAAGGAAAACGGTCCTGTGCTTTTCCTAAGTGCATTCTCCCTTTTGTATATTTCATTATAGCATAATAAAGTTGCAGACGAACCCTAGAAAGTCTGGTGTGGCCAAGGCCTCAATGCTTTGGAACTTTTATTTTGTGTGGTTGAAAAAACAGGGCATTGTAAGCAGCTGTTAAACAAGGATTCAGAGGAACAGGCTTGCTGATGAGGATAAGGTGACAGCCAGATCAGTTGTCAATGAATACTGAAGACAGAGGCTGTCCCATTACACTGGCTGTCATAGAAGCTTGTGTGCGAGACCACATGTTTGAGAATTGTGGGTTTCTGACAAGTGCTCAGCTAAAAGCATGGTGTCTCAGAACAGAACTTCGGATTCCAGACTAAGCTTTCTGCCAAAATTGAGGTACATGAAGTAGTTAGTCCTTGGGTTTTGTGGCTCACTTTCAGATTTAGGACATCTAAAATCTTCTTCAAATATACTTTAGGATACCTAAGGATCCACTTTTTGGGTCTCTTCCTAAGTATTTTGTGAAAGCATAACCATAATTATTTTCAGAGTCACTAATGCTTTCTCACTGATGCCGCATGACCATTTTTGTTCTTTAAATATCCAATCAAATTCTACCCTGAAAGCGTAGCTGGAAATTTGGCAACAATTCTTGGAGCTATAGTTCAATAAATGAATTCTACAGCTGCAAAGTTTTAGCAATTTTTATTTTGGAACTATATCAAAAGCTTTGCATTGTGTAAATGTGCATAAAAGACTTGTTTAAATTTAATCAGTGATGCATAACCCAGATTTAATCGTGGCTGGCTTTCTGCAGTGCCCAAATCCCTTTCTCAGTGGGGATGAGTGTGGAATCAAATGCCATTTAAAGACTTATTCTGCAAAATACAGATTAATCTCAGAATGGTCTGAGAATCTTCTCATTTAATCTGATAAGAGCACTGCAAGTATGGAGCATTTAACCGTGTTGACCTGGCGCACTCTGAAAAACAGTAGACCTAGATTCCTTCAGAGGTTAGTTGTGTTTGGTTTTAGAAAAGCACAACCTTCATGTCCGTCTGTACAATAACTTTCTACCTATTACACCTTTTAGGATCTAGCACTGCATTACGGTAAATACACAGCTGCCAACTTTCCGTTTCTAAGACCTTCTCTTAGCATTTTACTAATTTTTTTTTACTTTGTTACACTTCAGATGTATTTCATTGATGAAAAAAACAGCTTAAAAATTTGATGTGATCTGTTGGAAAAATCTTTGAAATCTTTGAATTAGAAGAAAGCGATCAGAAAGCACTCATCAAAAAAATAACTGATTTCCAGACAATTACTATGTCAGACTTATGCTGGATGTGATTTTTAAAGGGGTAGTCCACAGGTTTTTCAAACCCATTTTGAAGTACTTCAACTTTGACGTGTAAATAACTGAAAAAGATGGTCCTAAAATAAGGTAAACTGAAATAATCCACCTGTGCTTAGCAGTCTTAGTTGTAGGATCAGTTACTACAAATGATGTATTTTTATTTTTGAACAAGACAGGTAAAACAATATTACAGTGCATATTGTAGTCTTTGGGTCAGCTGTAATGGCAGAAATGATCCAAGAGCTTTCCTGGTATGTTCAGAAGAAAACTAAGTGACTCATGTTCTTTTGTGGTTCTTACAAGAAGTCAAGCATGTATTTTTGCAGATTAGAGGATTTGACTTGACAATAGGAACAATTAATGTCATCCACATATTTAGGCCACCTGTGAAAACCAAGTGTTTGGAATTGGAACATCATGCCATGAATATAGAGTAGCATGAGTGTTTTCAAGCATAAAACAGGAGTGTGTTTGCTAATTTGCCAGGATGCATTGACTCAAGTGTTTCATGACTTCCTAGGTTGAGCAATAGAAATGGAATAGAAATGCAAGAATTCAAGGATTCTTTTATAATAGATGGAAATTTTGAAAACGAAGCTGATCTATCCTCCAGAGTTTTTTGCCTGAAGATGTGTATTTTCAAAATGTTCTTGTGCATATAAAAGTAGCCTGCATGATATATTCACAGACAGTTGGAAGAGCATTTAGAGCAAATAAAATTTTTCTTTACATTTTTGTATGCTCTTGTAGTGGCAAATAAGTTTCTTGATTTCTTGGTTATAAAGGAAATAAAATACTAGAAGTAATGTCTAAAACTTTCTGGTGGCATAATTCTTGAGCTTATTTTAGGTATCTCTTCATCAAATTTTGATTCAAAAAATAATCTATCTCCTTTGCTCATATTAAAGTTAGATTTCTATTGAGTTACATTTAGTTCTACTTGTTAGGAAAATGCATTACCATGATTCATTACCTTATCTCAGTAGTTATGAGCTCAGTCTGATGCTGTTGGTACGAGCATCTGCATTTGCTAATGAATGCTGAACACTAAACTAGAAAAGGGAAATAAAAATATAAGCAAATACGAAATATTTCATATGTAGCAAACTGATTGCCAACAGATCCATTTGACAGGTATTCTCCCACCTCTAGTTGTCGACTCCCAGATGCACTTTGTATCATTGATCATAAACCTTTGGACCTAGTGACTCAACCAATTTTCCACCCACCTCAATATCTCACAAGAATATGTATCTCTCTCTCTCCACCTCCATCTTAGCTATAAGGATAGTATAGGATACTGTGCTGAAAGCTTTTCAAAAGTTAAACTACATTTGCTGCTCTCTTCCTGTCCACAGAGCCAATCATCTCATCAAAGAAGGCAGTTAGATGCATTATGTATGCTTTGCCCTTGGTAAGTCATACTGGTGTATCCAGTCATGATTTTATCATATGCCTGAAAGTGATTTCCTCCTAGACTTGCTCCATAAACCTCCAGGGTGTGAGGTTAGGGTGACAATCTTCAAATCCTGTAAATCCCTTTTGCCCCATGAGTGTTATGATTGGCTTTTTGCAGTCATCAGGAGCCTCACGTTTGCCATGACCTCTGAAGACTGATAGCAAGTGATCTCACAGTGCTGTTTGACTTGGGTTGTTTTTTTTTTCATGTCCCAGTAACAAGCAAAATATGATTCAAAAAAAAACGCAGAAAGGAGACCGGTTTTGCATATTCACATAAAACATATCATCACTAGTGCACTCTAGTGAATATAGCAGAGAGCTTCAACAATGCTTTTCCACTTTGCCAACTATTTCTTTAAAGATAAGAAATTTAGCATAAGTCTGGCACTAAACTAGAAGACCACTTTTAATTTTAAATTTAATGCACATTTGTTTTTTTTTTTTTTTTAGCTTAAGTCTTTAAAAAGCTACTGTTCTTCCCTACAACCTTTCAATAGTTGGTGCAGTATTCCAGAGAGAAAAATACATTTATCCTTCCTGATTATATGCAGACTAGATGCAGAAGTCACAGGAAATAAATACTTATATTAAATGTTGTTTATTAACACATTTTCACTTGGTTACTTCCTCATCTCTCTTCCTCTTTTTCTCAGAGAATGACTGAAAGTACTTTTTTTACTTAGTAAACCTGAAATTTGATAGGAGCGGTAGTTTGCTTTACCTTCTGTTGATATATTTAATGAATATCTACATTGTGTCAGAAATACGTATAAACAAAAAAAACCCTGTTACTAGAGTTGGTTACATACATCTTCATTTTTGTTTAAAGTTATTGGGACAGGCTAATAGCAAATGCATTTCTGTTTTATTACTGCTTAAAAGTTTTGGTTGGTATGTGTAGGACATATGTACAAGGTTAAAATTTTATTATGTGTTAAGTATGCTACTTGGGACTTCGTTTAGATTAGTTCATTTAGAACCTAAGTGAAAGTGCATGGAGCTGTTTGTAAACTCTCCCAGTGCTTCCAGGGAATTTAAAAATCAGAGTAAATATCTCATTGTTTGCTCTAACCAAGAATTTCATGGAAATATTAAACATTCTAAACTGTTAAGAATACTTTTGACTACATTGACACTAACACCTCTTAGCTTGGTCCCAAAGAATATTAAATGGGTGATCTATAAGAAATGTAATGAAAACATGTATTTATTACAATTTTTAATAATGTTATTTTTAATGCAATTCAACTCCAAGTCAGTAAAGGAGCTGAAGCAGCCATAGGTGAATGTTGTTTGGGCAGGTGAAGAGAGAGAATTTGCTTCTAGTCCTCTTCAATTATAGTTTTCTGTCTTTTTAATATGCTAGCTCTTGCTTATCAAACATACCAGCCAAGTACGATGGTTTCCATCACCATATATAGATCTGTTTTTTCAAAGGTGGGATTCAGCAGGTCTTATCTCTGTGTGTATCCATTAGATGTACACTAGCGTTTGATAAATAACTACACGGTGTAAAGAGGTAGACAGGTAGTCATCTATGAGTCATTAACCTGAACATATACACCAAGCTCTGATTTTTCTCCCAATCTTTTCCCCTGGATGATGGTTACTTAGAGCAAACATGTTGATATAAATTAGAAACATCTTACTTTATGCAACCTGTTAAATAGGAATGCTGTGTGTATAGACCTGTTATTCTCATAGGAAGGTCTCTTAGCACTTTGTTCACTAAATATGCCTATCTCAGCCTGAACTCTTCTTGCTGCTACTGTGCACCCAATCAGTAAGGAATTAATTCAAACTTAATTTATATAAACTGGAGGGATTTTCTGTTGTCTATATCAACTAGATAGTAGTGCATACTTCTTAGTGGGTGCAAAAGGAGTAGTTCCTGTATGGCATTTCCAGTGTTCCAGGACTATTGCAACTGTGATTTAACAAATTATTCTGACTCTGAATTATCTATGGGATAGTCTTGTTTTACTGTCACTTTAGCTTGAAGTGTAGTACTGTACACACCTAATCTTCTGATTAACTGTTGGAATTAGAAACTGCAAAGATATTCCTTATGACTTTTTTGTAGATAAATTTATTACTTTCTGGTTTATTTATCAGCACTTAAGCAGTTAACTGTGTTAATGTCCAGTCAGATTAGATTTATGAGTTAATACTGCATTGAGATGAAGGGGATAATATATACCTTCCCACATGATTGTTTCAAGCTGTCTGCAGCCTTAGGCAGAGATCCTATACATGCCACATTTAAAAGGTTAGTTCTGTATCTGGAATAATGTTTAGAGCCTCAGGCTTGAATTTGACTTGTGTTTTCCTTGATATCTACTATTGGAAGGATATATAGCAACTATAAACCTGTCTAACCAACCTGTTAATCCCAGTTTATAGCTGTTCTGCAGGTCTAGAATGATGTGAAGTAGTGGGAGTAAGGGAAAAAAATCTGCCCCTCAGTTTGGTTTGTAAAAGGAAGTTTAGATTTTTGAAGGACAATTATGTGGAAATTTAAAACCAATCTGCAATTATGTGGCAATTCACATGCTTGCATAGTAAAATTATACAGAAGACACTGATTGCACTTTCCTTTGAAAATATTCAGCAGGTGCACAATACTGTCTCCTTTTTATACACAGATGCAGAGATACATTTTGGTGTCATAAACCCTTGAAAACTGTAACCCACAGTGGAGTCCTTGTAATCCTTTCTAGTTTAAATGATTGAATATTAATAACAAGGATGGACTGAGGAAAAGAATTCTGTTGATTAAAAAAAAAAGTATATATTTGCATGACTAAAATATAGAGTTCATTTTTCAAAAACAAATGTAATAGTAAGCAGGAGTGGAAGTGTCTATACTGACTTAAAAGCATACTCTGGTGAGGTTTATTCTAAAAAATAGTAACATGCCGATCTATTATAGTTATGTACTAGGGTGATAAGGAGCTTCATTATCTGAGTAAAGAATGCTTTTTTGGTTCATTATGACAGGATTTTTGATAGAATTAAAATTCTGAAATCCCTCTAATTAAAACTATTTTTAGCTTTTATTTTTCATATTGCCAAGTGAGAGAAGATTCTAAAAAGAAATAATTTACGAAGTGGAATAAAACAAAGGGGAAAAACAAGTCAGTATTGAAGGTCAGTGTCTTATTTAGGATACTGTGTGAGGAATATACTTTAATGTTCTGATGCTTTTTATGTCATGGATTCGGTGTTTCTTACTTCCAGTAAAAATAATAGAAAACTTAATCATTAAACCATAACTTATTCTTGAGGGGTTCTGGGAGATTAGCTCTTCATTCTTGCAGGTATAATAGCAAAATAAATGTGACATCTTGAATTGGAAGTGGATGAGATTGTTTTTACAGGCAGTGCGTTTTGTTTTTAAGTGTGTTCAGCTCCCCTCAACCAACCTTAAACTCTTTCAAGCAATCAAAATACATTTTGATGATTGATGTATTGACCCATTGCTAAGTAATTCTATTTTTCCACCTGAATATTAAGACTCAATCCCTCATGTTCACCAAAGTCAATAGGACTGTAAGTCAGAACTTTGAAAGAGAATTTATGGAATTATGTATTCTAACATAACTAGGCTTGGAAAAGTCTTGGAGGCCTCACTATTACTTGGAAGATTCTAAGGTGAAAGTAGGACCTGACTTGTCTAATTCCAACTAGGCTCTCTCTACAGTCAATTGAAAATGGTGATGATTCATTCCATGCATATTGGATACCTTTTTTTAGCCTAGAGATGCATCAAATTAATTCTGTTTCATGAATAATTAATTGCTAATAATGTAAGTTCTTTCAGAGACACCCAGCTTGAGTTCAAGATGCTATGCTTTTAATGCAAGTATATGCCTAGCTGAGCAATGTCTGATTGCAGATTTTTTATATAAGACCAGTAAATCTATGTATAAGATACAGATACAACTTATAAGACAGGTTATATTTGTACCATTAAGGATATAGACTATTTCAAAATGCTTATCTAACTTTATTGCAATTCTTCTTGTCCTCAAGTGCTCTTGAAAACTTATCTAGAACTCATAAAAGATATTAGAAGGAAAAACCCCCAACCCTCATGATATTAACTAGAATGTGGGTTTGATAGTCATCACTTAAGAAGGCAAAATGCTGAAGCAGTAAGAGATCCGTTTGGCCTACTACCCATTTGAGTAGATTCATTAAATCAAAGCAAGTATTAACTGCCAAGAATATTTCTAGGTGGTTTAAGCCAATATCCATTGTTCACTGAGATGAAAACCTCTATTTTAGATGATGGGTATTTTCACAAATATAATTAAATATAGGCTGAGCTTTAAAAATTTTTATTACACGCTTTTTCTGGACAGGGGTGGTGGTGGCATATTGCTTTGCCCTGAGTGTGTGCTATAGTAATTTGAGTTTCAATGTACAGACTGTGGGAATCTTATTCTTATATTACCAGCATACAATGCAATTAATTTTTTTTATTGGAAATAATGTGAATGTAATATTCACTTCCAAGGGATTTTCACAGTTATTTGGCATCAATTAACTTGACATAAAAATCATTTGTTACAATTCCCATGTAAAGCAGAAATATTTATCTTAAGTGGCAAATTATGCTTAGCTCTTTTGATTTTTATGTTGATGTAATTTTATTCCACTGTAACTAATTTAACATTAATTAATGTCCAGATTAGCATTTCAATGCTAATACATCAACATTGGGAATTGTTAGGATTTTCCTTTTACGCAATTTAGTTGGCACAAGTAGTTGGGAATGTGGGAGCACTCTTTTTCTCACTGGAAAGCTGATGGAACTGCCTTTCTGTCATACTCTGTGTTCCTGAATAACACAGTAGATGGGTTTCTCCATGACTCCATTGATATGCTTTAGAATAGGTGTGAAAGCACCCAGGTATTTCCCCAGCCTCATCACTGTAGGATCTGTATTCTCCAGAACTGCCCTGAGCGATGGGACTAGCTTCTCTGCAGTGTAGGGGTCTCACACTTCTTTGAATGAAACTGTGATTATTTGCCTAATACCCTTCAAAAATGTAGTATTCACTGCAGTACATAAGAGCAAGTACATAGCCAGTCATTCTGTCCTGTTCTCGCCACTAAGTGTAGTGATTTGACGGCAAGATTTTTATTCTTCAAGGAAACATTTCCGTAGTCTTGTCCGATTGCAAAGCAGCCATCTGTTGGCTTGCATTGTAGTAGATGCTAGAAATTTTATAAAGGAAATGATGTGTTCTATCAACCTTGAAAATTCTTCAACCGTTTAACTTCTGATTTATTATGGACTATGATATATAAAATGTAGAAACAGCTGTCATAAATATGCATAAACATAACTCAGGGAAATGTTATTGGAAATCTATCCCAGTTGTGCATCTGCAAGCAGTGGAATTACTATCAATGAGTTTGCAAAAACAAACTGGAAATAACGCTAATATTGTCATAACTGCATCAGAAAGTAATTCACATTTTCTTACAATATATGAGTTCTGTGCTTCTAAGAAATTGTTTTCATTTTGTATTTTCTTTCATTATAATGCAAATGCAGGCCACTGCAGAAGGAAGGACCTGGGATGTTCACCCAGGGACTCTTATGTCAGTACAGAAAGTATTTTGTTTATTGGTAAAATAGTTAAAACGGAGTCTCCACATAGGCCCTTTGTTCCACAGCTGCTTGAACAAGCTGTGGTGCCCAATTGTCTTTGTCCTGATTATGAATCAGCCCTTTGTCTTGACTGTGAATAGCCTCTGAACATGCGTCTGTTTTGGAGGCTGTGTTTGGTATTTGATGAATGTTTTACACAGACAAGTGTTTTTGCCTCTAGATTGTTCACTGCTTCTCCAAGGAATGACTTAAGTTATAGATAAATTCCCCTAGAAATTTACTTCTTGGTGATTCAATGGATATGTATGAAGAAAGAGCAATATGGAAGCTCACATATTCCTTATTCATAACAGAAACCCATGGGTAGGACTACTTCTAAAAGGTCCTAATTTATGGAATAGAAATTACTTTCTGTACTTACATATGTGGCTGCCTGAAATAACACAGTCTGAGGCTAAATTATGAGAAAGGGGTGTGTTGGAAAGGGACTAATTTTCTGAAGGAGGAGATATTTCCCATTAGTTTCAAATCATCACTTTAGGAATATTTCTCATCTATCATAAAATTTAGTCATAGGAGTTTCCCTCTAATCTGCATCAACAGGCTTTCATTATTCTTTCCTTTTTTTCATAGCCATTCAATCTGTAAGCCTTTCTTTCCATCAGTAATATTCCCTGGGTTGTTCAGTTATTCAGCAGCTACTGGGTAATGCATCTTTCTATTGTTATTAGAAGGGTGCCCATCTGACTAGAATCTCAAGGAACCAACCAACAACTTGGAGGCAATTGCAAAGAGTTAACGGCGGCTGAAGAAGAGACAACTCAGTTGAGCAGGATTCCTTTTGTATCACTATATAAATTATTAGAAAATTAATTGGAGGTACTTAACAGTAGTACAAAGTGGTGAAAATGAAATGGGAGTCAGGCCCTATATTTCTGAGGAAGTAGTAGAAAGAATGTCCCAGGAAGGCAAATTACCTCAGTTTGGAAGTTATAGAGCAAATTATATCTTTGGGCAAAAAGAAGAATTTTATGAAGAACAGTGCAGAGCATAAGAGAGCATGAAAGGAGAAAACTATCTTTATGGAATAAAGGTTAACCACTGAAAAATATTCGGAAGAGAAAGGCACATGAGGGATGGTTGTCAGTCATAGATTGGTTTAAACCCGTAAATTAATAGTGTTACTTCAGTCTGAAACTGGTTCTACTGAGTAGAAAATGTTACCATCTTAAAACATCTTCCACCAAAGCATGACCCCAGCACTTGACTCAAATGGGAATTTTACACTCATCTCTAATGCTTTTTTTTTGCTTTTGTGGCAAATTTTGAAATTAGTTAAACTGTGGCTTTGTTTATATTAGGTATTTCATTGCAATTTGATAAGTACATTGAGGCAGTCATTGCTGAGACTACGCATATCTCTATTATATGTGATTCAAGGGTTTATTCTGATTACTTGGTCGCTTGATCTACTGTTACAATATGAACATATGGTTTGAAGATTTCTGAAGGGGAAAGGTATTAGGTGTGCAGTGGATGACTTTGTGGTAGTCAGCTACATGCTGGGGTGCTTTCAATGAAAAGCTGCTGGTTTAGTTTCTTTTGAAAGGAATCCAACTGCATGCACTAAAAGTGCTGTGAAAGCTGAACATGTGTTATGTGGAGACATTCAGGGGATCTTTATCTCCTATGCAAAGGAGACATTCAGAGCTACAGTAGTTTTTCAACTCCCTAAGATAGGCCCAAACTACATATTTATTCTTTATTTAGGGCCACGAAGATGATCAGAGGGCTGAAGCACCTCTCCTATGAGGAAAGGGTGAGAGAGCGGAGGTTGTTCAGCCTGGAGAAGAGAAGGCTCCGGGGAGACCTTACTGCAGCCTTCCAGTACTTAAAGAGTGCCTACAGGAGAGCTGGGGAAGGACTTTTTACAAGCGCATGTAGTGATAGGACAAAGGGGGATGGTTTTAAACTGGATGAGGGTAGATTTGGATTAAATATTAGGAAGAAATTTTTCACTTTGAGGGCGGTGAGGCACTGGAACAGGTTGTCCAGAGAAGTTGTTGAGTCCCTATCCCTGCAGGTGTTCAAGGCCAGGCTGGATGGGGCCTTAGGTAACCTGGTCTAGTGGGAGGTGTCCCTGCCTATGGCAGGGGGGTTGGATCTAGATAATCTTCAAGGTCCCTTCCAAACTAAACCATTCTTTGACTCTGTGTGATGTTAGGCTGTTACACTAGCAGTCAGCTGTGTGTTAGCATGTTCACTGGGAGCAGAACAAAGCACCTAAAGGCTGAAGAATAGGCCAAGTGGACAACAAGCACCCTTGTGCATTGCCCTATTTACTTAAGAGCTCACACTTCCTTTGTCTCTTAGCAGGTTTAGTAGAGCTGGCTCTGCCCCACCAGGTACTACTGCTGATGGCTTCCTTGATGGCTGAACTGCTGCATACATATAATTTCTTATGAAACCATAAGTATTGGTATACAGTGGCTGAGGAAAGTATCCAGCTTTTCAGAGCTGTGCATCCCATGGGTTTGCTCTACTGTGATACAACTCGTGCTACTCAAAGGGTAAATTATTCACTGTGATTCTCAGTCCTCCTCTCAGGTACTGCAGAAGCATTGGAGACAGTCCTCCCAGTCTGGAGGATACAAAAGTGATTTACATGAAATTTTAAAACCAACCAGTGGCTAAAGCAAGAAATAAATTAAAGACTATACTATTTCTGATCACTGTCTTAATCAATAGCTGTTCCATCCAGACTTTCCCTACAGTGCTATATTTCATCTAGTGCAGTTATAAAGCCAATACATAAAGATTTTTTGACAACCAGATGTTTTGTCAGCCTCTGCAGAAGCAGAGCTATGGTATGCATCCGTGGAACTGTTCTGCTTTGAAAGTAATGTTGTGCCATGTGTTAATGATATCTTTTGCAGTTGCTAGACATTTTGAGAATGAAGTAGCTTTGTCTTTGTTCAGTGTAATATATTATATTTCAGAAGTAAACAGCCCATGCAAGCTATCATTCTGTGATAACTTGAAAGCTATGACCTGCAGCAAGGTAGATTGTATAGCTAACTAAATGTCAGACTTGCTAAATGGGCCTTTATTTACCTTGAAATAGAATCCGTTTGAAACACGGACTATTTCAGGTAATGGGCATTTAGCCTTCTGTGTGCTTTGTTTTGATCTTTTTGTACAAAATAAAGTGTTGCACTTTACTGTGAGAGATGAGACGGTGAGACATAGCTTGTGTGATATTGCAAATAGAAAATATAAAAAAGCTTAGATTTTTAAAATAAAATGAATTTAACAGAACACATTTAAATTATTCTGAAATAAGTAGGACAAGCCAGCAAATGCTAGGGAATTCAACATGAAAGTTTGATTCAGATCACATGGATAATTCATACTTCACATTCCTTCTTCTGGTTCAGAATAAAAGTCGTGCTAAGATTCTAATCAGGACTACTACAAATTACCAAATTCTGTTTCTTCCTACTAGAAATAGCTTTGTGTTTCTCTGCACCTTATTCTTTAACTATTTTTCTACAAGGATGTTTTCTAAACTGCTAAAAATTCCTCTGCGCTGCCCAACAGTTTCTTGTTGTAGTTGGTTTTCTCTTTTTAAAAAAATATTCCTTTCATGGTTCTTACCCCTTAAAAATACCAGTTTAGTGAGTGATTTTCATCTGAGTCTTCTGTCCTTGTTTAGGCTTTTCCGTCATCCATAGGGTTCAGTCCAAAGTACTTTGAAGTCAAGGGAAACTGCCCTGTTTTTATGACAGGTGTAATCGCGAGTGTTCTCCATCTTCTTCACAGCGATGATTTCTTTTAAAAAGAAAAAGACTTTGGCTTTTATACAGTGTTGCATATGACATGTGGCACTGAGGTGTGACACAAAAAGTATATTAGTATGAGTCTGAATGACTAGTTAATTATCCTAAATAAGGTCCTGTAAAATTTTATTCTGCCCCCTGCAACAGGATGTTCTGTACATGAAATATATTGTGTAGCAAAATATTTCAGAAATATTTTAGACAGTTGTAAACTATTTTTACTGGTGTGATTTTTCAGAGACCTTTAACCTGTAGAGTTAGGCAATTTTCCTACCAGCAGTTGAGTTGCACAGACCAGAGAGGCAGAAACCATTACAGTTAAAAAGGACAAAAAGATCTTTGATCAGCTTTGTGTTAAAAAGCAATTTTCACCATGTCCAGTAGCTCTAGCACATCTTGAAACATGAGCATCTGTAGCTGTGTCAATTCATGTGCTGCACAAATGGGTGTAGTGAGCAGTACTCCCATTGCAACCCTGTCCAGAATAGAATCGTAGAATGGTTTAGGTTGGAAGGCACCTTGAAGATCATCTAGATCCAACCCCCCTACCATAGGCAGGGACACCTCCCACTAGACCAGTTTGCCTAAGGCCCCATCCAGCCTGGCCTTGAACATCTGCAGGGATGGGGACTCAACAACTTCTCTGGACAACCTGTTCCAGTGCCTCACCGCCCTCAAAGTGAAAAATTTCTTCCTAATATTTAATCCAAATCTACCCTCATCCAGTTTAAAACCATCCCCCTTTGTCCTATCACTACATGTGCTTGTAAAAAGTCCTTCCCCAGCTCTCCTGTAGGCACTCTTTAAGTACTGGAAGGCTGCAGTAAGGTCTCCCCGGAGCCTTCTCTTCTCCAGGCTGAACAACCCCCGCTCTCTCACCCTTTCCTCATAGGAGAGGTGCTTCAGCCCTCTGATCATCTTCGAGGCCCTCCCCTGGACTGTCTCCAACAGATCCATGTCCTTCTTGTGTTGGGGGCTCCAGAGTTGGACACAGTACTCCAGGTGGGGGTCTCATGAGAGTGGAGTAGAGGGGTAGAATCACCTCCCTTGACCTGCTGGTCCCACTTCTTCTGATGCAGCCAGGATACGTTTGTCATGAGACAGATGCCTTCTGTGTATGGCTCCAGAAGCTCTCAGCAGTGTGTCTAAATGAGTAAGGCTGTTATTGGTCTCTTCATTGCTTCATCAGTGTGGATGTTTATCCTGTATGTAATGGAAGTATAGAAGAAAGGTTCCTTGACTAGGATCTTTTAACATGCTTCTCCACAAAATATTCAGTAACAATAACCTTCTCCCAACGCTCAGAACTTTGATCCCGTGAATTCCCAAGATTTATAGATGATATATAACAGAGAATTTATGTGTCTCCACACCCCTCCTTAGGTATATGTTTATCTGTTAGGGGTATGGTTGCTTTGAGTTTGAAATTGTTTACCTGAAATGATTTATGTCCATATTTCTATTTTAAGAACATGGTTTAATCTTACGGGAGCAACATATTAATTCTTGTGTTTTGGGATGTTGTTTTACAGCAGTGTTTACATTTATTCAGGTTCTCCTTTATACCTTAAACTGTATGATAGAATTGCATTCTATTCTTACTATGCAGTAAAGAAATTTACAAATTTCATACTTCAGAAGTGAAAGTTGTTCTTATCTTTAAGCTAAAAAGACACCTTAATTGACAGTAGTATCTTCTGTGAAATATCTTGCACAATTACAATCTTAGAGAATCAGACACCTTATTTCCCAGATTACATTGTATCTGCGAACATCATAGAATGGTTAGGGTTGGAAGGGACCCTTAAAGGTCATTGAGTTCCAACCTCCCTGCCATGGGCAGGGACACTTTCCACTGGACCAGGTTACTCAAAGCCCCATCCGACCTGGCCTTGAACACTTCCTGGGATGGGGCCTCCACAACTTCTCTGGGCAACCTGTTCCAGTGTCTCACCACCCTCAGAGTAAATAATTTCTTCCTTATAGCTAATCTAAATCTACCCTCTTTCAGTTTAAAACCATTACCCCTTGTCCTATCTCTACAGTCCCTGATTTAAGTGTCACTTCCTCCAAGCTCAGGATCAGTGCATCCCAAAGAGAAAGAAATCAGGCAAGGGAAGGAGGAGACCTGCATGGTTGAGCAGGGACCTTCTGAAAAGGCTCAGCTGGAAGAAGGGAGTTTACAATAGGTGGAAGAAGGGGCTGACTGCTTGGGAGGAGTACAAGAATGCTGTCAGAGTATGCACGGAGGAAACAAGGAAAGCCAAGGCAGCCTTGGAATTGAACC